>CM030724.1:0-556021 GCA_018127085.1 Pneumocystis sp. 'macacae'
GTTTACAAGAAATTCTTTTTATTTTTTATTTCTTTTCTAACTCCAATTTAAACCCACTTCTAAACGTAATTCAATCTAACTTTTACTTCTGCTTTTTATCTCTTTTGTTTTTTGTTTTTTATCCACTACCATCCTCTCTACTCATTCTTGCTCACTCGTTACTTGTTCATTTACGAAAAATACGTTATTCTTTATTCTTTTCCAACTCTAGTCTAAACCCACTTCTAAACGCAATTCAATGTAATCTTCGTGTCTGCTCCTTATTTTTTGGTGTTTTTATTTTTTATTTACTACCTTCTGCTTTACTCATTTCTACTCGTCACTTGCTCTTCATTTACAAAAAATACATTATTTTTTATTACCCTTTAACTCTAATCTAAACTCACTTCTAAATGCAATTCAATCTAATCTTCGTGTTTGTTCTTTATTTTTTGGTGTTTTTATTTTTTATTCACCACCACCCTCTCATTTATTTTTGTTCACTCATTACTTATTCTTCATTTACAAAAAATACTTTATTTTTTATTCCCCTCTAACTCTAATTTAAACCCACTTCTAAACTTATTTAAATCTAATTTTTGCATTCCCTCTTTATTTTTCATGGTTTCTGTTTTTTATCCACCTTATCTCCACCTCTTGGCAATTCTCACCCAATTCTTGACTTACAAAAAATTATTTTTATTTTTCATTTCTTAAATCTAATCTAAATCTACTTCTAAACTCATTCTAGTCTAACACTCAGTTCTACTTCTTTTCTCTTTCATTTTTACCTTTCATTTACCACCTCCAACTCTGCTTAACTCTTGATTTTTGGTTTACAAAAAAATTCTTTTTACTCTACTCTTAAAGCTAATCTAAATCTAATTTCTACTTCTACTTCTACTTCTTCTATCTTGTTACTCCTACTCTCCATCTCTACTTCTACCTCCCCTCAACCCTCTCTTATCTTCGTATTGTACACCCTACCTTTCAGCACCGCGCACACGCACTTATACCCCTCTACCTCACCTCCCCTACCCCCTACCTCCCCCTACTCCTGGTGCACACCAACCTTATCTGCACCGTACACACTTTTTTCACACCCGACCTCCCCCACCTGAGCCCATCTCCTTTGTGCACCCACCCTACCTCGATGCCTCGTGCACACTCTCACATCGTTGCTTGGTGCACACCATCTGCCTCACTGCCTTCTGTAGACCCTCTGCTACTCCCCACCTTATTCTTATTCACCTTTGATTTACAAAAAAAAAAATTATTTTATTTTTCATCTCTCCTTAAATCTAATCTAATTCTATCCTCAATTCAATCTAACATTCACTTCTACTTGTTATCTCTTGCTATTCACATTTTCTTATCCATCTTATCTACACCTTCCAACTCTTCTAGTCTTGACTTACAAAAAATTCTTTTTACCCTTCATTTTTCTTTAATTCTAACCTAAATCCAAGGTCTAATCTACCATTCACTCTCACTCCCTGCTCTTTATATTTTTACCTTTCACCCACCACCTCCAACTTTGCTTATCAAGTGCTCACTTTTGATCCATAACAAAAAAAATTCTATTTTCTTTTCTCTCATAAATAATACAATTCTAACCTAATGTTAATCTAACTCTGCTTCTACTCTTTTCTTTTTATACTCTTCTTCTACTCTCCACCTCTACTCTCACTTCCCCACCTCAGCTTATCTGTACACCGCGCACACCCACTTCTACCCCCTCTCTTGCTTATGTACACCCACACTACCCCTCTCCTACCTCACCTCTACCTCCCCCTACTAGCTGCTTGGTGCACACCATCTTATTTGCACCGTACACATTTTTTTCACATCCAACCTCCCCTCCTCACCCCATCCCCTACTCTGCACACTCCCACCTCGGTGCCTCGTGCACACCTCCTACCTCGCTGCTTGGTGCACACCTACCTCGCTGCCTTCCACTAACTTCTGCCCACTTAGTCACATTTATTTTTTATTTGTAAAAAACATTTTATTTTTTCCTCTTTTAAATCTACCCCAGTTCTATTTCAATGCTTAGATCTACTTTTTATCTGTTGTGCTTTTTATTTTATTCTTCACCTCATCTTTATTTCTTATCAGCTTTTGCCCATTTATGCTTTATTTATTCTTGTTTTAAAAAAAATATTTTATTTTCATCTACCACTAAAACTAATCCAATTCTGCCCTCAATTCCAATCTAACTTCTGTTTTTTATTTTTTGTATTTTTGCCCTCCAGTCATTATTTACTCCATCTCTTAGCAACTCTTACTCAATTCTTAGTTTACAAAAAATTATTTTTACCCTTCATTTCTTCTTAAATCCAATCTAAATCCAAGTCTAATCTAATACTCATTCACTTCTACTTCTTTTCTCTTTCATTTTTATCTTTCACCTACCACCTCTGCTCTTCTTATCAACTCTTACTTTTGATTTAAAAAAAAACTTTTTGCTTTTTATTTATTAAAATTAGTCTAATTCTAACCTAATTCTAATCTAATCTGTGCTTCTACTCTTTTCTTTCTATACTCCTCTTCGACTCTCCACCTCTACTCTTACCTCCTCCACCCTCTCTTCGTATTGTACACCCTACCTTTCAGCACCGCGCACACGCACTTGTACCCCCTCTCCTATCCCTCCCCACCCCTACCTCCCCTTCTACTAGTACTCACTGCTTCGTGCACACCACTTCATCTGTTCGGTACACATTTTTTTCACACCCGACCTCCCCCACCCTCCCCAATCTTACCTCGTAGACACCCTCCTCATTGCTTGGTGCACACCTCCTACCTTACTGCTTGGTGCACACACTCACCTCATCATCTCGTACTCCTCTCCACCTTGTTCTTGCTCGTCTTTTATTTACAAGAAAAAAGCTTTTTACTCTATTCTTTCTCCCTCCAACTCCAATCTAAACCCACTTCTAAACGCAATCCAATCTGATTTTTGCTTTTAATTATCTCGTATCCTATCTTTACCCACTATCGTTTCATTTCCACCTCATTCTTCTACTTTTGATCTCCTGAAAAAACATTTTTATTCTATTCTTCCCCTTTCTCAATCTAGTCTAATTCTACGCTTAATTTCAATCTAATCTCTACTCCTAGTTTTTATCTTGTATTTTTTCCCTTTACTCGTTATCCACTCCACCGTCAATTCTCTTGTACTTTCGATCTGCTCGAAAAAACTTTTTGTTCTTTACTTTTTAAATATGAATCAATTCTAACCTAAATCCAAGTCTAATCTACCATTCACTCTTACTCTTGGCTTTTTGTATTTTCACCCTTCACCCACCATCTCCAACTCTGCTTATCAACTCTTGCTTTTAGTTTACAAAAAAACTTTTTATTCTTTATTTATTCTTAATTCTAATCTACATTTAATTCTACATCTACTTCTTTTATTTTATTTTTTTGCTCTGTTACTCAGCTCTACCTCTTGCTCACCCTGCTTTATCTGCACCGTGCACACCCCAACCACTTTCCAGCTTTGTGTGTTCCAAGATCTGTGCAGAGACTGCCACTCAATTCCAGTCCCCTTCTTGCGCCCAACCCCCCCTGTCCACCTCAACCTCGACTGTGTGCTCATTTTTCGTCCAGAAAAATCTCAACTCTAACATACTACTGCCAAATTGAGTCGAAATCAACGTAAATCCCGTGCAAACATCGACACATTATTCCTTAATCTGTCCCCCCCCACCCCCTCTCAACTCTTGTGCACACCTTCGCTCATTCGTTTTACCCCACATTTACCCCACATTTACCCCACACAAATTCTGCTTTTTTCGGTGGGGGCGTTTCCGTTTTCGGCCACAAATGCGGGGTAGCCGCCCTCCCCCTCTCTTATCGGCCCTGCCCCACACAAATTTTATTTTTTTGCGGGGTAAATGCGGGGTAATTTCGGACTAATTTCGGGCAAACACGCGCGTCCAAAACACGCCCACACGCATCTAACGCGCATCCAACGCGCACACAGCACACATTCAGTGCAAGAGCGGGCTACACAGTGCGGGGGAGGCTGACGTGCACAGTACGAGGTGCAGGGAGAGTGTCCCGGTAAAATGCACTCATCATTCCCTAAATATATATATACATGCCTTCCCAAATATGCCCACCCAGCCTAAATCATAACCGAAATCATCATCCCCAACAACACCCCCTTCATGACTCCCCACCCACTCATCTTCAGCCCCCCACTCGGCTTCACCTCGCCTGCCTCGTCCCCTGTCGTGCACCTCGTCGGCTTGCACCGCCGGGTCGACGTCAGCGTCACCGTCGATGTCGTCGTCGATGTGGACGTCGATGTGCTTGTGTGTGTCGATGTGTGTGTGACCCAGACGTCCGTTGTCTGGATCGACGTGCATTTCTCTGCGTCTCCTGTCTTTTCTCCTCCTGGCCCGACTGTCTCTTTTATCGTTATTGTTATATTCTTTGTCTCTATCTGTACTTTGTGCTCCGTCACCTCCAACGGTTTCAATCCATTGCATTTATTTTCTATTGTGTTGCATGCATCTTTGCATTTTTCACACTCTTCTTTAAACCCACAGTCCTTCAGTAGATCTTGGCACTCCTCTTTCAATTCTACATATAAACTCAACGCCTGTGATACCAAATCAAATGCCTTTATTTCGTCTTCTGTTATTTTTGCTGCTAGATTTCTTCTTACAAGTCTAAACTGTGCTGCATTTTTTGCCGCATCAGGTTTGGCTGCTGCTTTATTTCCTGAACCGTTTGTTGCCTTTGTTGTAACTAAAACAAGGCTTGCTTTTTTCAATGCATCTTCTGTCTTCTTTTTGATATCTTCATATTCACCTGCTTTCTCTTCCAGTTCCTTTTTAGCATTTGTGAGTTTCCTCTCTAACGTAGGGCACTGCTTCTTCAGCTCTTCTACAAGTTTTTCACAAAGTCCATTCCTAAAATCATCATCACTTTTTTTATTTGTAGTACTTTTGTCTGTGCACAAAGTCTCAAATCCATTGGTTGCATTCGCCCATTCCGTGCAATATCCATCAAGTGTTTTTCTGCACTGATCTTTTGTTTTCAAGCTACCTTTTAATTGATCAAGTAGCTTCACTTCCAATTCTTGTTGCTTAATGAATGATCCACATTCTTCCTTTAATTTTTCGCAATTGTGGTTGCCATTGGTCGTTAGATTCTTGCAGCTCGACATGAATTTGCTACAGAACGGCATCCAATTGCTGCATGTTTCTTCTTTTTTGTCCTCTTTCTTCGCCTCATTTACAACTTGACTCTTTTCCATGCGCTCACCCAGCACGGCGCACTTCGCGCCCACGTTTTGCGTGAGGTACGTGCAGGTGGCGTTCGGCGCGACACACCCAAGCGCGTACCGCGTCCTCCCCCGTCTCCCCCACCCACTGCATCGCCCTCTCAGTGTTTCTACGCACGACTCAAACTTATCTAGGTCATTGACCTTCTCCTGCAAGAAGACCTCCTCCAGGTGCTCCGCAACGCCCAGCCTTGCGCAGTGGTGCCTCAGTGTCCGGCAGGGCCACTCGATGTGCTTCGAATCCTGCTCCAAGTCTTCGCACTTCTTCAATAAATCCGTGCAGTGCTGCCTCGTTGGGAGATCCCGCTTTGCGTCCAGATGTTCTTGCAATATGTTTGTATTTATATTCAAATACGTTAACAGTACAAAAATAGAATCCATTGGCTGCAAGCATAATGCAAATATCTCCTTGCTCTTTTCTTTTATGCCCGTACATACGTTTATCAGGTCCTTTGGAAATGTTTTAAGCCATGTGTCATGATTATTAAATTTCCCCCGCAGATTTCCTAGCAATGCTTCATTTGCTAATATATCAAGGCCTCTTTTATAACACCCTGCTTTAACATTCTTACACAATTTCTCAAAAGACGTTTGACTTCCATAGTAAAAACAGTCCGATTGTAATACTGTGCAATCATATTCATTAAAAACATCTGGTAAGTCGCTCCACAACATAACTTCATCCTTCTTAAAATGTTTATTCTCTATTCTTGTAGTAAGAGCTTTTGTTTCCTTTTTAAACTCATCATCTAATTTTTCACATTTATCATCATGTTCAGATGCATTGCCACATAATTCTTTTATACCTCCTCCAAGATATTCAATAGACTTGCATTTACTACTCAGTATAATTTTGCATTTATCTTTATCAAATTTTTCATTTTTTGATAACAACAGCAACAAATCAAGAGGATCTCTTTCTAGTGGTTTTTCTATAAGAACGCCATCTTCTGCTGCTTCTTTGTAAAGCTCCTCTAACCCTACTTTTTCCATCACGGTAGGCTCTGGCCGCGTAGGATCAAAATGTGAGCCCGGTGGAACATAAACAATTCCTTCTTTTCTACACTTGTCTTTCAGGTTATCGCACTTACTATCTTGACAGTCTAGTCCGTAAAAATAACACTTCTCAAGTAATGAGTGTACATTTTCTTTCAGTTCATTATTGCTTAATGTTGTTTCTACTTCTTTTTTCAAGAGCTTACACTTATCCTTCGCTGCCTGCACTAGATGTTGGCATGTATATTCTGAATTAACACATTTCTCCAGCAATTCATCACTTCCTTGAATCAAAACTGGGCAAATTTCCTTGAGCTTTTCATTACATTTATTATTATCAAGATTCCCTCTAAGCGCCCTCAAAAGAGCTTCCTCTGCCACCTCCTCACGCTTCTTCTGGTAGCAACTCGTCCTTAACTTATTACAGTTATCTTTAAGATCATCAGGATATGCATCTTCCAAAAACAAACATTCTTCTTGATTTGAACAATCATCCTTCGTTAACTGTGGAATTTGCTTTGTAGCTGCTTCTTGGAGCTTTGTTTTAAAAGTACCATGCTTTTTACCAACATTGGTTTTTAGATCTGTACATTTTGCTACGCCGTCATCTTTGCAAATTTCTTTTAATTTTGGATAAATATTAAAGTTTTCATCTATTTCCTTCAATTTTTCACAGTATTCTTTTAGTCCTTTTTTGCATTTTGCTTCGTCTATTGCATCTTTTTTTAGAATAAAAGCCAAAAGATAATCTTCATCATCATACACATCCTGCACCCCTACTTGTGCCCGCCTCTTAACCGCCCGCGCCACCCCCCGCGCCAAATTCTGACCGACGACCTGAAAGCTGAGTTTGCTGGGTCATTTTAAGCTTTCACGCAGAAACCAACCGTGAGATAAACATAGTGTCAGTGTGCCCCTTCTTATCTTAAATGTCACGTGATAAATTTAATTTTTGTGCGGGGTAAACGCGGGGTAAACGCGGGGTAAACGCGAAAATTGAATTACAATAAATGGAAATAAAAAACATGGTAAATGGGCATAAAGAGCATAGGTAGATGAAAATATGGGCAGATTACGCGAGAGTACGTCTCGTTGAATGCACTTCATGTCAATTGTTCCTTAATATACATGCTTTTCCCAACCATGTTCATTTGTCCCTTAAATCATAACCGAAATAACCATTCCTAATAACACCCCCTTCATTACACTCCACCCTGTTATCCTCAACCCCCCGCTTGGCGTCACGTCTCCCGCTTCATCCCCTGTTGTGCACTTTGTAGGCTTGCACCGCCTTGTAGACGTCAGCGTGACTGTAGACGTAGTAGTTGATGTAGATGTAGACGTGCTCGTGTATGTGGATGTCTTCGTGATCCACGTATCCGTTGTCTGAATAGACGTGCATTTTTCTGCGTCTTCTGTCTTTCCTCCTTGTCCGACTATCTTAGTCGTCGTCGTTGTCTCTGTCTTCGTCTCTGTCTTTACTTCATGCTCCTTCACTTTTAATGGTTCTAATTCCAAACATATTTTATTTATTTTTTTGCACGCATCGTCGCATTTTGGACATTCCTCTTTGAACCCACATTTCTTCAGTGAATCGATGCATATCTCCCTTAGCTCTATATACAAACCAAGTGCCTGTGACACCAAATCAAATGCCTTAAATTCCTTCTCTGTTACATGCACTTTTGCTGGTGCATCTCTTCTAACAAGCTTGAATTGTTTTTCGTTGTTTGCTACTGCCGCTGCTGCAGTTTTATTTTCTTCTTTATTACCTGCAGTCTTCGTTACAGATAAGATAAGGTTTGCTGCATCTATCGCTTCTTCTGCTTTCTTTTTGATATCTTTATACTCTTTTTCTTTTTTTACCAAGACTTCTTTAGCTTCTGTAAGTTTTTCTTTTAATTCAGGGCATCTCTTTTTCACTTGTTGTACCAGCTTTTTACAAAGCTCTTCTCTAACTTTAGTATCATTGTTTTTGCCATTGTTATCTGTGCACAAAGTTTTAAGTGAATTAGTTGCCTTTTTCCATTCCGTGCAGTATCCGTCGAGTGTTGTTTTACATTCATCCTCTGTTTTCAAGTGGCCCTTTAGTTCAGCGACTACTTTCTCTTCCAATTCCAGTTGTTTAATGACTGTTTCGCATTCCTTTTCGAGTTTTTTGCAATTTTCTTCACCATTAGTCGCTAGATCCTTGCAACTTGACATATATTTGTTGCAATATGGCCACCAAGAGCTACATAATGATTCTTTTTTGCCATTATTCTTCTTCACCTCCTCTACAACTTTTTCTGTTTTCATATGCCCGTCTAATGCTGCACACTTGGTCTTAACGCTCTTCGTGATAATCCTGCACGTAACATTCTGCGCCAGGCATGCAAGAGCAAACCGATCCCTCCTCCTACTCCATGTATTGCATCGCTCACCCAACTTTTCTACACACTGATCAAAGTCATCCAAATCTTTTGTCTCCTCCTTCAGCAACACCTCCTCCAACTCTTCTGCATTCTCCAATCGTCTGCAATTCTGATTCAGCGTGTGACACGGCCATCCAATCTCCCTTGAATCCGGTCCCAGCTCCTTACACTTCTTCTCCAACACTTCGCAGTCCTTTCTCGTCGGAAAATCCCGTCTTTCATCCAAGAGCTCCTTCAAATAAATTGCCTTCATCCGTAAATCTGTTGAAAGTGCAAAGGCGGCGTTTTTCGGATCCATACACAGTACAAACAGTTCATCGCTCAGTCCTTTTAGTTCTCCACAGGCTTTTACCAACTTCTTTTGAAGATCATCAAACCACGTTCCATTTGAACCCTGCAATGAACCCCGCAATTCACTTTGCAACTCCTCATTTGCTATAGCATAGAGTCCTCTTTTATAACACGCTGCTCTCAGGTTACTGCAGGGCGTGTCTGTACCTCCCTGACCTTCTAGATAAAGACAATCTGATTCCAAAGTTCTGCAATCTTTCTCAGTAAGAAACGTTGACAAATGATGCCATCCAATAATTGTATTTGGGCTAGTATCAACAAGATATTTATTTTTGAGTTTTGTAGTAAGGCCCTGAGCGCTGTCCGCTGCTTTTTTTTCCAATTCATCGCATTCTTTCGTTCCATTATCACTTGCTTTATCAGTACTTTTATTACAGAAACCCTTCAGAAGTTCATGTTCTTTAAGGTCTTTGCATTTTTCCTCAAGTACTTTTTTACACTTGTTACTGACTCCTGATCCTGCATCTTTCCGGCTCAACAGGAGCAAAAGTTCAGTTGCATCTCTTGTGGGCGGTCGCCCAATATAGACCCCATCCCTTGCTGCCTCCCCATAAAGCTCTTCCAGCTCTATTTCTTCTGCCACTGTAAGCCCCGGCCGCGTGGGCTCAAAGTCTGAACCCGGTCTCCCGTAAACTATCCCTTGTTTTTCGCAATTACTTTTGAGTTTATCGCATTCTGGTTGATCTTTAGTACAATCTGTGCGGTAAAAGTAACATTTTTTGAGTAACGGTAAGCATTTTGTTTTTAACTCGTCTTCATTTTTTTTTCCCAGAAGGCTATCAACTTCCCCTTTAAGAGAATTGCAAGTATTTTCTTGCTTAGTTATAAGGCTTCCACACGTTTGCTCGTCAAAACACAGCACCGTCAATTCATCACTTTCTCCGCTCAATTCCAGACAAACTTCCTTGAGCTTCTCCTTACATGACTTATTGTTAAGCTTCCCGCTAAGTGCCCTTAAAAGGGCATCCTCTGCTACTTCTTTGCGCTTTTTTTGATAACAATTAACTCTTAACTTATTACATTTATCTTTAAACTCGCCAGGGTATGCGTCCTCCAAAAACAGACATCCTTTCTGATTTGAACAATGTTCATCCGTCAGCTCTGAAATTTTTTTTCCAGATGCATCATCAAGTTTTTGTTTAAAACTATCACGCTTTCCATCAATTTTAGTTTTTAGTCCGGCACATTTTGTTGCACCATCATTTTCGCAAATTTTTTTTAATTTTGGATCTACATTTTCTAATTCCTTATCTGCTTCTTTTAAACTATCACAGTATCCTTTTAGTTTCAGTTTACATTGTGCGTCTTCTAAATTATCTTTTTTCAAAACCAATGCAAAAATATGCTCCTCTTCAATCTCATCCTTCTGTGCTGCTTGCGCCCGCCTCTTGACCGCCCGCGCCATCGCTCGTATAGGATCATACAGAACAAGGCCTTAAAGCACGGAACACTTCTATTTCATCCTGCTTTATCGGTGTGTCAAAAATAGTGAGATTTTCATATTCCTCAAAAAAACAAGTAATCCCATGCCATTCTAGCACTAGTGACTATTCTTGTGCGCCCTTATAATCAATAGTGAGTAGAGTTTGGAAATATCCAACTGAAAAACCAAAATCTTCTGATTCGACAAGGTTGAACGCTAACTTCAAAATACAATTCTCAACTTTATAAAATAGTAATTATCCAAAAAAACCAAAATGCGATTCAGAAAGATAAATTTGGGATTGAACGCTTAGTAGTTAAGCACCAGGCAAGCTTGGGACTCTAAATGACTAGTATTTTATTCAATGTCCAGCATTTCATATCTATGTTGAAAGCATGTTCTAAATATTCATATTTTTATATTGCATATCTATATTCTCTCTAAGAATCATTTTTAAATTATCTTCTAATTCCCCAATTTTATAGCCCAATACAAATGCTCATTATTTTCTTTTAGTTTTTAACCCAATGCAAATGCCCATTATTCCCTTTAAATCACAATAAAAGCTCCCATTACCCATATAACAATATTCATTACTGTCAACCCTGATATCTTCGTCCCCGCGCTCGGCACTTCCGTATCTGCTCCACCTGTTTCTGGCTCTTTTGTTCGTGCATCTTCCGTCGTACACGGCACTGGCTTGCATTTCTGTGTAGATGTTGTCACTGAAATATGTGTCTTTGTCTTTCTAGAGACCGATTTGCTTGTCACCCAGGTTGTCTTTGAATCGATTACCACGCAGATCCCATCTTTCATCGTTACAGTGGGCTTCGGTTTGTCACCCGTCATGGTCGTTGAGTCTGTAACCGTTACGGTCAAGACAGACGTTTCTGTTGGAGACACTGCTTTAGGCAATACAAATGCCTTACAATGCTCGCGTATTTCCTGGCATGGATTCTTAAAATTAAGGCAATCATCCTCAAACGCACACTCTTCGATAAAATGGCCACAGATATCCTTGGCCTCTAAGTACAGCTCTAGAACCAGAGACATCAGATCAAATGCGAGTCCATGACGCACAGATGACTCTATATCCAGATCGTCTCGACGCACAAGTCTGATGTAAGCCGTGACATTGCCACGTGCGGCAAGGCGATGATTCTGCTTCTCATCCGCTGCCTGAGATGCCACTAAGAACAAGCCTGAATCGCTAGCGGCTTTTTCGGCCTGCTCTTTAGTTTTTTTAAATTCAGCTGCCCTATCTTCCAAATCTTTAGCAACTTTATCCAGCTTAGCTGGCAAATTATTGCACAAAATCTCTGTCCATTTTATAAACTTATTGCAAATTTCACCTCTCACATTATCATCTTTGCTATATTCGTTGCATGAATCTTCAAGCGTTTTATTTGATTTTGCTGAGCTTGCGCAGTAGTCCTTTAACCGAGTAGTGCATACATCCTTGTCTGTTAAAGATCCCTTTATATTGTACATCAGGGCTCTCAATGAAGGAAACTTGTTGTGAAATGTCTTGCAGTTCTCTTTAAGCTTCACACACAGTCCATCTCCATTATTGTCTTGCTTCAGTTTATGAGGGCAGTTCTCCATGAGCATATCGCAGTATTTCTCCCAAAGAAAACAAACATTATCCCTTTCTTTATCGTCTTCTGATTGCTTGACAACATTCTCGATTTTCATATTCTGCTCAAGTGCAGAGCAATGGTTTTGTACATCCTCGCGTATTCTAAGACATGTTTTGTAGTGTGCTACACATATAAGACTAAATGGACTCATTTCCCTCATAAACCATCGAGGACACTTCGTTTCTAAATATCTTGTGCAGTTATCAATCGTTGCCAAAACGTCATTATTTTTGTTCAACAAAGCGTCTTTCAATTTCTGCGCATTTCTCAGATGAGCACAATTCCTTCTCAATGTGCTGCAAGGAGCATTAAGCTCTTCGAAATCCTTTGACAGATTCTCGCATTCTTTCTCCAAAACAATACAATCTTTTTCTTCTGGATAATCCCTCTTTTTACCCAAAATAGAGTATAATTGGGAACTTCTTCTTCCAAGATCCCACATAAGTTCTTCGCACGTTTCTCCTGGTTTCAAACACATTGAAAGCAAATCTATACTGTCGTTTCTAACTTTTTGACACCTTTCTACAAGTTTTACTGCACATTTCTTAACCCCATCTGAAGTCCAATCATGAAGAAAACCAAATAATTCTTCCACTAATACTTCTTTTGCTAAATTGAAAAGCTGTGCTCTAGAATATGCCGCTTTCAGAGTTCCACAAGCATCCACGAAATCAGTACCGCAATGTGATTGCAGGTAATAGCATTTTGAAATAAGATCTGCATACACTTTTTCATGAATCATTTCAGATAGTTTATCCAAAGTATAAAACATGTCTTTAGCTCCACTTTTTAATTTAAATAATCCTTTTTCTTGAAGAGTTGATTGAAAAGAATCACATTCTCCTTTTACAGTATTGTTTATTTCTTCACATACTTTAGTACGGTTAGTCGTATTACATAAGCTCCCTAATTCTTTTAAATGGCGAAAAGTGCAGTTTCCTAGATAATAAGTACATCTCGCTATTTCCTCATTACTTGGATTCGTATTATGATATGCTAATAGCAAAAAACGACGAATTTCTGGAAACGAAAGTTTAACGTTTAAGACACCCATAGCTTCTGCTTCAGCAAAAAGCCGATCAAGACCTATTTTCTCTTGAAGTGTAGGTGGAAATTTCAATGGGTCAAAAAGATGAGTATGGGGGGGGGGGGGGGAATACACGATATTTTCCCCTTTACAATCGTTTCTAAGCTCCATACATTCCTGTTGTACCAGATCCTTACAGTTTGGTGAGTGGAAGTAACATTTCTCAAGAAGAGAGTGACAATCCTTTTCTAATTTATCACTATTTTCAAGCACAGTTTTGATATCTTCCTTAAGAGATTTGCAGATTTCTTTTTCTCGAGCAGGAAGAACTTTACATATATGTTTTTGAAGGAAACAATACCAGAATAAATAATAGTTTTCCCCTGCTAACACCGGGCAAAAGTCAGGAATTTTTGCATTACACGCTTTTTCAGTTTCCAAATTCCGGACAAGGGCCCTTGAAAGGGCTTCATACGTTAGAGTTTCAAGTATAGCTTCATGACATTGTTCATCTAAACTATCGCAGAGAGAACGAAAACTCGTGAATTCCCGAAAAATTGTATATTGAACATGAACATAATTACATTGGACTTTGTTTAAAGTAAATTCCGCAGAAGTAAGACTACTAGAAAGATCCAAAAGAAAGCTTCTAGCATTTCCAGACACATTAGTGATCTTAGTTTTGAGATCAGTGCATTTTTGTTTTGCTTCTTGACAAAATTCCTCTAATGCAGGGTGCAAATCCTTTGGCTCTAGACCCATACCTCTTAAATTCTTACAGTATTCTTCTAATTTCTGCTCACATTGATCATCTATTGCATTTTTTCCCAAAATCAAAGCCAAAATCTGCTCCTCACTGGGTAAAAAACATTAACTTTGTACATTTTGTTCCTGTTTAAATGTTTCTATACCCTAATAAATTTATTGATGCATCTGGTGGGTCCAATGATCTATCTAGTTTTTTTGATGCAGAATATCTTTTATGAAGAACTAAAAAAATTAAAAAGGAGAAAAAGAAAAAACGCGATACCAATATTTTTCGAGAAAGCATGTGCTATGCCAAGAAACCCGGCTAACACAAATGCTTTCATTTATAATAGCAATAAGCAATAGTTTTCATGAAAAATGCTTCATATTTGACATTGGAATATCGGGAAGCGTTCTCATAAAAAATGGGGAAACGATAATAAATTAATAATGAATATACAATAGATAAACAGACAGATAATTACTGTTTTAACTGCTGTCCTCTGCTACAATTGTATAACCTGTTTTTTGCTGAGTTTATAAGTTTGTATCTTAATATCTGTAAATTTTTACAAAATTATTTTTGGAGTTTTAAATATGATTTTATTGGCAATATTTTCATAGCTCTTATCTTCCGCCATTTTCCAGTAATTTCCTTTATTTTTTAGTGTCTTCATATATGTAAATATTATCATTTCAACCTTGATTTTACCAAATTTACCTTTATCAGACTTAAGTTTCTTCTAAAAAGATAATTTGACTTCATGTTATCTATTGTTTATTTAAAGCTACTTTGCATATTTATTCATTTTTACTCATTTTTTATATCTAGTTTTATTGATTTAAACTTAAAGTTATGCATATAGTATTCGTATTTTTAAAACTTCTGTTAATTTCTTCCATTTTATATATAATTTAAATTATAAAGACAATTTTTAATAATAACTATTTTTTGAAATTTGCATGTTCTTGAACGCTTTATTTCAAAATCCTATGTTCTTAGTTATACAAGTTTTTTATATATCTTTTGTATTGATAAATTTCAATACATGGTTTTGATCCGCTTGAGAGATTTACCTTTGGTTTTGTTTTGCAGATTTCTGCTTTTCAGAATATCTTTTGAATATTTTTGAAAAAACTTTAGACTATTTTTTTTCTTTTTTAAGATCATTTAGTTTGCTTTAATCTTCTATGATATATTAAATATCTTTTCCTTTGGATCTTATATTCTCATTGATCTTTTATATATTTACTATTGTTTTAGATTTACGGATCTTTAAACTACTATGTTTTGGGAATTTGGACTTTTTTGATTATCTAAAAGTTTTTTAGTTTTTGATATATTTTTTTGTAATTTATTAATTGATTTTTTAAATTTCTATATTAAGATTACATTCGTAAAATTACAGAATATATTTTTTTTAAAGTATTTTTTCTGTATACTGTTGATATACAAA
Organism: Pneumocystis sp. 'macacae'; assembly: GCA_018127085.1. Lineage (NCBI taxonomy): Eukaryota > Fungi > Ascomycota > Pneumocystomycetes > Pneumocystales > Pneumocystaceae > Pneumocystis > Pneumocystis sp. 'macacae'. Next base: position 15,337 of record CM030724.1, read on the forward strand.
AGTTTTGGTTTGTCTTAGATAAAATTTAAATTTTGTTTAAAAAAATTAAAATATGATAAACAATCGTATTTTTTAAAAAAATGCCTTTTGAAAATAATCAAATAGATATAATTATTCAAATATTTAATTACATGTACATTTTTGTAACCTAATTAGAAATGAAACGATAATATATTTTCCAAATTACAATTAAATGCCAATGCTTAAAAAATTGTATTTTATTGGTTTGATGCAGATAAATCGATATACCCTAAAATTATTCCTCAAAAATGTCTAAATAATTTCCCCATTTTAATGAGTTATTGATTTTATAAATATGATCAAAAATGCTTTATAAAAAATGCTTCATAAAAATACACCATGAAAATATTAATAAATACTGTTTTAATCTTAAACAAGTATCCATGATCCTAGTATTACTCCCGTAGTTATCCAAAACAACTCTATCATATATAATCCTTGTGTTCTAATTCCATAACCTTTTCCATAACCTTTTCTATGACCTTTTCCATGACCTTTTCCATAACCTTTTTCATAATCATCTTCGCAATCGTCACTAGGTAATATTGTTGGTCTAGCTCTTAAGCGTGTAGATGTTGAACATGTAGCTTTCGTGCATACACTTGTCTTGCGTGTAGCTGGCGATGTTGCAGTTGGTGTTGTAGTTGATGGAACTGCAGTTGGTAAACTCGATGATGAATCGGATGGTTTTGGTTTCGATGGTGCTGGTTCTGAGCCTGGTTTTGGTGCTGATTCTGAGCCTGGTTTTGGTGCTGATTCTGAATCTGGTTTCGGTTTTGACCCTGATTCTGAATCTGGTTTCGGTTTCGACCCTGATTCTGAATCTGGTTTCGGTTTCGACCCTGATTCTGAATCTGGTTTCGGTTTCGACCCTGATTCTGAATCTGGTTTCGGTTTCGACCCTGATTCTGAATCTGGTTTCGGTTTCGACCCTGATTCTGAATCTGGTTTCGGTTTCGACCCTGATTCTGATCCTGGTTCTGGTTTTGGTCCTGGTCCCGGCACTGATCCCGGCACTGGTCCTGGTTCTGGTCCTGGTTTTGGTCCTGGTTTTGGTCCTGGTTCTGGTCCTGGTCCTGAAACTGGTTTTGATTCCGGCAGCTGTTCTGGTACTGGTTCTGATCCTGGTGTCGATGGTAATGGCGTTGATAACTCACATTTATTAATAAAATTAGCACATATAGAAGAAACCCTGTCATTAATTCCAGTACAAGAAGACCCTATAAATAAACATAAAGATTGTACTTTGTTACATTTAGTAGTAAGATTAGAAATAGTATGAAAATACGATGAAATTTTTAATATGAATTCATCGCATACTTTTTTTAAATATGGTACTAAGGAATTGCATTCATTAGTTTTGCTGCACAGAAGTTTTTTTTCTTGATTTTCTGATTCTTTGCATTTTTCTAATTTTTTTTCACATAGTTCAACTGTAGGTATTTCTCCACCAAGCGTTCTAGCTAATGCAAGAAGATTCCTATGTCGGTCTACTGCAGTATTACATATTTCCGCAATTTTCTCACAGAGATTAGAGCTAGGACAACTTGAATATAAAAGACAGTAATTTTCAAAATAAAAACAACGACTAAGAGCAGCATAAGATACATCATAAAGAGTATTTAAATAATTTCCCAGAAGCTCGAAAAATTGATCACAATCGTTCTGAAGTTCTTCGAATATGTCCAGACACGTATTTTGCACCTTAGTACATCCATAAGCCGCATTATTTTCTGAACAATATGTTTGAAGATAGCCAACGCAAACAGAAATACTTTGTAAGCTAAGGGATTGGTTGTTTAGCATTTCTAATTTCAACTTGTTAAGTTTATCCATCTTTCTACAATATGTTTCGAGTTCCCAACATAATCCTAAAGTAGATTTATCACAAGACTTTAAATTATTGCATTCTTCTCTTGTTTTGCCGCAAGAATGACGTGTAAATTTTTTGTTGATTTTCTTTAAATAACCATTCATTTCTTTGCATTTTTCTTCAAGAAATGATATTAAATCTTCGCATGTTTCTTTCAAATGCAGACAACTAGTGAATATATGATAATTGTGATGCATATGTTTTTTACAAGCAAGAAAAAGATAAAGTTGGCAGCTATCCTCAGTTGCTGTACGATCTAAAGATTTATCACTTTTTTCTACAAATGTGAATTGTCCATTCATTTCTTTTATTAAATTTATTTTAGCAACCGTTTCCAAACCTGTCTGACAACAAAAGACTCGTATTTCTTTGCATATATCACTTTTGTCCCAATGATCGATGTATGAAGTAATAAAATAACATAACGATAGATACTTTGCACATTCTTCTTTTGAAAAGGAGTTTTTGAAAGTTGATAAAGATTTGTTATTGGTGAAATTTTTAAAATAAGATTGAAAATGTGATTCGCCTTTATCATTTATTTCTATACAAGTATCGTGTTTACCATTGTTAGATTTTTTAGTACATATAAGCTTAAAAATATTCAAATAATCTACTAAAGCACATTTTTTATTTAACTCTTTTTCGCAGTTTTCGGTTTCTGTATTACCATTTTGAATCAAAAAACTAGTAAATACCATATCATTGAATTTAGATACTTCACCAACATAGATACCTAAATTATCTAATTTACTATATCCAGACTCGACAACATTCTGTTTTGGAACAGCAAATGGGTTTTCGAAGAGACTAAGATCAAAATCACTTAGAATATCATAAAAGAAACCTTTTTCTGCACAATCTGCTTGAAATGAGCGGCAGACAGCATAAATACTTTGACAACCAAAAAAGGTAAAATAGCATTTTTTTAGCCAAATTTTACAATTATCTTCTGTTATTTCTTTTTCTTTTTGTAGTAATAATTGTTTTTGAAAAACTTGACATTTTCTATTAGATTCCGAGACAAATTCTCCACAAATATGATCGCTATTAATACACAAATCAAGTAATTCAGGACTTTTCTGGCTAAGCGATAAACATTCAGATTTGAGCTCTTTTAGGCAATAAGTTGTAGTACTTAGAGTTTTCTTTAAAAGATTATAGAGAATCTTTTTCGCTAATCCCTTACAGAGTTGAATGTAACAGCGTTCTTTTAGTGTAGTGCATTTTGAAGAAAGTTCTGAATTATATTTTTCTAAGAAATAACATTCCATTTGCAACATTCTACACTGATGGTTTAAATCCGTTTTACTTGAAAGACTCTGAATAACTTCTTGTATTTTTTTAGATACTTCACTTTTTGAATTAGAACATATTGTACTAATGTGTGTACAAATATTTTGAATTTCATGATCTAGCGTTTTTACATTTGCATTAGAGCATATTCTTTCCAGTTTTTGTTTACAATTATTATTATTTTCTTCCAGACCCACCAAACTAACAAGATAAAAGACCCTATTATTAATATTTTTATTTCCAAATCCTAATTTTACGACTTCTTCACCTAATTCATTCTTATATTCATCACTTATAAGTGTATGGAGAAATAATGGATGTTGATCATGAAATGGAGAAAAGGTTCTAACAAGATCTAATAATTTAGAATTAAATCAAAAAGAAAATATATCACCTAAAAACTCATTATCTAGCGAAAAAACTCCTTTTATGTTGAAAACCAAAAGAATCCATGTTTTTGTGAATAGCAGTACAAAGAAGAAAGGAGAAGAAGGTGAGAGAGGAAGGAATAAAAGAGCCAGTCTTTTAATTAATGATTCAAAAATATGGGTAAAAACTGAGATACTGTAGAAATAATTCACATGTATATTAGATAAATGATTTCGATAATTAGATAACCAAATATTTTTATAGTATGGTAATTTAATAATAGTATAATTTTATTTTGATAATTTTTAAATTATTTTATTATATTATTTAGTGAATTTATTTTAAACTGATCACTTTTTTAAGCTAAAGTTATTTATCTACGAATTATAATTATAAAACTATTAATAATTTGTTTCTGTTTTATTTAAAATATTATGGTTAATAAAAGCATTTTATTTTTTTGAAGATATTTTTTCGGTTTGAATCATCTCTTATACATTGAGTTTATCCTTTATTTTAAGGAATTGTAAAATAGAATAAATGTGTGTTTATAAATGAGATTTGAGATTTTTCTCTAATCTCCGGAATTTCCGATCATTTATTTCATTATTGTCAATTTATACTTAGATAGGTTAAATTTAATTTATAGTTTTTATTTTTTTCCAAATTCGTATATTTTATTTTACGCTTTTCCAAATTTATATTTTTTATCTCTAATCAGTGTTAGTTTTTTTTAATTTAAATTATTAGTTTTTATTAAATTTTAATTTTTTGACTTATTTTTTAAATATTTAGGCTATGATTAATGATGTTATTTTAATTTTTTTTCTATTTTTTATAAATTATGTATATTAAATATTTTATAGCCTTTTATATGTTTGATATGAGGTATTCTAAGATAATTTGTTTTATTTTATAGATGTTTTTAATATCTTAAAAATTTTTTTGAACATATCTATGATTGTAAATATTAGTGAATATCGTTTAATGTATTTAATATCATATAAAGTATAGATATTTTAGCATAGCTAAAATTTAAGTTAGAATTCAAAGTATTCTATTTATGCCAAGTTTTATGAATAATTATTATTTTCTTTGGTATCTAATTATATTTTATGGAGGAATACAAGACAAAGTTAAAATAATTTTTTTGAAAAATTGGTCCAAATTCAATGTAAATAAATTGTATATAAAAAGTGTAGATGATACACAGAAAGTGGTAAGATTAAGAGTATTTTTAATTTGGATGAAAATGTTGGTTAATATAATTTAAAATGTATAATAAACCGACGAAAATATTTTTCTTTGTTTTTTATTTTACTTCATTTACTTATTTTTTTCTTAATCTTTTTTCAAATATACCTCATTTTTATATTCTTCTCATCTATTCATCTTTTTAGATTATAAGTATAATTACTAATAGTGCTCTTTTTATAATACTTTATTTATCTTTAGTTTTTTACACGGTTTGATTTGCTAGAATATATTTGTTTTCTGCAGATTTATGAATTTCTATTTTCATATAGATGCTAAATTATTAATCTAAATAGTATCAGATTCATGTTTGTTGATATTTTTTAAATGTGAACATTAACATTAAGGATGACATGTCTATTGATGTTAGAGATAACGTATTTTTAGAAGCTCTGATTATATTTATCTGTACATACTATTTATTGTTACTAGTGTACTTTTTTTTATCTTTTGTGTTCTTATCGTTAATGTTATTGTTAACCCAAATGCTAAAGTCAATCCCATCTTTAAATAACACTGGATTCTAGATAACTTTAGCTTTACATTCTTGGATAATTTTTGCTTATAAATATTTCCTAATTTTAAATAGTTATGTAATATAAAGATCACTGTGTAGATGCTTTAGCTTCATTATTGACTCTTTATTTCACTTTCTGTTTTTTGTTTAACTTATTTAAGCTTGTATTATATTACATACCTGCTTTAATTTTTCCCAATTTAACAATATATTTTCTTTAAATATTCTAATATTGAGCTCATCTATTGCTGCATTTTCCCTAATTATTTTTTGATCATGATCTAATAATGTTTCAGCATTGAACATACTATATTGGTAATGTTTATTGTTTTCCTATGTTTTTTTTTAAATCCCTTAAAAGCATTAATTTTTTCATCCTATTGATATTTTTATTGGTTTTATTAATAATCTTTTATATTCTTCTAGTTTATCTTTAATTAAATCCTAGACAGCTTTTTTAATCATTACATCATCTTTTTTATTTTTGCTTTTAATATGAGTTGTTAGCAGCAAAGTTTTTTAAGTCAATAAATTATATATAATAAAGATTTAGTTTTTATATATAATGATTTAATATCTAGTTTTTTCAAATTGTTTTGAAAATTTTTAGGTATTTCTTCTAAAATATAGAATAATTTGTAATTTTTTAAGTTTTAGATAGGGCTTATTATTCCTATTGTTTTTAATATATCAAGGATAATATGCTATATATTATAGTGCGATTTTTAAAAAAATAGTATAAATCTCGTCTCTATTCTATTTTATTAAAAAGATCGTTTTTACATTGCTTTCGAATCTCACATTAACATTGAAAATTTGTTACTATTATTTTGTATATGTTATTTATAAGAATATATGTTAGAACATATTATTTATTTTTTTTTAAATCAATTAGAATGTTTTTCTTTCAAATATACTATATAATTTTCTTAAATATTTGAAATATCTTTATGTATCGATAGAACTTGTCTTTATTTTTGGATTCAAAATAATTTCTTTTTAACATACTATATTGTCTTAGAAGTATATCATTAATCCGTAAACTTTTCGTGTTTTGCTTTTATTCAAAACAATCATCTAGAGAATTTTATTTACTATTTAATAGTTATTGTAAATTATAATTCTTTTGTTTGAGAATAAAGATCTAAAAGAATGCTTTTTACTAATAAATTGATTAAAAGTATGGACATTCTTGTTTTTGAAATAAAATTATTAAACGTAGATATAAAAAGGAACAATAGTTTTCTATTCTTGTTTATTTTTGAAACATCTATACATTTAATTGTTTTAGTTATTAAATTTTATTTTTATTTATTTTTAATTTTTTTTTATAAAATATAAGTTTTAGATTTTTAAGAATTATAATAATATCGTATGGAGATTGAGAAGTTATTCAAAAATATTTTAATTTATAAATTTGTATATTTGTTTAGAAGGAAATATTTAGTTGGTGGAATAGAACACTTATTAAAATCTGAATAATTATAAAAGATATCATGTTTTTTCATTACTATATTTAATTTATTGTATTTATTAATAATTTATTTGACTTTTGTTTTTCTAAAGAGTTCTGTTGAGATAGTTTTTTTTGTTAATATAAGTTTTGTTAAATTAAAAAAAATTCAAAGTACATCTGCATGATATATTTTATCTCCTAAATTCATTAGTTTAATATTGTAGTATAATTTAAATTATAAAAATATTTTGTCTTCAGAATTTTTAAATATATATTTAAGATTCTTTTAGAGTCTTAAAGTTTTTTGAATATTTTAATAAGTTTTCGGTAGATTTTATTTATATAAATATCTTTTTAGAATTTCATCATTTTCTATATTTTGTTCTATGCATTTTTTTTAAAGAATCTTTCTATAATTATTCTCTTGAATTCATGTATTTATCGATTTAATAGTTTCATTAATAAAATCATTGTTTTTTCATATAATATATAAATAACTAGAATTTTTGAATTTAGGTAATCTTCCTAAATGAAAACACTCATTTCTAAAGTTTGTGTATTTATAATCTGTAATTAATTCTATATCTATTTTTCTTAATACTGAATTAATGTCTTTGTTTTTTTTTAATTTTAATTTTTAAATTTTTACATTTATTTTTTATATTTTTCATATATATTCTTTAATTTTTTATCTATATTTTCTATGCTCGTGTTGTTACTGCTTTAATGTAATACTTATCAAGAATTGCTTTATACTTTAATGATATAATTCTTTTATATGGTTTATTGTTTAAATACTAATCTTATTAAAATTTATTCTTTCTAGAAAAAGTATTTTGTTAAGGTAATAAATAATTAAAAATTAACTAAAAATTTAAGAAAAAGAAGAAAATTAAATAATATTTCTGGCATACCTATATATTTTTACTATCATTAGTTTTATTTTGTTTAAAACAAACATATATTCAATAATGATTTTCTATATTATTATTTAATTTCTTTTCTAATTATACTTAAATGTGATAAATAGTAAATAGTTATTACAAAAAAATATTCTTTTTTTGATAGTTTTTATTTTTAGTTCTTTAATGTGATTAATTAATACTATTTTTTATTGTTTTTAAGATAATTAATATATAAAATTTAATAATAAATAATTTAATTTCTAGAATACTTTTTCAATTTAATTAATTTCCAGTTTTTGAATATAATTTTATTTTATTTATGTTTTTTATATATCTTTATTAATGAATATTTTTTTGAAAATATAATCATTTAAATGATGATAGGTATGCTATTAAAAAGTAGATAATTTTGTTGATATAATATTTTCTAATTTTGATTTGTTCTTAGTGGTTATAAACTAATATGAAATAAATTGAAAATAAATAGAAAATGGATTAAAAGCAGATAAATAGGTTCATGGATAATTAAGAATAAATTTAAAGAATCTAAGATAAACGGTAAATTGTATGAATCAATTGAAAATAAGTATAAAAATAATATTTTAGGTTTTTTTTTATTCCATTTATCCTTTTATATTTTGCTCAAACAATATATGTTTATTTCTTATCTAATGCTTTTTATTTTGATATTTATTATTTTTTTGAAATATTATAAAAAAAATTATAGTAATACTTATAAATTTTGTTATATTTATCTTCTTAATATTTATATTTTCATTTTTTTCACTGAATTTGTTTAGTTATTTTTATCCTTAGGTATTTATTGGTTTAAATTCTTATTTTGCAACGGTTAATACAATCGATATATTATTTATCTACATTGTCAATATTTAAATATAAAAAGTATTTTCATTAATATATAGTTCTATTTTATTCATTATATTGTTATTAATACTATAATACTATGTTTTAAATGATAGCATATTAATGTGGTTTTTTCCAGTTAATGTTTCGAATTTTATTAGAATTTGAGAAATTCTGTCATTACAACGTTATTTATTATAATTGTAATTTTTATATAAGCAAAAGTTATTCTTTGTAGATTTAATATTTAATCTTTTATGATTCCATTTCAATTTAATGCATCTGATTGTTATATTATAAAATTTTTTTTATAAAAATTGTATTTTTCTTATGACGAATGATATTCTGTTTTAAAGTTATTTTTCTATCTTTATTATTATTATTATTATTTTGTATTTTTATTTTAAGATATATTGTTCATTTTTTATTATAGGAATTTAAATTTTTATATTTTTATATTTTCGTTAATTTTAATTTTAGAATTTAAATATAAAAATATATTATTATATTATGATAATAAATGTAACTTCATTTAGGTTTAATATAATTATATATATTACAAGTCATAAATAATATAATTAAAATAATTTTTAAGTTTGAAATTGCTATTTTAAAAGTTACTTTTTCATATTATTTCAGAATTTCATATTTTCTGACTGAAATTTTATAATTAATTAATAATAAATTTTTAATTAAACAAGCATACATAAATAATTTATTTTTAGTTGTTTTTTGATATCTCAAATGCTTTTAAATATGATAAATTATTTTTAAAATATCTAGATTTTTCAAATTAATGCAATTTATTATAAATATTTTTACTCAAATTTTTAAATTTTATTTCATTTTTTTGAAAAATATTATATGTATTTTTAGATTTTAATTGTTACGTAGTTTAAGTTCATATAAATTTATATTTTATTTTTGTACTTGATTTTATTTGATATCTTTTATATAAAAATATAATACATATTTTCTTAGAATTACTAATTTTTTATTGTAAATAAATACAATCGTTTTATTAATATCAAGACTATACATATAAATAGAGAATATTTTTTATTTTGTTTAGAAATTGGTTGTTTATTTTGAACCCTAAAAACTTGCTAGTTTTAGAAAGTAAGAAACAGTAAATAGAAGTGAGTAGAATTAAATAATATCTAATATATATAGATATTGTGCTTTTGTATTTTATTATTTTCTAATATTTTTCATTAATTTTATTTAAATTTCTTTGAAAAATGTTTACTTCAAAAGTATTAACTTATTATATTCAAAAAATATGTAAATATTCTTTATTTTATTTTTTATGTGCTAAATTTTATAGATATTAATTTATATTTTCTGAATTTTAATTTTGAATTTATGAGGTAGGGTTAGGTTTATTCATTGTTTGTCTTTAAGATTAGGGTTCATAATTTTTAGAATAAACGATATTCTAAAAATGCTTCTGATGATATTTATATTTAGGTTTTTATATAGAATTCTACTTATATATACTAATATACTAATACTAGGTAGGAGTTTTAGATAACGCTTATAAAGGTGTAAAATAAAGAAAACTAGACAAGAGTAGAATTGTATTTTTTAATTCAAAATTGTTAATTTTAAAAAGTTGAATTTTATAACTTGTTTTTGTAGTTAGCGTTAATGCTTTCTAATAATGCATATGATACATCAAGTAAAGTGATTGCGGTAGTGGCATCACCATGGATCATTATATTGATTGCTCTGGTATTCATATTTTCACTTTATGTGTATGTTTTGGCTTTTGTTTTTTTTTCCTTCTAATATTTCTAGACTTTATTATCGTCCAAGGCTTTATTATCCATATCCTTCATATCCTTCGTCGCCAACTATATATTTTTTGCCTCCTTGGAAAAGAATTAGGGATTTTAACCGAAATCCTATACAGTATCTTCTGACTGCAGTTTCTAAAACATCTCATTTAGGTATGATTTGGATTGACGTTGTTAAACCATATACATGTCTTTCAATTATTCTTCCATTAGAATCTTGTGTAGGTAATCAATTTTTGTTAACAGATGAGTCTGTATTATCTTGGGATGCCGCATTACGCCAAAATTGGCATCATATATTTAAAGATTCTAAACAAATGGATAATATTGATAATTTTGGACGTCGTTCACGTTTTTCCAAAGCAAGTAATTTATGTTTAGCTCGTGCATTTTCTGCCTCTCGTACAAATATCGGGGGATATTATTATTCATGTATTATATCAGAAGCGTTAGTTGCTTTAAGTCATAATACGTCGAATTCTATAGACTTGAAAAGGTTCATTGATGATATTGTTAGTAGAGCTTTACTTTCTATTTTTTTTGGTTCTTATGAATCTGATTATGAACATATATTACAACTTATCAGTACTATTCATAAATCTTTGGAGAAGTCCCACTCTTATGATTCTAGTGCTTTAAAAGCAAAAAACGAATTTATAAAAGTTATTTCAAACCTTTTGATTAAACGATGTGATGATTCTGAAACATATATAAATGGTCTTGATTATGTTCAATGGCTATTGACACATGGGTCAGAAAACGAATTATCTATTGGTTCTACTATGGTTCATGATAATTTATTCAATTTTTTAAATAATCATACTATTATTAATATAGATGATCAAAAAAAAGAAAGTCTTTTTGAAATTTTAAAAGTAGATATACCTGTTCATCTTTTGGTTTCATTATTATCTACATGGATTATATGCACTAACACTATTTTATGGATGATTGTTAATAAATATCGTGTTTCTGAAAAAGAGGCTCCTTTTGACCCAAATCCACTTTTTCTTGTGAGACGTGCACGAAAAGATGTCTTAATTGGCAAATTTTTGGTTCCGAAGAATACATATCTTTCTGTTTGTTCTTCTGTTAGTAATTTGAGTAATTTTTTTATGAATAAATCAGTTTCTTCTCAACTTTCTGTTAATTCTGAAATTTATTTAAAACGCCAATCTTTAGATAAATTAGCGATGAGAACATCTACAAATCATAGTCAAGGAAATGTTTCATTTTTTTTTCAAAAGAATAAGGATAGTATAATAGAAAGTTCGAATTCCTCTACAAACTGTCATTACTCTCAAGAAACCATTGTTTCTAATTCTATATCAGAAAGTACATTTTCAGCTTCAGATATAGGGTATATTACACCACCATTAGAACGTTTTCAAAACTTTAATGGGATTAAGGATAGAATATATCCTCATCAACATTTGATTAAGCTTATTATCACTACAGTATTGAATCATATTTCATCAGCCGTTGTTATTAATAATAAAATTGCTTTTGAAAAGTTAACTGTATTTTATACTGCGAGACATTTATGGTTTCCTGTTCCATCTCGACCTATTTTTGTTTCTATACTACCAGGTGCTTTTGTAAGATCAAATATTGATTAAGAACAGAATGTTATTTCTTTTTAGGATAATAAGATTATTGTATAGGTTATTGTATGTGATTCTATAAAAATAATTATTTTTCAAATAATAATGGTAAATAGTATAACTCAAGATTGAAATATGGTTCTATTTTTGCATTTATTATTTTTAATATTGAATTTTTTTATTTGGAAAATTTCGTAAAAATTGGAAGATTACATTTTTGCATTTGATTTTATAAGATTGTTTTTACATTATTATATTAATAGAATTTTATAAGGTTTTGGTATACTTATTTTAATTTTAAAAGTATAATTCGTTTGTATATAATAGATGATTATTTTTATTAGGTATACAAGTTTTTGGTTTTTAATACGTATATTTGTATATTATAATTTTGAGATTTAAACATTATAAATTTAATATTTTAAAAATTTTCATAAAATTATATTTTAATTTATATTTATTCAGAAGTATAATGAGCTGTTAATTCGTTTTGGTTTTAGATTTAGTTGTTATTCTAATCTATATTTTTGTTATTTTTTAAAAAAGTAAAATTTTATTTTAAAATAAAATTGAGGAAAAAATTGACTGAAAAAAAATTATTAAGGATAATTTTTATATTGTATATGTTCTGATTATTATAAAATTTTTAATTTAAATAAACATTTATGTAATTTTCAATATCTAAAAGAATTAAGGTTTAGATTTATAAATATCTTTTAGTAATAATTTAAAAAGACAGTAATAAAACTTCTAAGGTTCATATTTTTTGAATAGTATATATTGACTTCTATGAAATTTTAAAATTATATATATAAATTTAATAAATTACTTTTAGCGTTTATAAAAAGTAAAAATAAGTACTATAAACTTTTGATTTTATTCTAGATAATATTTTTTTTAAATTTATAATTATAGCTTTAAGAGTTAAAAGTAATCATTTAAATAGTTCCAATGTTTTAAATTTTTAATGAAATCATAAAAACATCATATTTCGTAATTTTCTATAAAACAGATTATGTTAGTTTTTATTATAACGTTAATAAATATTTAAAATGTTTTAAAAAATTATTTTTAAAATATATAATAAAATATAATATATTTTTATTTTTTAAAGAATGAATAAAAATATAACATTTATAATTGTTAATTCAGTTTAATGATAAAATTATAAAATATATTTGTTTCTAGTTATTTAGTACTAATGTATTAAAACATTTTCAAATACAAATATTTTTTCAAATACAATACATGTGTTTATTATATTTGCCTAATAAATTCGAAATATTGTTATTTTGATTACAATATTTTATATTTTTTTATTTCAATATCGATTATTTTTAGTTTTTTCACGTTTATTTAATAAAAATAATTATATAATTAGATAATTAATTTTAAATACTTTCAATATGGAAATTTTATATAAAAACTTAATTTATTGCTATTATAGTATTGAAGATATTTATTTAGTATCAATATATTTTATTTTATGTTATTAATATTTTTTATATTCTTCTAACAAGTTTTTTTAAAATATTACTAATAATTACGTATATTCAGAAACTATTTTGTAATTTATTAACAAATATTAAATGTTTGTAGTCTTTACGAATAACAAAAATGAATCAAGAAATCCATGTTTCATGTCCTATATGCGGAAAAAATATTGAGATCAGTTTAATAAACATTCATTTGGATAGAAAATGTCAAGATTACAACAAAGAGTCTGTAAGTTAAATATTTATGCTTAATTAAAAAAATTTTGAAAGTAGTAATTAGGTTACTTTAAATTTGACTCAACAAAAATTATATGATAATGAAAATTCTGCGAATTTTAAAACTTTTTTCTATGAAAAACATCCTAAATTTTCTGAAAATACTTTATCCAGCTCATCTTTATCTAAAAAAAAAATAGAAGAAAACGAGTTTGATTTTAAGAAGTCTTTAAAAAAAGCTAATAGCAATAATAATTTCGAATCATATATGCCTCTTTCGGAAAAAGTTCGACCTCAAACATTTGATGATTTCGTAGGTCAAGAAGATTTAGTTGGAAAGCATGGTTTACTTCGAAAATTAATTGAAAATGATAAATGTCCATCATTTATATTATGGGGAAGTATGTTAGTTGCGTTTATGAAAAAATAATTAATTTTTTAGCATCTGGAGTAGGGAAAACTACATTAGCAAAAGTATTTGTTTAATATATATATTTCTAAAATTAATTGTTTCAGATAATTTCAAAAATTACAAATAAACAGTTTAAGGAATTTTCTGGAACATCTAGTCATATATGTGATATTAAAAAGGCTTTTGATGAAGCAAAAAGAATATTATCTTTAACAGGACGTAAAACAATTATATTTGTAGATGAGATTCAACAATTCAACAAGGTTATATGCATTTTTTAATAGTTATAATAATTAAAAGTAGATGCAACAAAATATTTTTTTACCATATGTAGAAAAAGGAATAATCACATTGTAAGTATATTTATTTATTTATTTATTTATTTATAAGTATTTATTTATAAAGAATTGGTGCAACTACTGAGTGAGTCATTCTTTGAAAGACTTATGATTCTAATCATCTATTAGAAATCCTAGTTTTAAAATAAACAATGCTTTACTTTCTCGATGCAGGGTATTTGTTTTAAAGAAACTTTCTTCAAAACATATTTATGAAATTTTGAAAAATGCTATATCAATAACTAAACAATCTTCTGAAAACATAATTAATATTGATGATAATATTTTAGAGTATTTAGCAAATTTATCTGACGGAGATGGTATTTTTCTCTTTTTATTATTTTATTAACGTTTTAAGCTCGAATTGCGTTAAATATACTAGAAATGATATTAAACTCTAAAATTGATGATCAAAATATAATTACAAAAGAAAGTATAAAGAATATTTTGAAAAGAACGTCTTTCATTTATGATCGTGTTGGCGATTTTCATTATGATACTATATCTGGTATTTTAATGTAGTTTATTTTTTATACTGATTATTAATAGCATTTCACAAAAGTATCCGTGGTTCCGATGCTAATGCAGCATTGTACTACCTTGGAAGAATGCTTCTTGGAGGTGAAGATCCTCTCTATATTGCTCGTAGAATGGTATTTTTTATGTGCTTTTTGTTTTTTTTTTTTTACTTTCTCTTAGATACGTATTGCCTCTGAAGATATTGGAACAGTAGGTTTTGTAAAACAAAGAATTCCATAATCTGAATAAGATAGTCTGATAATAATGCTCTTGTTTTAGCAACATCGGTTTACCAGGCTGTTCAATTTGTAGGGATGCCTGAAGCAGATATTTTTTTAGGTTTTTTTGTTATTATTATTGTTATATCATAATTTTTATATAGCTCATGCTGCAGTTTATTTATCAGAAGCAAAGAAATCAATTAGAATCTATTCAGCACTAAATCATGTTAAAAACATTCTTAAAACAGAAGATGGGGCATTTAGTGCTGAAATTCCATTGTAGTGTATTTGGATTTTATCTATATTTAACATAAATAGGCATATTCGAAACTGTCCCACGACTTTAATGAATGAGCTTGGCTACGGGGTAGGTTATAAATACAATCCTCTCTATAAAGATGGAAGAGTAAAGCAAGAAGTATAGTTATTATTAAGTAATTTTAGTTAATAACTGCCCTAGTATTTACCAAGTACATTAAAAACCAGAGTGTTTTTGGATATAGATGAAAAAAAAATAGTAGATTCTGAACTTTTAGAATAGTTTTTAATTATTCAAGAATTTTATGTTAATGTCTTTATAAATATAATACAATTATTATATTTATGGTCGACTTGTATTCTCTAATTTATCTTGCTATGTTTAAAATTTAAAATTTTTCATAGATTCTTTTAAATGTCAATTTCTTAATATCGTTGTTTATTTATAGAATCGTGATAATATATTGTTTTTGTTTTTCGAGTGATAACAATTTATGATAAAAATAGAGAATTATAAGAAATTTCAAAAAATATAGAGTGTATTGAGATCTTTTAAGAGATATCATCTATATGGTTTCTCGGCTTGGTACTCTTTTTGTTCTTAGGAAAGGTACTGAAGAAGAATATGCACAATTTCCAATTACGAAAAGATTAAATACTTTTGGAAGGTAAAATATTAGTTTAAGAAATGGAAGTAAACTAATAATTTTTGAAGACATTTGTCATGTGATGTAAGGTTATATGATGAACTTATTTCGCGTCAACATGCTCGTCTTGAAATAGATGATAATGGAAATGTAAATTAAATTAGTTATATTAATCTTTCTTATATTAGAGTTAGGCATTTTTGGAGAACCTAAGTATAAATGGCACTTTTGTTAACAATAATGAACTGAATACTTCTGGGAATAAGAGGTTCCAGTTAAATACAGGTGATATTATTAGTCTTGCAGGTCATAAGTTTCGATGGGAATATCCAGTAGATGAAAAACAAACCGATCAGGTAGTAATATATGTAAGTCAAGTTGTTGTTTTTGAGGAATTATGTTAATTCTCAAAGACCCCTCAGTCAAAAAGGCATGTTTCTATTAAATCAAAGAGGAAATCTTCATTGTTTTTTGAAAATATGGTTTGTAATTTGGAGTTTTAAAATATTGTTGATCATTTTAAGAATATTGTTGATATATCTTCTGAAAATAAGAAAAACCAAACCAATCAGCAAATATTTTCAGAAAACAAAGTTTCAAAAAATATTGTAGTAAAAACTAAAAATGTATTTGATATGGCCGATTTAAAACTAAAAAGTGGAATATCATCTTCGAATGAAGCTTTCAATTTGAAAAGTTCAGTTTTACCTATTTTATGTTCTCCAAGAAAACATAAATTGGATCAGAGTTCTATCAAAAATGAAATACATGGTCCATCTACGAATTGTATTATAGAATATAATACTCAAATAACGGATGATTTTCTTAAGTCCAGCTTTAAACCAGAAGGTATGTTATAAAGTAAAAGTATATGATTTCTAATTGTTTTTAATACAGCTTTTGTTTTTTCTGATAAGCTTCCGATGGATATTTTAGTGTTAAGGAAATCTTTTGAACCTATACTTCACAATTTTGGTTTAATTATGGATTTTATATCGATTAAAAAGGATATTGTTTTTTCCAATGAAGTTAATGGTATGTTTAAAAATATTAAAATAACTGAAATATTTATATTGTGTTAGAGTTTATAAGTAAAGATTTGCGTGGTTCTTTTTTAAAATCAAACCAGTCAGATCTTGAAAAACGTAAAGAAGCATTATCACAGTCGGTAACATTTCTTCCAAAATTTTTTCCACAAAAGAAAATCAGTACATCAGGGACTAATGATCCTCCTTGTGGTTTTCGAACTCTTAAATTAGAGGATAATATTTTTTTTAGTCCCCCAAAAGAAAAATCTTATGATATTTTGCCGAATAGTCATCCTTCGCCATTAAAACATGGTTCTCCTGTTTTACATTTTACTAAAAAATGTTATACTGATACGCGTGATTTACCACCTCGACCTGAACATGTTATAAAACAAAATAGGTATAAAAAGAGGTCAAGTTTCCCTCCTTTTATACCTTCCAAGATTTTAAATAATCCTATACTCACAAATTTACGATTTAGACGTTCAGCGTCTAATTTGCCCTTTTTTTCATCTACTTATGTTACTAGAGCGAAATCAGCAACTAAAAAACAAGATAATTTACCTGCAACTCCTTTGGAATTTTTAGAAATATTAAATGATTCAGAAAAAAAGCTTTTAGGATTAACACCATTGCTGTCTTCTGATAATGATTCCAAGGAAAATCACATTGATCTATTGATGGCTTCAAAATATAATGTATCTTTGAAAAATGATACAATTTGCGATACAGATTTATATAATTTTGATAAAACGGAACATCATAACAATAATTTAGAGAACAGTATTCTGAAAAATACAGTTTGTTCAGAGTTTAAAACATTTTCTCCTGGGAAATGGGCTGTTACAATTAACGGTAAAAAGCAAAAGCTTTATGAATCACCTATCCATTCGGTTAGTAAAAATATTTTACTAAGTAATTCATCAATAGTTAATACGGATTGCTCAAGTCGATATTGTTCAGTAAATCAGTTAAAGGATATTGATAAAACTTTTTCTCCTGGAAAATGGGTTCTTACTGCTCCTGGGAAAAAAATGAAATTGTATTGTTCTCCAGATATTAGAGAAAAATCTACGGATAAATTGATATATAATAACCTTAAATCAAAGTCAATTAAGGATGTTTCGCAAAAAATGGGTACTACTTTAAATTATAATTTAGATAAATTTAATTTTGGAATCGATAGTTTTCAAAATTTTTATACTAATACTGACAAAAAGAGTTTTAAAGCTACTGATATATCTGATTCTATAGTTAATGAGAATGGAGAATCTAATAATGTTTTTCTTCTATTAAATAATGAAGAGAAAAATTTGTATTCTAATAAAAATTTATATGCAAACATGAGCGAATCGATTGAAAATGGGATGAGTTCTTCGGAAGCTATTATAAATAATGCGGATCATAAGAATATCTTGACAAATAGTCCAGATAATATGCAGAAATTGTATACGAGTAATAGTTCTAGCATAAATGAGTCTGGAATTAGATTACTAGATCAGGATGTTGGAGAAATTAATATAGGATTCACTAGTGATCAGCTGTTTAATTTTGCAAAATTATCTAGTTCTACTACTATTAACTTAGGACTATTTCCAGAAAATGCTCAGAGATTAAATGATAAGCTTGATTTTAAGGATAATGATTCTTTTTCGGAATTATTTAAGCATCACATTTTTAAAGAGGAACAAGAAAAAATGAATTTGGATTTGTTTCAAAATGATATACAGAAATTTCAATCTAATGATCTGAAGTTAATAGCTCAAATTTGTGACCATAATCGCTATATACCTATAAATGAGTGTTCTTTATATGGCCATGAGAAATATAATAGTTCTGAGAATATATCTATTTCTTCGGTAAAATCTAGTGGTATCAGAAACAATGACTCTAATTTGGGTAATTTGCTTCTTTTTGATCAAGTTGAAAATATAACTTTTATGGAATCGCCAAGTAATATGTTGTGTTTGCAAAATCAACATATTCACCTTGATAGTGCAGATAAAGATGTTTATCATAAAAATATTTATTTAGCTAAGGATAACACTAATTATTTAAA
Source organism: Pneumocystis sp. 'macacae' (assembly GCA_018127085.1). Classification (NCBI taxonomy): domain Eukaryota; kingdom Fungi; phylum Ascomycota; class Pneumocystomycetes; order Pneumocystales; family Pneumocystaceae; genus Pneumocystis; species Pneumocystis sp. 'macacae'. The sequence goes on from CM030724.1 coordinate 34,489, forward strand.
TTTTCAGAAGTGTGATGAATTAAACTACTTTGAAGAAAATAACGTTTTTTTTAATGATATGATAAATGAAACAAATTCTTTTTCTGATGGAATAGCAGACGAGCTTGAAGTCGGTTCTTTATCAGTAGAAAAAAGTGATAGAAGCATCTTTAGAATGCATAATTCTTTAGAATCTAATTTAGTTATTCAAATTGATCAGTGTTTTCAACCTATGACTATAAATTCATTGTTTACTGGTATTGAGGATAATACAGATATTAAAGATAATACAGATATTAAAAATAATATAGATATTAAGGATAGTATAGATGTTAAGGAAACATCTATTCCGGAAGCACAGTTAAAAAATACTGGAAATATGTCTATTAATTTAGCAGAAAATGCAACTGAGCTAGATGTTTATAAAGAGAATATCGAAAATTTTACAATAGGGAAGTCTGTTAAAAAGACACAAGTTCTGAAACCAGTTCGTGCATCGAATAGGATAAAGGAAAAGTCTAGAATTAATGGTAACGATACTGATAATCCACCTAAAAATTATAAATCTGGGACTGTAATTTCTCAAGAAAAGGTATATTATAATAATCGCAGAGTAACAAGAAGTCATGGAAAGTTGAATCATATAAATGGAAGTAATGAAAAGGTTGTTAATTCGACAGAACATATAAAAACTTCTAAAAAAAAAGGGAAAAAAATATTGGTAGAAAAAAATTTTTTTATCGATGTTTCTGAAAAATTAAAGCTAAGTCCTTCGGAAAAACGTATAAGGATAACAAGAAGTACTGCATCATTGAGTGGGAAGGCTGTTCAATCTAAAATTCAAATTGATTCTACGAATCTTACTAATATAAAAAAATCACGAAGTAAAACACATATTTTTCAAAAAAGTAGTACTACTGTTGAGTCAGCAACCGAAACATCTATAAAGAAAAATGAAAAACAAATCCCTAAGAAAAGGGGTATGTCTCAAGTTGTTTTGAATCCTCAAGAAAAAATCTCTAAGAGTCGCAATACTTCATCTAATAATAATAATATAGGACCTTCTTTAAAAAGAATTCAGTCTTTAAGAAATAGATCCAAGTAGATTTTATGAAATTATTTTTAAGATAATACTAGCATTTTTTGGAATAGTATATTTTATCTAAAATTTCAAGAATATTCAATTGAATTGGAAATATAAAAATACTTAGTTTAGTAACAAGAGATTAGATATTTCATGAAAGGATTAACTATTTATATTAAGTGGAAACTTGAAAAAAAAGTTGGAAATTTTTAAAGATATAAGTGGGGTTAGCAGTTTAAATATGGAATTATTTTTTTTGAAGGCAATATGTATGAAGTAATTCTGAAGTCTGGTGATTTTGGTAATTGTAAATATTAATTTATTTTAAATGTGTTATAGTTTCTATGAATATTAAATTTAATGTAATTTCTATTCTCAATATTTGTTTTTAAAAAATACTTTTGGAGCATAGATTAGTTTTGAACAAAGTTACCATGTAATAAACATTTTTCAAATTAGTAATTTTTTATTTAATAATAATTCTATAAATTTCGATCGTATGAATTAAGATTTCCCATTTATTTCCAATAGTTCAATATCACTAATGTGTTAGATATTTAATAATATTAAATTTATTCCCTACAATATTAAAGTTGCATTTGGAGGTATTATACTGTAATATCTAAGTATTTAATGTAAACTTATGTTTTTTACCCTGGATATCCCGCTTGACCATATCCATAATCACCAGTAATTATAAGTTTAGCGTGTTCACCAATACTCATTTGAAGAATAGCTTCTTTAAAAAAAGTTAATTTTGTTATTTAAAAAAATGTTTAATATACCATCCCAGCCACGAATAACTTGCTATATATTAATGTTAAAAGACTCGTATATAAAAAATTAAAGACAATATACCCCCATCCCAATAATTGTAGCAAAGGGTCTGCCTCTATCATATGAAGAATCTATTTTTTTCCCATTTTCAAGTGTTCCTATCTAATATTAAAAGTTATTAAGTTTTTTATGATCAAAATCATATACATAATGTATAGAAACTCTAAATGAATAAGCTTTATAAATATAATAAAACGAAATTTCACCTGTCTCCTTTTGTAGGATAATCTTTTTTGTTGCCTTCCTGATTATATTAATAGGTTTAGTATAATATAACTACCTTAACTTTAATAATTTCTTTAACAACACCCATTATAAGAAAAAGAGTTTAAAATGCAATTTTATTTTAGAAACTAGTAAAATTAAATAAATGAAGCGATACAAAATAAATTAGTTTATCGAGATAAAAAAGCTCGATGTTTTTAAAATTAGCTCTTAATATAAGAATATTTAAATGAAATATTTCTAGAAAACATATAAAATAACAGAATAAAACAATAAAGTATTATATAATGGTGTTTATGAATCCCAGTTTACCCATGATTTTGACATAACTCTCCAAACACAAATTTCACCAGTTTTAAGATCATTTAGTTTGAAACTTGATTGAACAACTTTTTTTGAATTTCGACCTTGTTCCCATACTTTAATTTTTCTTTTAGTTCCGTCCCAGTCCATGACTATCGCAACATGATCTGGTTTACCTACATCTGTGCTGTATTTTGTATGTAACCCCCCTTTATGACCTTGAAATTTCGCATTTCGAAATGAAATAATATCACCTGTTTTAATTTCATCTCTTTGATCAGTAGAGGCATTTGCTCTATTTTGATAAATTAATGCTCCATATGCTCTTACGCCAGTAGATGGTAATGCATGTGGGATATTACTAATAATATCTTGTATGAAAGCAAAAGGAGTGCCATCGCCAACAGTTATTCCAAAACACTGACTTGCCAAATTTGCAATTTGAGTTCCAAATTTTTCATATGCAATTTCTAATTGGTTTTGATTTGGTTTTATTGGAGCAGGTCGATGAGTTTGCTTTAAGTTTACATCTTCTGGGTTTTCCTTGTTAAATATTGCTAAAATATGTGTTTCACTATAATCATGAAAAAGAATGCGAATTTCTTTTGTGGTTATAGTATTTCCATCTTCTAAAAGATGTGATGATTCAAAAAATTTTAGAAGTATGTCTTTTCTGTTTTGAAACACAGAAGGAAGTGCATTAGGAAGGGTCCACCATAGTGTATCTTTTTCTAAATCGATATTGTGTGCAATGTATTCTATTTGGTTAAAAGGATCATAATTAATGTTACATTGATCCATAGAACAAGGAGATAATTTATTTATAGGTACTTGATTAAGAATAGACAATCTTTCTTTTGGAACTTGAGAGTCATATGATTTTTCATACGTTTTTGGTATATTAGGTATAGAAGAAAAATGTTTTTCTGAATAGTTATGCTGAATTTGATAATAGTTTGAATATTTAGTCGGTTTTTGTTGCATATTAAATGAAATTTCATCATTTTGAAATATATTTTCATTGATAATTTTTTCGTTTTTTTCGTTGCTATTTGTAAAATTTTGAATATGTGAATTTTCTAATGAAATAGGACTTATATTCTTAGAATTATAATCATCATTATTAATGCATAGCTGGTTGTTATTATAATGAATAATTTCATTTTTTAAAGTTTTGATTTCTTTAAAATTATTTTTATCAATGTAAGGATGTTCATCAAAAATATATGTATATTCTGATTTATTTTTAAAATTCTGATATAAAATACGATTTTGAGTCGTACCTTCTGATACATATTCTGATTCAGGAGATATATTCGAACTATAAGAAAACTTATCATTGTAATAAGACAAGTTAGGAGATGTCTGTTTGAATGTATACGGTTTTGGAATAAAAAAAGGTTTTGATGGTTTGCAGGGGGTAGACTGTTTTTGTATAGAATCATTTGTAATATTTTGTAGTTCTGGTGAATTTATTAAGTAAGAATGATCAGGTATAGATGGTGGTTCCTTAAGTGGTTTTTGTGGTAATTTTGAATGCTTGAAAGTTCCAGGAGACTGCATATTAGCAATTGGAGACATATATTTTTTATTTAAATTTGGGGAATTATCCTTTGAATCTTTTTGAAATGTAGAAAACGATTCTGAAATAGGTGTAGGAGTATAATAAGCTATAGATTTTTCTAAAAAAACATTAATATAAGGTAAATAAAGCTTAATTATATACCGAAGTCATCATTTTCATCTTTGAAAGAAATATCATTTTTAGAAGTATTTATAAGATTATTATATTTTTGAGGAGTTGATAAATCAAGAGATGAAAATGGTTGTTCTATCGTTTCTAAAGAATTGATTTCATTATTTATTTTTTCATTCGTATTTTGGGTATAAACTTTAGGTGTATTATTAGATTGAAGGTCTTTAATTGGCTGTTTAATAGGTGATGGAATAACTTGAGTAGAAAAAATAGGAGCTACAGTTTGATGTTTATCTTCATCGTAATTATGAGATATTACTTTTGGAGGAGATTTAGGTTTCATCTGTTTAATAGATTCTTGTGATATTCCCAAAGCCATATGCATGTTCATACCAACATGAGATATTTTCGCTATGCGCTCTCGAATAGCAGCTCGACGAGCAAGTTCTTCTTTTATAGTAGAATGAGTTTCTTCACTCTGTGAAGACTTTGCTATTTCTTCTTGATTATTCTGTGATTCTTCAATATTTTTTTTTTCTATATTTTTCTGTTTATGACACGAAATATTCTTATTAAACTTAATTAAATCATTATATATAGATGTATATATGTATATACCTCGTTTTCTATGCTTTCATGTATTACATCAGTCTTTCCTGTATCTTCCTCAAGAACATTAGCTAATGGTAAATTATTTTTATGCGCATTCAATCCGTATTAACTTACGCAAATCAATTTTTATATTTTTAAGAGCTGAAATTCTATTTTTAAGAGATCCTAATTGAGGCATATCTTTTTCAATATTCTTGTATGAGGTATTTGTTTGGATTGGTGTTGAATTATATGACTCTGATTGCATTGTATTATTAATATGTGTATTAAACAAATATGGTTTAGGTTTTGGTGCACATGAATGTTTATAAACTGTATTTTGAACTTCTTTTTCTTTAGGACGATCAAACGATGCAACAATTTCCTTAAATGATTTTCTTTCGTCCTTCTTATCGTCTGGTTTTTCCGTAGAGAATGTATCTGATTTTTCTGAATCCATTTCTTTGTTATTATTTTTATCACCGTCAAGTGTAGCCTCAATAACTGTAATATTATTCCCCCTTATGTTTACCCTTTTGTTTTCTATATAAGCTGATATTTGTACATAATTTTTGGGAAATATTCCACTACAATGACAACCTTCTGCATTAATATATTCTCCAATATACCACTCTGAATCTTCTGTCCCTAAAATATTAATTATTTGTCCCTTTTTAAATTTCAAATCTTCTGGATATTCTGAAATATAGTCATATAAAGCTTGGCATTGCATATTGATAGATATTGACTTTTTTAAAAGCTGATCGATATCGAACTTTAAAATTATGTCTGAGCTTCAGGCAATTTTATTATTGTTAAATCCTGTAGATTCAGTAACATTGTGTGAAGTTGGATTAAAGTTAAGGCCTCAGGATTATGAAAATGTGTTATTAGAACGTAATTTGAAGAAGTTCTGTGGTTATCCATTATGTCATAATCCTCCAAGAGTAAAGATTACAAAGTGGAATTTTAAGGGCTTATAAAGTAATAGGAGCAGAAATACCCTTATAGAATTTCTTATAGAAAGTGTAAGATTTACGATCAGCGAAAGTTATTACGTTTTTGTTCCAGTAATTGTTTTAAGAAATCTGCATTTTTTGCTGCACAGCTGAATCCAGAACCTCTTTGGCTGAGAAATACTCAAACAAGTTCAGATATTCGTCTTTTAGACGAACAGTTAGAAGGTTCTATGAGTATAAGTGATGCTAAGTTATTTCAGGACACGAGTGATCCAAGTTTAAATATTGCTAGTTCAGATTTAAATACAAATAATTTGCTTGCCAAAAAACATGCTAATTTACCTATTTTTAATGAAAGTGTGCAGTCTATCTCTTATGCAAGTTCTTTTAGTACATCCTTTCCTATTGTTGAAAGACTATCATCAATAATGAAATTTAATGTTGTAGAAAGGTTTCCAGATGCAAAAGATTATGAACATATTGAGGGGTTTGCTGCGCGAATAGATAAATGGAAAAAATGAACTATAGAAATTTCATATATGAATGAATAAATTTTTAACACGTTCACAATTTTTTATATAACAGGATTTTTATTTATGATGTGAAAACTGTTTTATGATGATAAACTAAATTCAAGCATGAAATCTATATAGAGAAGCATATGATATTGTTTAATAAAGTGCGTTTGTTATATAGGATATAGATCTGTAAAGATTAAAGGATGAATATTAAAAGTATAAATATTAAAATTTTCAAACGGAAGATCTGAGTTTTGCGTTGTTTTAATGAAAATTAGTGTTATGAATAGTCATTTTTGAGACATAAAATAGATATTTTTATGTTTTAGGATCTTTTTTGATTATATTTTAATATTGTTAATCTATAAATCTATATTTGTATTTAAAATCGAGATTCATTTTATCGATACCATGCATTGATTTTCAAAGTATTATTTAAATCTTAAGGTATATGTAAACGAAAAAGCGGAAATATGCGAGATACGTCTGCTTTTAGACGTTACTTTCTTTCTGCTGGAATTCTTTTAATTTCTAATTTAGCATTTTATTATTTATTTAAACAGATTATAAAGAGTATGGATATATTTAGTGAACGTAGAGCACAAATGAAGAGAAAAAGTAATAGTATTCTTCTTAAATTTCAAGAAGAGTTTGGGATATCTGGAAAAGAATTGAATTTAAATGAGTATGAAAGGGATATTATTACAGAAGTTGTTTTAAATAAAGATATTAATACTACTTTTGATAGTAAATGACATATATGTTTTTAGGTGTTATTTAATTTCATCTAGTGATCGGTGGTCTTGAAAATATAATATCTGAGCTTCATGAAACTGTTATTTTACCTCTTAATTATCCAGAACTTTTTGTATCTTCTAAAATTCTTCAAGGTTTACCAAAAGGACTTCTTCTTTATGGACCACCTGGTGTTTTTATTATTTTATAATAGATACATTTTAATTCATTTTAGGATGTGGAAAAACGATGATTGCTAAGGCTTTAGCATATCATTCTAATGCAACATTTATTAACATGCATATTTCCACACTTACTGATAAATGGTTTGGAGAATCAAATAGATTGGTTGCTGCTCTTTTTTCTTTAGCTAAAAAGCTTGAACCAACAATCATTTTTATTGATGAAATCGATTCTTTTTTGGGAAAAAGGCAAAAAATGGATCATGAAGTGACATCTATGATTAAAGCTGAATTTATGAGGTATAGACAAGTATATTTTTTATTTTTATAATATTAATAGTTTCTGGGACGGGTTTTCTACTGATGAAAATTCTAGAATTCTAATTCTTGGTGCTACTAATCGTCCTAATGATATAGATGAAGCGATTCTGAGAAGAATGCCAAAAAGATTTTTTATTTCTCTTCCAGATACTTTTCAAAGAAAAAAACTTTTAGAATTAGTTTATATATATATATATGTATCTATATTAACATTTTCTAATTATTTGTAGTTTCTTTCGGGCATAAAATTAGCATCTAATTTTGATTTTGACTTTCTTGTTTCGAAAACAGAGGGGTTTTCTGGGTCTGACATAAAAGAATTATGTCGTGAGTCAGTATTATTTCCTGTTCGTGAATTTATTTCATTAAATATTGGTTTTAATAAAAAAGATGTTGACATTATTCAACTAAAAGATATTAAAAATCAGATACGTGCATTAGAAACAAAGGATGTTGTTGAATGTCTTGGCTCATATAGTCAATTTAGAAATAATTCTAGTTTTTATAATAGTATGGATTTGGATTAAAGATATTTATGTTTTTATTATGTGTTTTATTTATATAATTAACAAAAATGTAATGTTTTAGAATTATTAAATATAAATATATATACATGTAGATACTGTGTATATATATGCTAGGTTTAAAATATTTTTTAGGTAAAAAAATCTAATATAAAATATTTTTATTAGTATTCAGTTGATTTAGTTTTTCAAGATAATGTTTTTGCTTTTGAATATATAATGTTAACTTTTGTTAGTTGTTTGGATTATCGTCTAAAAATATTGAAAATAAAAACTTGTTTTTAAAATAACAATTTCTTATGTCACTTAAATATTTATTAAGAGGATATTGTTAAAAAATAATTTAATATTTTAGGTCATATTTTTTGAAAATTGGTATTTGAGTGATTTTGAATTTTTAACAGAATCTAAAAATTTTACATAAATTTGTAATTTTCCTTCAGGTGATATTTGTGCAAAGTTAGGAATCACTGGAACAATTCCTTCACGAATTTCTTTTATTCCATTGATAGATTTAGGTATTGCATTTTTCCCTAAAACATATGCAACTATTCCTCCAAAAAGGACTTTTCTATCATCCGGTTTTCCAGATAATATACGGGCTGGAAATGATTTCTTTCTTGATCCATTGAATTCCATAATAGGTGAGAGATAGCCATTAGGACAATAATCTAATCCTGAATTTGGAAGAGTTTTTTGAATTTTCTGGTTATTTTCTGGAATGTTTAAAAAATCCCCAATATATTTATTTATTAAAGAATGTGTTTTTTGTAATCCTATTGATTTAGAAAAGGGAGGTAGTTCTGTTTGTTGATAGGTTGATAAAGATTGCTTTTGTTGCTGCATTATAAATTGTATAAAATCATTTTTTTTTGTTTTTAACTTTAGAATATATTTTTTAAATTCTTTAAGTGACATATCTGATATGTTTTTATGTAAGGCGTTTTTTTTGGGTATTTTAACTGGTACAAAAGGTGAAATTGGTGTTTTTTGAATTTTTCTAAGGTCTTTTTCCCCTTTTTTGTCATTACTTACTAATTTTGTAGTATATAAATGTATTCTCATTTCTTTCCAGCGTTGAAGAAAATTGAATTTAGTGCTTTCGCTTTCAAAAGGTGTTTGATGTTGTAATGTGTCAAGTGAGTCGATAGAAATATATGAAGCTTTTATTAATGGCATATCGCGCTTAAGACCCCAATTTCCTCGGAAATGAGAACTAGGTGGTGACTTTATAATTTGATGTGTTGGGTAATATTTTTCTAATGTTCGTTTTCCAATTGCTTGTGGAAGTGCTACTAAACGTGATCCTCTCAAAAGTTGATAATAGTTTGCTGGTTCCATTGTTTTTTAAAATGTTTTTAAATATTTATTTAAACAAGAATTTTTTTAAAAGTGTTATCAAATATAATGATTGAAGATATTTTGATGTTTTAAATGTTATGTTTTGAAAATAAATTATTTTTTAGAATTTTCGAAAATTACGTTTGAAATTTTAAATAAGACATTTATAATTGAAGTTTTCTTAAGTATTTTTTACAATATTGAATATTGATTGTATAAATTTATATGTAAATTTATGTAAATTAATTTTGAAATTTTATATAAAATGTTTTTATGTTTTAAATTTTTATTAAATATTTGATTTGTTTATTAAAATATTTTTATTTAATTTTGTTTAAACTTTTTTATAGAAATTATACTTAAAGATATATATGTATATTCTAGTATTGTTAAATCTAATGTGATATTTATAAATTTTATAATGCAAAATTTCTGTTTAAAAAGTTATATTTTATTTATGGAATATTTCTATTAAATATTTCTATTGTTTTTATAAAATTATTGAAAACAAGTACTTTTTACGTTTATAAATATTAATAGGATATGTACTTGAGAATTATTTAAATGTTTAAATTTTTATTTTACTAGATATTTTCTTTAAATAAATTAAAAATAATAAATAATATATAATAATTATTTTTATATTCTTTTTTTAAAAATGACTAATATGTTTGTTTTCTCTCTTTTTCATTAAGTTTTAAGTTAACATTGTGTTTATTTAGGAATTCATGGAATTTGTTGCAAAAATATTATGATGAAAAAGGAAAAAATCTTTTAGTTAAAGATCTTTTTGAATTAGATAAAAACAGGTTTGAAAAATTTTCTAAAAAGTTTGGTAATTCCCAAGATGATTATATTTTATTTGATTTTTCAAAAAATATTATTGATGATGAATTGTTTAAATTATTGATCCAATTGGCAAAGGAAGTGGATATAGAAGGGCTTAGAGATAAAATGTTTTCAGGAGAACATGTTAATATTACTGAAAATAGGTTGGTTTTTCTTTTTGGAATTTGTAAGATAGGTTTGATTGGTTTAAGATCTGTTTATCATGTTGCTCTTCGTAATACTTCAAAAAAAAGAATGGAAGTTGATGGAAGAGATGTTTCTATTGATGTTTATTCTGTTCTTCAACATATGAGAGAATTTTCTGAAAAGGTCAGATCTGGTGAATGGAAGGGTTACACTGGGAAATGTATCAAAACAATTATTAATATAGGTATTGGTGGATCAGATCTTGGTAAATTGATATTTTTCTATATCAGAATAGAATTAATGTTTTAAAAGGGCCTTATATGGTTACTGAAGCATTAAAACCATATGCTTTAAGAAGTCTTCAATTATATTATGTTAGTAATATTGATGGGTCTCATATTTCGGAAATTTTAAGATTATGTGATCCTGAAACTACTTTATTTTTGATAGCGTCGAAGGTATTTTTTATTTTAAATATATTATGTATTAATAAAAGACTTTTACTACATTAGAAACAATTACAAATGCACAAACTGCTAAAAAATGGTTTTTGAAATCGTCAAAAAATGTTAACATTTTTTAATCTATTGGATTAGTTTAACACGATTTAGAAAGAACATATTTCTAAACATTTTGTTGCATTATCTACAAATGAGAAGGAAGTTACTGCCTTTGGTATTGATCCTAAGAATATGTTTCAGTTTTTTGATTGGGTATTTATTTTATTTGATTTTTGAGGAATAATTGATAGTAATTAGGTTGGTGGTCGATATTCTGTATGGTCTGCTATTGGTCTTTCTGTTATTTTATATATTGGCTTTGATAATTTTTGGCAATTTCTTGAAGGAGCACATGCTATGGATAATCATTTTCTTGAAACACCACTTGAAAATAATATTCCTGTAATTGCTGGACTTTTGTCTGTGTGGTATTCCAATTTTTTTGGAGCACAGACACGTCTTGTTTGTCCTTTTGGTAAATACTCTTTATGTTGATGCTATTTTATTTATATCTAAGATCAGTATTTACATATGCTTCCAAAATATTTACAACAGCTTTTTATGGAATCTAATGGAAAATCTGTTACTCGTACAGGCGAAAAAGTTGATTATACTACTGGAACTGTAAATTTTTAAAAAAAAATTATTAAATTATCTTATTGTTTTAGATTTTATTTGGAGAACCTGCTACGAATTCTCAGCATTCTTTTTTTCAGCTAATTCATCAAGGGACTAGACTTATTCCTGCTGTTTGTTCATTATTTATGTATTGTTATGTGCTAAAATACCTAGGATTTTATCATGGCTATAAACTCTCATAATCCTATTGAAGAAAATAAACATCAACTGTTTGAGTAAGATATGAAAGTATTTATGACTGACTGTATTAGAATGCTCGCATCAAACTTTTTCGCTCAATCGGAAGCTCTTATGACGGGAAAAACATTTAGAGAAGTTGAAGCTGATGGAATATGTTCAAAATTAGTTCCTCATAAAATATTTCCTGGTAATAGACCAACAACAAGTATATTGTTTGAGAAAATTACACCGAAGACTCTTGGAGCTCTTATTGCTTATTATGAACATTTGGTATTTACTGAGGTGATTTTTTAGAAATACATATATTCAAAATATTTATATATATTTATATAGGGAGCAATATGGAACATTAATAGTTTTGATCAATTCGGAGTTGAGCTTGGAAAAGTTTTGGCAAAAAGTAGAATAATTTTTAAAAAAGATGTATTTGATTTTAATTTTTCTTAGAAATTTATCAAGAACTACTTACTAATGAATATTCGACTAATCATGATGCATCAACAAGAAATTTGATAAATATTTTTAAGATGAGGTCATCGTGAAATATTTAGAATTTAGATTATATAGAATTTATGTTAGAACATTAAATTATAATATTGAATAGACTTGTTTTTTCAATTTTTTATCAAAATAATATAATTAATACTTCGACAAAAATCTTAAAAACTACTAGAATATGTTAATTATGATTGATAAATATTGAAATATAGTTTATTGAAGTTTCTATACTTTAATAATATAACATAATATATTTAAATATTAGTTTAGACAAAAAAATATATGTAATTATAATGAAATTTGTTAATATTTTTATTAAATATTTTTTAATGGTTTGGAGATTTATTTAGGTTAAGTCTGCTACGTAAAACCCGACTATTTCGTATTTCTTTTGTTTTAGAACCAGGTATTAGCTGTGATGGTGTTTTATAGTAAATATTAGACAAAGAACCTAAATTAAGACATAATTCATCAAGAGTTCTTTGATTAAAACTTGGAAAAGAAAAATTAACAGATGGCTTATCTCCAATAACTATTTTTTTTGCGATAGTGTTATCTTCCAGCAACAGTCTCCAATACATACAAGCACGATCTCGAAGATCTGGGTTATTTGTATTTTCGATAATTTCTTTTATTATAGATAGAACAAGATTTTGACTTCTAGACGGATTCCGAACGAAAAGTTTTACTGAAGCTGTTAAGAGTTCAAGCTGAATTTGATCAGACTCATTGGTAAATGTAGAAAAGAATTTATTTAAAAGTTCATGTGCATTTTTAATAATATTTGAATATTGTCCTATTATCCATATCATTGCTGCTTTTGTTTTTGAGTCGTCTAGCGTATTTAAATTATCACACAACGTTAAAATTATTGATTCATATTCATTAGGATATTTCCGAAGTATGTCTTTTATTGCTAATATGGATTCTTGAACCATATAAGTTTTTTTTTCTTCAATAAAACTAATTAAAATTTGAACACATTCTTTAGTTATATTTTCAAATTTAAGTGCTAGATTACCAATAGATTGAATAGATTTTTTAACAAAGTTTATGTCCATTTCTGTAGTATATCTGTTAGATATTAGTTATGTTATTAAGGAGAAAATAATAATACTCTTTAAGCTCTCTAATAATTACATATATATTTTTATTATTTGCTAGTTTTGTAAGTATTTCGAGTTTTGTTAGTTTAATGTATAATGGATCATTATATTTACAAAAAAAAACATCTATATTGCTTTCTATTTCAGATATTTTCTGAAGTATTACCTGTGCATTTTTAAGAGCAACATATTCTATTTCAGGTTCTTTTGATAAAAGAGTAACTGAAAAAAATAAATTCGAGAATTTAAATTAATAAAAGTACCTAAAGAAGAAAATACTTTTTGAGACAAAGTTCTAATAGTTTTTTCATTATGCATATAATTCATTAAGTATAGTATAACTTTTATTGACATTAAAATAATACATGTGTTAGAATGTTGTAGGCGAGGAGTAATTTTTTCTGCAAGGCTTTCTGCATCATTTTTTTCTTGAGGAACGTAATTCATCAAAGCACTAAGAATATGTGTTTGGTTCCATCTGAAATAATAAATATTGATGCAAAATTTGGGTTACCATACTCAGCACATTCATTAAGCATATTTGCTAGTTTATTCGCATATGATGTTGAAATATCTATTTTTATAGAATCTGAGTATTCTACAATTTCATTTAATGATAATAAACAACTAGATACAACCTTTTGGTCTATTAGTAATAATTTGGCTGCAAAATATTTTTTTACAATTGAATTAGTATCATGAAGTTTTTTTTTTAGCTCATCTATAAGATTGTTTTCTTCGATAATATTTTTATTAATATGATAAAGTTTTGCAACACATATTGCTCCAGTCTTTCGAACATATGGATCAGGATCGGACAATAATTGACGTAATGGTATTATAATAGAATCAATAAATTCTTTAATATTAATATAGGACATAGTTCTTAGAGCCAATGCACGAATTAGAGGATTTCTGTCATTAAGATCCTAATGATATTTATAGATATATATATATATACGTTAAAATTTTACTTTAATTAAAATAGGAAGAGCTTGTACTGCCATATTTGGTTTTAATCTAAATTTTGTTAAAATAGAATTAAATATAATATATAAAAGATACTTTGAATAATTAATTAAAAATAAAAAACACATCTTCTTTATCTCAAGAACAGGAATTTCCATACACCGGATGATGTCTGGAAATAAAGATGACATATCATTTGACATGGTCATGTTTGCTATAATTTTTTTAAGTGTTGCTTTTTTCTTGGTATGTTTTTTGTCTTTTTTTTCATCTGAAAGTTCTGATCTTAATTTTTGGACCTTTTCCTATGAAAAATAATAAGTATGTTTTTTAAATTAATAAAAGATTATTATACTTTTACGAAAAATTTCTTGTTACGGTTCATTTTTAACAAATGCTGTTTTTTTCTATAGTTAGAATTTTTTATTGTTAGACATATTGTATATTGAATTTTAGGATTTTTTCTACTTAGATTAAGTGTAGATTGATCGAAATGTAGATGTCTTGATTTATAAAAAGTTAATAATATATATAATAGATATATAACTAGATAATTTTATTTAATAATAACTATATAATAATTTTTTTATAATATTTTTTATTTAACTTTTATGATAAAAATTAATGAATAGTAATATATTGATTTTATAAATTTTTGCTTATTTATTTCTGAAATATAGTATTATGATTTTTTGAATTTAGAGTGTCTTTAAAAATATAGTAATATTATCTTGATTTTGTTTTATTATATATATAATAAAATAATAAAACATTTTTTGTAATTAAACTACTTTATATTCTATGTTTAATTTTTAAAATTAATTATAAAAAATAATTTAGTAGTTTTTTGGAGACTAAGAATATCAATTGTATTGAAAATATAGAATGTTTATTTAAAAATATTTCTATTAGGCCTTTTAAATAAACATTTTAATATAATTAAATATTGTACTTTTTTATCCAATTTAGAAAATTAAAGTGTTTTAGATTTAAAATAATAAAATCTAAGATGATTATAATAAATTAGGTGTATATAATAGTCAAAAGAGTTTTCAGAATACATTTATTTAAGTAGTATATGAAGTAATAAATTCCTTATAAAATAATATGAAAAAAATTGCTAAAAAATAGTAGTATAAGTCTTAAATACATCTAAGATAGTTTATGTGTATGAAAATGTAGAATATTCAAGATACTATGCAAAATTAGAAATGAAGACAAAAACGATAAATAAAACATTTTTTTCTTGTTCCCAAGTAAGCCAATCGCTTTGAGTAATAGGCAGAAGTCTAGATATTAGATGAAACTCCTTAAAAATAAACAATTACCCCATCCACTGCATCTTTATAAGACCTAGGCTAACTGTGATTAATTGGATAAATATAAATGCTAATTTTGGAAAGAAAAGCTTAGAATGTGTTGTCGGAGATTCTAAGTGAACAAAAATTGCATTTATATTAGAAATGCTCTTTATCGGATTCCAAAAAAGCATAAATGTCATAATAAGCGAAAATATCTGAACACTGTTTCCTGACTAAAACCATAAGATTTTGACTATCTTGTTCATCAAATACCATATATGCCATTATTGCAGACATAGGCAACCTGTTTATAGTAATCTATTTGTTTTTTCTTGTAATTTCAGCCTTTTTACATTTTAGCTGGTGTAAGAGCCACTTCCCACGCTTTTTTTATTTTTAAACGTTCTGTCTCTTCTTCTGAAAGGGTAGATGCCAATGGTTGTGCCAGTTTCTACTATTCTATAAACCCAACATCGCTAAATATTTAAAATACCACTTGAATTGGCTCTTCGTCTGAGATATAACCTGGAGGATCTGCAAGCTTCCGTTCGCCTACTAACATCCCTCTAATATCGATTAATCATTCTTTAGCTTCAAGAATGTACCTTTTTTCTGCGTATATCATTTCTTCAACCCATGTAGCGCCAGCCATGTCTGTGTACATGTTTATGAGTTTTTACTGAGTGATCGGTTGTTCAATTTTATAAAATTTATAAAACGATATACGATTTACGATCTGTGATTTACGACTTATCAGACTTAAAATTAACCAGAATGGTGGGTAAATTCAAAGATAGTGTACGAAATACAGAAAAAAATTGCAATCAGAATAGCCTTGATAATATAAAAACATATTTTCCACGTTTTTCTAGAAAATCGCATTCAGGACGTTATGGAGCGCCTTTGGTGATGACAAAGGTGCCTAATGTTGTTGATTTTGATGAGCCTGAGGAGAACAAGATGTCTGAAAACATCTCAGAAACTTCGAAAATAGAGGATGCAGAGTGCTCGGATAGTTTGAATGTAGTTGTAGGCGGAGAAAATGGTGTATTTGTGAATACAAATGGATCAGAAACAAGTGTCCGGAGTATCTCAGAGGGAAGATTATCGGACTCAAGTGAATCATTGGAGAAGGGTGTTCATCTGTTTTGTGAATTGGAGCAGAGTAATGTTTTTTTGCCATGTATGCAGGAAGGTGAACAGACAGGATGGGATAAAGATAGTGCTTTTTCAGCAATTAAAGAAGGACCAGGTATAGAGAGTGTTCAAGAGATTGATTTTGTTTGTGATACAAGTATTTCCGTACCTCAAGAAGTAGAAAAGTTATCATCGTCTTTATACAACGCATATACGAAAATAGATATACCATTGGAACAGGAGATAGTAGAAGATAAACAAATGGATCATGAAAAGCTGTATGATGAGATAAGAGAAGGTAATGAAAAAGAAGATTTGGAAGTTTTAGTAAGTATATCCCGTGATTCTCCAAAGGATGATCAGATTCTACGGGAAGAGATTTGTGACCGTATAGTGTTCGATCCTAATGCTCTAGCCCATAATAATTCTTCTGATGATAAAGCTTCTCAGCATAAAAATATACATTCAGCTCAAGAATTATGTGCTTCGCTTTCAGCATATCCTAGAGAAGAAAACCTGCTTCCGTTAACATTGCCTGATGATTTTTCTGATCAAGAAAGAGCTTATGCTGTGCTTAGTATTAAAGAATGGGAAGATAAAGGCCTAGAGATTTCAAAAAGGGGTCTTCAGTTAATCGAAAAAGTTATTTTGTTGCGAAAGTGTTACTCCTTGATTTGTCAATAATAAAACTTATGTAATTAGACGGAAAGAAGAGCTTCTTTTTCAAGTACAAAATATGATTGATGTGCATGCTGAAAAGTTAGTTCAGCGTGAAGAAAGTTTGCGTTTACGGGCATTAGATGTTAAAAAACGAGGAAAAGAGTTGCTGGATGGTATGTAAATTGAACAATTTATAAGATATATTAGGTAACGCATGATGTAATTGGCTTCTAAATATATGAAGCATGGGTAATTGAATTTTAGAATATAAAAACATAAGTTATATTTTATATAAATAGAATTTGCATATTTTTTTATATTTTTATCAAAATTCAAAGACGTCTTTGGTTCCTAAATGCACGTTGTTCAACTGAGCCAGCAAGTGCTGTATTCACTGTAACAGCAACAGAATCATGTCCTAATGACTTCAACATACTCTTTTTAAAATGAGTGATAATTTTATAAATCTAGTATAAGAATGTTACCTTAGTATCTGCATCTACTTCAAGGACATTGATGCACGTAGTAAGAGCTGATACTTCTGGAACATACTGATCTTTCCGTTCCCTTTCCTCTTCCTGAAGCTTGAAACTAATACCACAGACTGGACCCTTTTGTATTCTTTTCATTAAATGCGTTGTATATCCTGCAATTTTATTTCTTAATTTCTTCGAACAAATAATAGCAACATCATCACAGATTCTTTTATTTGTATGAAAATCATTAGTTAGTCTTGGATAATACTGAATTTATTAGTAGTGAAAATTGTGCTTGCTTATTTCACTTTTTCTATAATTACGCGTGATGCACGTTTAACTGTTTTGGTTCGAACACGGCCCTGTAGAAAAAGATGAATTTGTACATAAATAAGGTTTATTTAGATCAAAAAGCATTATTAAATATGTATAAATGTTAGAATATTTTTCCACTTAGATAAGAAAGAGATGTTTTAAAATTTATAATTTTTAATATGAAAATTTTCGTCAATGCAAAATAGACGATGCTTTTTAAGACCCCAATATAATGTTCTTACCATGACTTGTAAAGGTTTTAAAGAAATATTATTAAAATTATTTGATTTTCAGTTGTATAAAAAAAATTATTTTTAAGTATTTTTTCGTAAAAGTCGTTATGTAAAATTTAAAAGAAATTAAAATATATATAAAGTATTAAAATATTATATATATATATATTAAAATTTTATCTTTGAAAAAACTTTTGTTCAGTTTTTGAATGTTGTTTTCATTGTAATAAATTATAAAAACAGTAGAAAGTATCTATATTATTAGAAAACGTTTAAAATGTTTCTCAAATATTTATTAAAGTATTATTTAATCAATAAAATGTTCTATGTTTTTTGAGTTTAAATATTAAATAGCTTGAGTTGCAAAGGGTTCGGATACTAGACCTTTGGATGTTAAGTAGAGATACTAAATTTATGTTAATAAAATTCTATGGTAAAAAAGATTTATACATTTTTTGCTGTCTCAATATCTGGTAATTCATAGGCTAACCAGACTTCACATCTACGACAATTGTACATCCAACGTTTTTCATAGCCATCCTCTCTATAAAAATGTGTTAAAATATATACAAACGATTTTCGTAATATTATATGTTTTACCTTTCTAGTATTATTGGTTCTGGTTGTTTTATGAATTTTATACGAAAAGTATGCCTTGTTTTGTCAATTACTAAGGCATCATCATGTTGTCTTCTTGGAAGGTTCTTGAGATCTGCAGAAATGGATAAAGAATATTCCCCACATAGACAGAAATAGCTATTAAAGTCTTTGGAAATAGCTTCTTTCATATTATTTAGGTATAAATACGATTATAATTTTATATGATTAAAATGAAAAAAATATTTATATATTTTAGAAAATGATTTTATATTAAATATGTTATTAAAAATAGATGTAAATGGCATAGAATATTATATTCATTAATGAGGTGTATGTATGAATGCTAGTAGACATTTTTAAGTAGATTCCTTATTTTTAACCCATCCTTGATTAATCATAAAATCAAGGATCTTCGAAGTTTTATTAACATCAATTTTTATCAGTTCACGAGCTTTTTTTTTTCTTAACCGGTCCCCTGTTTTTATGAGTTTTCGAAAGATTGTTTCTTTAATAACAAGATATGGTTTTGGTAAAATGCGCAATTGAGTACAAAGTGTTTGTTCGCTAGGTGTAAGAAGATGTAGTCCAGATGAAGTTGATAGGCTAAAAGTAGTTTGTTTTTTCAAAGGTTTAGAATTGGAGTCTTTTGTTTGATTTGAAGTAGATTCATCTGAAGATATAGTTTGTGGTAACTTTAATGAGTTTTTTGCATGACGTGAAATAGTTCGATCTGAGGTTATTAAAGAAATAGAATTCCGCATTGCTAGTTGCTATCTCAAGTTAAAAATATATATTGGAATGGCGGATTTTACTACTTTTTGAATTTTGTCACGTTCATATTTTTGACCTTCCTCTAGTGTAGTAAACCCGTTTTGTCTCCATTTTTGTAGTTCTGATATTTTTTTTCGGATTTTTAATTCATCTAAATTTAGTAAAAAAAAGTATTTTACCTAAAAACAATTACTTAGTAGGCCTTTAGAAAATGCATTATAGTCGGAAGCATTTTGTAATCTAGCATAAGCTTTGATTCTATTGATAAGTTCTTTTTCATTCTTAGTCATTTTTTTTTCGTTAGCTATGTTTTTTTTATAATCTAAGAGTCCATGTTCAAGAATAATTCTTTTTCTTTCTGAACGTTTATTTAATTTAGAATTATATATATCTAGTATTGTTAATTTTAATTCAACAACATCTTCCGTGTCTTCAGAAACATCGTCACCAAAATTTATGTCTTTAATTGTGAGCTCTGCATCATTTTCATATTCTGTTTCAAATTCAAGTCGACCTGGCATATATCCTTGTATTTCATGACATGATGGAGTAGAAACTATTGGTTTCTGTTTTTGTAAAAAAGAAAGCTTATCTATTATTGATAATTGTTTAATTCTTTCTCTTCTGCGTTTTAGAAGTTCTTCGTGATTAATATTAAAAGTTAGATGTTTCTTATAAAAAATTATATTTTGTTGAAAATTAAGGTAAAAAGTTACCGCATATGGAAAAGAAGGACTAGATATATATACCTCGTTATAATGTCTTTCACATTCTTCTTTAGATCTACCACTGCCAAGATAATCAGCAACATCTTGCCAGTTGCCAAGTCCATAGCTATCAAGACCTTCTATAAGCATCAATTCTTCATCAGCCCCCCAGTCCTTATCAAAAATAGGAAATGTCGGTTGCTCCATAATACGGTATGAATGATCAGATTTATGTGTACCTATCTCAGAGCCTGCTGAAAAACATGGTATACAAAGATCAAAATCGTCACATTTTGCACATCGAATATGTGTAACTCGAGAAATATCTAAAGCACAAATATCACAGTGGTATTTATTTAAAGGCATTTTTTATATTAAATAGTTTAAATAGTATATGATTCTTCTGAAGAAAATGCAAATTTCTCGATCCAAAGAACTATGCTTAAAGAGTATTTTAAAAACTGTTTTTTCCTTAAATTAATAATTTTTCACAATGCACTAATTTGATTTAATAAACTTGTTTATAAAAACTATACAATTAATAAAAACCAATTATATGTATTGATAGATAACAATTGTTTTGAGTTTTATTTTACGAAAAGTTTGTATCTTTTTCTATCAAATCATTAATAATTAAAGTCAAATTTTTAGGGGAAAAAATATTAAAACGAATCATTTTAAATATTCTTAGTTCTATATTTGAAGTGTTGAAGATTTTATTTGAAGGTATATTACTTGATTTTAGTTGAGTTTATCGTGGTTGAAGTGTGAAAATTGAGATGTTTTAAAAATGAAAAAATCATCTTTTACGAATTTTTCTTTTTTTAAACTACATTGTTTTCCTTTTTCTATTCAGAATATGATAAGAAATGATACAAGGCATGTTTTGTATAAATCGGATTTTCATCCTTTTCATATTAGTTTGATACGAAGGAGCTCTGGGTCTTTTGGTAATTTTCATAAGTGAATATGATTATAGTATAATTTATGTTTTTAGTTCATAGAAATAGTCCACATAATAACCCTGTAAGATCTGGATTTTTTTAGTTATATGTATTTTCGTTAAATTAATATGTTTTTAGGACATTCCATTTGAGTTTACTCCTGAAAATATGGAACATGCAAAAGTTATAATGAGTCGATACCCTGTTGAATGGTCATATTCATACGTCTATATTCATTTATATTAATATGATTGTTAGGAAAAAAGCTGCTGTCATGCCACTTCTTCATTTAGGACAACGTCAGCTAGGTTATACTAGTATTAGGTATATTTTTAAATGTTTTTTTTTCTAATATTTTGAGTGTTATGAATTATGTAGCAAAGCTTTTAAATATTCCAAAAATGCGTGTTTATGAAGTAGCGACTTTTTATACAATGGTATATACCTTGATTCGAGTCAGAAATATTGATTTTTATAGTATAATCGCGAACCAGTAGGGACTTTGGTGCAAGTCTGTACAACAACTCCGTGTCAACTTTGTGGATCAGATGAGATTCTTAAAGCTGTACAAGATTATCTTGGTGTTACTCCTGGACATACTACAAGTGATGGGAAATTTACGCTTATGGAAATGGAGTGTGCAGGGGTGAGCTTTGTTTTAATTTTCGTTTTTTTTAAGTTTTTGAGGCATGTGTTAATGCACCGCTTCTTACTATTGGAGATAATTATTATGTATATATTTTCCATGTTTTTTTAAATCCTCTAATAAGCATAAAGGAGGATCTTGATCCAAAGGCTTGCATTGACATTTTAAAAATGGTTAAAGATGGCAAAATTCCAAAACATGGTCCACAGACTGGTCGCCAAAGTTGTGAACCTAAATCTGGTCTTACATCACTCACTGAGGAGCCTTGGACATCGTTCTCAGTACTTCGAAAGGATGGCGCATTGTAGTAGAACTATGTTTGTATTTTAGTTTTTGTGTTTTTATTGGTATTTTTAATATAATTGTCTACAATTTTTTTCTATGTTTCAACAACTATATACCACAACTTTCGAATAGAATTTGGTTCTTAAAAATATATTATATGTATGGAGAAAGGACATATATAAACAGATAAATGTCCTCAAAACTCACAAAAAGTAAGATACAGAGGTTTCTGTTTTTGAAATAATAAGTTTATATGTTTTTTTATAGAATTCAGGAATTCTACGTTGGGAATTTCCTTGAATCGAGCATCACCAATGATAACACCTGATAAATTGATTCTGCAAAAATCTTTTCAAAACCGAAGTTCTGCAGTTAGGCCTGGCGTTCTTTCTGTAGTAGTTATTGAAGCTATGAATTTAAGTCTTCCACCTGGCATTTCTTTATTAGAATCATCGTCATCTTCAGAAAGGCATCCTTATGCAGTAGATGAAAAAAAAGGGTCACATGGTCGTTCTTTACTTTTTCCTTATCTTGTTCTTGAGTTCGACAGAAACCAAGTTTTGGTTGATGCTTTGGCTGGATCCACAGCAGTCTGTCATCCTCGGTGGGAATATAGAGTAAATTTGTAGGAATTGGATTCACGTAATTAGAATTTGTTGATATGTCTAATGTTAGTTATATAGTGATGTTTTGAAACCCTCAGAGCTTTCCATTCAATGTTATTTGCGCCGGACTCAAATACTGAAAGGAGATAGTTCTGGGAACTACATATATTTGGGTGGAATAAAATTTCTTCCCAATTTTTCAGAAATTGTAAGTTAATATTTGAATTTTTTAGTTCTTACTTTTTTTAAAAATAGTCATTTATGGATGAATGGATGCCTATTCATAATGGAACTGGGAAAATAAGGTTACAAGTTTCTTATAAATTAAATAAAGTTTAACTTTTTAATTTATTTTGTCGTTTATAACATTTTATAGAATTCTGTCACAATAGATTCATTTAAGTTGCTTAAAGTTGTAGGTAGGGGTTCATTTGGGAAGGTACATTTATTATTTATATGACGGTGTATTAATTTTTAAAAAGGTATTACAAGTGCGAAAAATTGTAAATTTCTATTTTTGTAATATTTTTTAATATTCAAATTAGGATACTTCGCGTATTTATGCTCTTAAAACAATTAGGAAAGCACACATCGTTTCACGGTCTGAAGTAAATCATACTTTAGCTGAACGTACTGTTCTTGCTCAAATTGATAATCCGTTTATTGTTCCTTTGAAATTTTCTTTTCAAACGTCTGAAAAACTTTATTTGGTTCTTGCTTTTATTAATGGTGGCGAACTTTTTTATCATCTTCAACGCGAGGGTCGTTTCGATCTTTATCGGTCAAAATTTTATGCAGCAGAGCTTCTTTGTGCATTAGAGTGTTTACATAGTTTTAATGTGATTTATCGGTAAAGGGTGTTGTTAATAGTAGTGTTATTAATGTCTTAAAGTGATTTAAAGCCCGAAAATATTTTATTAGATTATATTGGTCATATTGCTTTATGTGATTTTGGTTTATGTAAATTGAATATGACAGAATCCGAGAAAACAAATAGTATAATTTCCATTGTTCTAATTGAACAGTGCTAACTTCTAAGCATTTTGTGGTACTCCAGAGTACTTAGCACCTGAACTTTTGTTGGGTCAAGGATATACTAAGGTAGTGGATTGGTGGACATTGGGTGTTCTTCTGTATGAAATGCTTACTGGGCTTCCTCCATTTTATAATGAAAATATAAATGAAATGTATCGTAAAATTTTACAAGATCCTTTAAGGTTTCCAGACGACATTGATAAAGATGCTAGGAGCCTATTAACTGGTCTTTTGGTACGTAATCCTGATAAAAGATTAGGGAATGCAGGCGCTGTAGAGATAAAGTCTCATCCTTTTTTTTCTAGTATTGATTGGAAAAAATTATATGCAAAAAAGATACAACCTCCATTTAAACCGAATGTAGAAAATGCTGCAGATACAAGCAATTTCGATCAAGAGTTTACGAATGAGACGCCTATTGATTCTGTTGTAGATGATTCGCATTTGTCTGAGACAATTCAGCGGAAATTTCAGAATTGGAGTTATCATGGGTCAAATGTAATTGACAATTCTAATAATACGACTAATGGGGATTTGGAAGTTGTTAGGGAGTAAAAATCGATTGAATATATGAAATAAAACACTAAAACTGTGAATATAAATCTATGATTTAATGGTTATCCGGGCTGTTAATGAGCATTTGCGTTGGATTGGTTTTGCTATTTTAGTTTGTTGTCTTGTGTTTCTACGGGCATTTTGGGCTTTTATATGAGTCATATCCACCATTTTTCTTTCCATAGCTCTTTGTTATATCCTTCTGTCAGCTCTTCATCTTCACCATACTTCTTTTGCCACTCACTAAATCCTCCTCGGAGTACATAGACCTTCTATGTAACAATAAGGTTTTTATAAAAAAGAATGATAAGATACCGGGATTTTTTTTTGTATATTTTCTGTATTTTGCTGTATTTTTTGTGTTTCTAAAAATAATCTAGCTCCTCTGGGTCCTCTATATTCTATGAATATGTTTTTTTACATACAAATAGCTAATACCTCTGTTGAGAAAGAAAACAATAAAATATTATTTCCTCTGTATTTTTTGTTTTTTGAACTAAATTTAAAATATTTGACGGTAGTTCATATGAAGGAATATGTAGTGCACCTTTGATATATCCGCCAATGAAGTCATCTTCCCGTACATCTACAATGGTTATTTTTCCTTTGTTTTTTGTATTTTTAAGTTTTAAACAAAGCTCTTCAGGCTCAAGATATTTCAAGTTCATTGCTATGGATGCGTTGTCATGGTAATGTTTTAAAGGATTATTTGTTTATTTTGGAAATAACTTTTTATTGAAAAATGGTGGTAAAAAATATTGAAAATAAATGAGCAGTGGTTTACATTTTAAGGATTCTTCGAATAATGCTTATAAAGAGGCCTTTTCTTTGTTTGACAAGCGTGGAAAAGGCACTATTTCTCGTGACTGTATTGGAGATCTTTTGAGAGCAGTTGGGCAGAATCCTACGCTGTCAGAAATTGCAGAAATTGAGGGATCTATTCCAGAAGATGGTAATCCACTTTTTTCTCCCTTTTTGTATAAATGGGTGCATAGTTACTTTTGATGCTTTTCTTCGTGTTTTAAATAGGCCAAATGGGTTTCGTTCTGTAGGAGACCATGCGGATTTTATTCGCGGGTTTCAGGTGTTTGATAAGGACTCTACTGGGCTTATAGGTGTTGGAGAGCTTCGATATAGTGAAGATTATATGTTTTTTGCTTTTTATTAATTTAAGTAGTATTGACAAATCTTGGAGAGAAATTGTCAGATGATGAGGTTGATGAGTTGTTAAAGGATATTAATACCAAGGATGGCGTTGTAAATTATGGAGGTTAGCTTTTTCGAATGATATGTATATATAGTTTAATTTGATTTAGAATTCGTAAAGACGATTTTATCTAATTAGTATTAACATGTTACTGGGTAAACGTAAGTAGTATTTTTTTAAGAATAGTACATGAATAATATATATATTTTTAAAGATGTATGCGGTTTTTTTATTTCCAATGCTTTCTACTGGGCTTTATGTTATTGTAATGTTTATTTTGTGTAAATTTTATTTGAAATGCTATGGTTATTGATTTAGATTAGAAATTTTTATAATAGTAATTGTATTAGTTTTTTTTTAATTCAAGTTCTTTAGCAAAGATATATGAGTTTCCAATTAAAAAATCGGATATTTTTTCTAAAATAATTATATATATAATTAAAAAATTTCCTATGCAAAATGTAGAAATAGTAGAACCTATTTCAAACCAACTTCCTTCGTTTTTAACAAGATAGAAAAAATTTAGCGTCAAAATATCAGATATGGTTAATATAACCATGAATAATGTTGATGGAGGGTTTTTTAATTTACGATTAAGAATTCCCAGATTAGCTGACATGATTATAAATGGGACTAAAAGTTTAAATAGTAAAATAGCTGCTTGAAAAAACGGATTAAATATAACGATTAATCTATAAATTGAATCTAAAGAAAAAGATGATATAGATGCAATATTCCCGGTTCCAAAAAATGCTTCTTGAATAAAAAAAAGATAAAATAATGCTATTCTTAGATTTTCTGAAAATAATTTTTGATTTTTTTCGAATTTTGTATTTTTATCTTGAGCTGTTTTTAGTCTAACCTTATATTCTATTTCAACCCATAATACTAAAATACCGAAAAAGCATATATAAAAAAGACCTTCGTATGAAATAGAAAGAATAATAAAGATAGGTGAGAACATTAAAAAAATTATGAAAAGTTTATGAACGTAATATGTTTTTTTTTTAAGTGTTATTAGTGGAATTAACAATGATAAAGCTAATATTTAATAAGATATTAAATGTATTTCTTAAAAAAAATTATACCTAAAATCAACCATCCAACTACTTGATTTCCAAGTGGTAAGCCTTTTTTAGTACGTAATGATAATACACTTAAATGTGTCACTATCATTGAAAGAATAAGTAACCCTAACTATAATAAAATTATATTAATGTAATTTTAAAAATATATGTTTGTATATACCTGAAAGCTAATCATATTTTTAGGCATTTTAGATACAATTTCTTGGTTTTTTATTAATGAGTCTCCAAAGATTAAATATATAATTCCAGATAAAAGAATAATAAGGCCTCCCATTAAACTAATATAATTAATTAATTTTTAAAAAAAGATGAATACATTAGAGTTAAATTTTCTTTTTTTACTGTATCAAGTAAAGTAAAAATGCTTATTATTAAGGAATTTAATATCCATAGAAAAACCAATGTTTTGTTGTTTTGAATAAATTTAATACCATACGTCAGAGGCCAAAATGAAATTAGAATAAAATATCCTGTGAAAATTTTTCTTTCGGAATATCCAATAACCTAAAGTTATTAAGATCATAATATTATATAACATAAACTTACTATAATTTCTAAAAGAGTTAAATATATTATAAAATCTAGAAAAAAAAATGTTTTTTTATATGATCTTTTGATATTTTTTAAAAAAAAATGCAAACATTCATAAATAATTCTTCTATTGGTAAAAACGTATTCCCAGAAAAAGACAGGGAATGCAATATAAGCACAATAAAATAGTGGTGACTTTTCTATATATATTAATGTAAATAAACCAAATAAAATAGATAGAAATATTGTGGATGAAAAAGTAGTTCTTTTTATTTGATAAATATCTTTTGGAATATAGGAATTAATTATTTGAATAAACATAAATACTATCCAACCAACATATCCTAGTGTAATAATTGAATGTAAAAATAGTCTATCGTATCTAGAAAATGTAGTGAAACTATTAGTTAATTTTAGAATTAGCTTACGTTTGAAAGTAATTTAAGCCGGCTAAACATAACTCTATCATTTCTTTAGAAAGCTGTATTGCTTGGTTATACTCATGGTTATCAATAAGAGTTCTGATTTTGTTGTTATAGATATCTAAATTATGTGTTTTGTTATTTAAGTGTTTAAATGGCTTAAATATGATTTTTGTTGAAGATTTTAGTTCTATAATTACATTAAAAAATAAGATAAAGGAAATATTTTAATAATACTGTGTTTCATTTTATATTGCTCGGCTATTTCTAATGCGTTTGTGAAAGCAATTTGACTTTTAATATTAGGAGGACATGATAAATAGTCTAGAGGCAATTGTCCAACAGAATTTACTGGGAAATTTAGCCCAATAAGATAAGCCTAATTATTTTAATACATTTTTATTAAATTAGATAAATACCATAAGCGGTGCAATATCTGCTTGAAGAACATCTATACGTTTTACTACGTTAACAGCCCAGTTTTCTGAAAATTTATCATGACCTGTAACATTTAGTTTATCAGGTTTGTTTATGCCAGGACCCCAAACGATTAAAGGCGTACGAGTATTATCAGGATGACCATCTCCATGACTTCCTAGATCACTCATTCCATGATCAGATGTAAATATCCATGCAGTTTTATCATCATTGTAATAGTTTTCTACAAGTTCTACAATTTTTTTGATACCTGTATCTACAACTTTAATATTGTTTAGATATTCTTTTGAATATGGACGATATGAATGACCAGCTGTATCTAATCCAAGCAAATGAAGAAAAAATACTATTTTGTCTTGCGATAATGCTTTTTTTGTAGTTTTATTAAATGTAGAGTTTTTAAATAATTCTGTTATCTTGTCAAAAACCCATGTATCTAAAACTGTAGAATCTTTAATAATTTTTAAATATATATATATATATATATTTGATTAAAAAAATACCTTTAGAAAAATCTTCCATTTTTTTTTCATACATAAATGTTTCAACTCGTGAAATATTAGATGTACCATATGCAAACATAGGTAAAATATCAGGAGAGCCAAAAGACCATGTATGACGTGATTGGTTAAAAATAGAATCAAAATTAACAGGGTTAGTTTTCCAACCTATTCAAAAAATATTAGTATTTATTTAAGTGTTTTTTATATCTATGCCTTTAGTTACTGCACTAACATCTTCATAAAATCCTGCGATAATAGCAACATGTCCTGGTCTAGATTCCGTTGGAACACGAGTATGAGATATTCCAAAACAGCCTTTGTTAAGTACTATTGAATGCAAAAATGGTGCGAACGTTTCGTATGTGTTTGTTTCGGTATTTAAATGTGATTCAAATAATTTGTCTGCTCTTAAACCATCTCCTAAATAATATGCTTTTAAAAATAGAAACTTTAAAGAAAGTAACAAACCAACTATAAGAAAAAGTCTTTTTGCTGGGACATGATTTTCTACTTTGAATTGTTGCATTCCATGGACCAATGGTGATGTAAAATAGATATCAAAAATAGATCGAAGATAAATAAGATGAAACAAGATCCCTATAATTAATATGTTTTTTTGAGAAAAATGTGACATGAATTATTTATATTTTTGTGTTTTATATGAATTATCTTTTTTCAGCAAAATAATTAAGATTGTAAGAATTAATAGAATGTTTAATATACTTTTTTTCGTAAATTTGAAATTGTAATAAAATTTTTCATATGAAACATAAAGTAATTTTTGTTTTTTTAAAAAGCGACATAGGACTTATCTAGAGACGAGATTTACGATAATTTAAGGTATTAATAAAATTAATAAAATATAATGTTGATTCTAAATATGAATTTTTGTTACTGTATAATAATCCTTATGTTTTTAAAATTTTCAAATATTATTAAATTAGAAGTTTGAAGAGTTATAAAAAATATGTATAAAAATATAAGAAAATTTAATATATATTTGATAATTATATTAGTATAAAATATTTGGTTTGATGTTATGTTTTTGTAAATTTTTTCTTTGTATATTTCAATTTAATAAATGAATATTTTGTATGACTAGTAATAAAAGTTTTTTTCTTTTTACTGGCTTAAAGATATTATGTTTGAAATTTAATTATTTTTGTTTATTTTTGCTTCAAGATTTTTTTGATATTTAATAGTGAAATTACAAATTTTAGGACAAAGTAGAATGTCTCTTTTGAGAGAAAATTAAGGCTTGAATTATATTTAAAATAATTTTATGTATTATAATCATTCAATTTTTATAATATTTCTGATAATATTCTTAATTAGTCTTGTTATAATCAACATTTTAATATGGGTTAAAAATATTTAATAAATCTATAGAATATTTGTTTTGTTTTATTTGCTTTTTTTTCAATAGAAAAAAAAATTTTAAAGATTTAATATTTTAAAATTTAGTAAAGCTCGATTAAATAATTTTTTAGAGCTTTGAAATAAATTTTGTAAAGAATAAAACTAAATCTTTTTTGCTGTTATATGAAAGTGTAATAATTTTAGTTATATTTTATAGATTTGATTTATTATATAGAGTATTGATCTTCTTATAATATTTTATTTTATTTATTTTTAGAATTTAAAATTTTTAGGTTTAATGTTTTTTTTATAAAATTCATTAATGTAAGATCTAATTAATGTAATTTCCTTATTAAGTTAAATAAAATGAATTCTTAATATTAGAAAATACATATAATGAAACCTGTTTTTAAGATTGTTGTTAAATATTTTTTGAAATCTATAATACATATCATTGTACTATTGAGATTGAAAATAATAAAAGAATATAATTTTTATATTTCACATTTGTCTACGTTTCATTTCCTTTACGATAGAAACCAAATAACGTATATTAGCCCTAAAACGCTTTCTATGTCGTTCACTACGTAAACGGTTTCTTTTTCTTGTAGGTTTTTCATAAAATCTACCTAGCTTTTCTTCTCGTCGTACATTATTTTGTTTTAAAAGAATATCTAAAGATTTCCATGAAGAAATAACATCTTGATTTCTTACATCTCGAGATGCTGCTCGGCGATAAATATGTAATTTCTGAGATTTGTTTCCCAAAACTTCATTATTTGAAGAACTAGTTGCCTCAAAAGGAAATGATAGATGTTTGATTTTATTTTCTGATGATAAAATAGGACTAACTGTTTTTAGATAAAATTTATCATAAGATGATTCATCTGTTTTTTTCTCTGTAGTAGATATTTTTATACTTTTCAAATCCTTTTTTTCAGATTTAAATGGAATTATACTTAAATGTCTTACTGTTTTATTGATGTATTTTTCTATTAATAACGTTTTTTTTTTTGGTCTCCATAATATAAATTTTTCATGTAAGAAATAGTTTGAAAACTTACAATTGAAAATATTCTTTGATATTTTTTTTATATTAATCATTTTTAATTGTTTCTTTAAAAAAAGAATTTATTTTTTTTTAAAATTATATTTTTATTTTTAGATGAGTTGTTTCGAAATTTGTGATTTAATTAATAAAAATTTTAAGTTATATTTTTGAGCAATAATTAAGGGATCCTTGAGGGATACTTAAGTCTGATACTTGTAAAGTTATGTATCATTCACAACAGTTACCTTATGGTGCAAGTAAGTTTTGTTAAATATGTAAATTATAAATTTTATTATAATTTTTAGATACAGTTTATGGATATCAAGGGTATCAGGCTTATCAACAGAATTTGCAAGCATCATCTGGTTATGTTTCTGGGGTGGCACAGGCTCAGCCTTCAGGATATGGGCTTCATCAGAATATATCAAAAATCGATTTTAATGCACCTATTATTCATTTTGGAACAAATGTCGACCAAGTAAAATCTCAAGCTGCTATTATTACATCTGCCCCTGTGCTTGTATCTAAAGCTACAGTTCCTCGTGATCCACCAAACCTTTTGCAACCACTTACTCTAGAACAACAAATTAGAACATTATTCATTGGTGCTATTCCTGATTATCTGGATGATTTTTGGATTGATAAAATCTTAAAGGTATTTTTTTTATTTTGAAATGTTCATATTTATATGTTTAAGTCTGTTGCAAAGTTAAAAGAGTGGAAAAGAGCTAGTAATGCTACAGGTTCCCTTCGGAATTTTGGATTTGCTGAATATGAAGATTTTGAACACGTACAAAGGGCAATTATAGTCTTAGAGGATTTGGTTGTTCCTTCTTTGAAAAAAGATGAAGAAGCTTCTAAAATAATGGTAAAACTTTTTTTTTATTTTATAGTTAATAATTAGTTAAGGTTGTAGTTGATCAAAAAACTAGAGATTATTTAGATGAATGGAATGAAAAAAGAGAGAATAAGAATCCGGTAAATGTCTTTTTTAATAAGTTATTAATATTTACATATTAAAGCAACGTGAACGGAGTCTTATTATGCAAGCGAAAAGTAATCTTATTAAAGTCCTTGAAGACTTTAAGGATCCTAATAAACGTGATTCGAAGAAAGCATCTCTTGATGATAGGTCTAAAGAGATACAAGTTTTTGAAAACAAGGAAGGGTCTAAAGTATTTACTGTAGCAGTTAATGCTGATGATGAACTGGAAGATATACCTGCAGAACAACGTGAAGCTGTTGCTCGTGAAATTTCTTCTTTTAGAGAAAGATCTGCAAGAAGAGAATATGAGAAATTAAAGAGAGAAGAAGAAGTTGAGAGAAGAAAATTAGAATTTGAAAGAATGGCTAAGTTATCTGTTCCCATAAGACCTGCTTCTCAGATAAAGAATCCTGTTAATCAAAAAACAAAAAGTGAGAATTCTCTGTTCTTTACAGATTCTGTTAACGATCGTCGAGTTGGTCAGATAGCTAAAGATTATCAGAAACCAGTAACATTTGTATTAAAAGAAGTTAATGGTTATAGTCGAAATAATGATGACGAATTGGATGATACAAGATCTTGTGAAGAAATAGAAAGAGAAAGAAAAAACAAAAAGCAAAAAGAACTTGAAATTGCGTTTCATGAAGTAATTTTATTTTACTTTTTATGTTTATTCTTACAATGTTTTAGAGGGAAAAAAGATGGTTAAATAGAGAAAAGTCGCGAACATCTGCGTTGGAGAGAGAAATGAATAGAGATAAAGAAGAAGCATTCCGTGAAGCTAAAGATAGGGAAATTATGTCTCGTCGACTTGCTGAATGGGATGATGATTTAGAGGCCGAAAGAGCTATGGAAGAATATTATAAAGATAGATCATCGTGGTTACGGCATAGAATAGTGTTTCGTAGTAGAGAAATGGAAATGGATGCACGTGATCGTGCCTTAGAAGAGCGTCAGGATTCAGAGAAATCTAAAGTTAATACTAATGCTAATTTTTTCCCTAAAAAGCATCTTATAGAACATACGCTTGTTGAGTCTGGAATCAATAAGGATAGTGGGCCTATTAAGCTTACTTTTAGCTCTGTAAAAAAGCAAATAGATCTTCCTAAAAGAGTTGTTTCTGAAGTAGAAAAACTTTTGGAAGATGACGATGATCTTTATACTAGAAATAAAAAACCAATATTATTGCCTCTTGATTATGATGATGTAGAAACAGTTGAAGATAATGAAACTAGGATTAAAAGAATTAAAGATATTGTTGCATCTGTTCCATCTGAAAAAGAAGGGTTATGGAGTTGGCCAATTAAGTGGAATCTATTAACTAATGTAAGATTTTTTTAATTAAAGCATTTTAACAAAGTATTAGTCTATTATTGAAGATAAAATTCAGCCGTTTATTGCAAAAAAGATTGTTGAATATGTTGGCGTTCAAGAAGATGAATTGATTAAGTTTATTTTAGATCATTTACAGAAAAGAGGTAGTGCTGAAGAACTTGCAAAGGAATTGGAAATGGCTATGGATGAAGAAGCAGAATTGTTTGTTAATAAGATATATAGATATGTCATTGTTATATTAGAGACTATTATATAGTTAAAAAAATAGTTTTTTATTAATATTGTAATTGTGTCAGATAGTTGATAGTTTCAAATTATTTACATTTCTTTTAATTTTAGGATTTTAGGGTGATTTATAATTTATTCTAGCAAGTTTATATTTACTGTATTTAAAGAATCAATTGCCCATTTAGGATAATTTTCTTTTTTTCCTGAATATAAACGATTGAATGATTTTTTGACAAAAGTAGGGAATTGGTCATGAATAATTGCATTTCTCATTTCTCTCATTAAGTTCAATTGATAGTGAATATTGTGGATTGTTAATAAATGTGCAAAAACTTATATTTATTAGAATAAAATGTTAAATATGATATTTTACCTGTTTCTTTGCATACAATATGGTGAATATACGCCCTTGTTACTTCCCATTCTCCGGACTTACAACAAGGACATTTACAATCTTTATCAATAGGATTATAATCGTTTGCGAAACATTTATTACGAAGATTTAAAACACCATGTGGTGTAAGTGCATTACCAAAACGCTAAAAGATTAAAAAGGAAAAAGCATATATTAATACTTACTGCTGTTCGTGTAGGATATACACAATCAAATTGATCAATCCCTAGTGCGACACTAACAATGAGATCTTCCGTATAACCCTAAATAAATTAAGTGATAAATTTTTTTATAGTGTTTTTACAACTCCCATTAGATATCTTGGTTTGTTATAAGGCAATAAATTTGTACAGATTGAAACAATTTTGTATGTCTGAGATTTTTCTTCACCACCGCTTAGTCCACCTATAGCTATTCCGGGAGTTTCTCTTTTTATAATTTCTAAGCAACATGTTGTCCTTAATTCCTCATTAAGTCCTCCTTGAACAATTGCATAAAGACTTTGTCTTTCTGGATGTTTATTTGCTGCAATACAACGATCAAGCCAGCGTATGGTTCTCCACATTGCTTCCTCTACTCTTTCTAAAGAGCTAAGAGAATGAACAACATCGTCCAATTGCATTATAATATCTGAACCAATACTGTTTTGTAAAGAGATAGAATATTCTGGTGTAAGAAGCATAAGAGATCCATCATGAGGGCTGTGGAATTCAACACCTTCTTCTGTAATTCGAGATAGTTTTAAGAGAGAAACCATTTGAAACCTTATATATATTAGTAAGATGTATTTAGGTTTATGTAATAAATAGTACCCTCCGCTATCTGTCAACAGATTATAAGACCATCCTTCAAATAAATGAGCTCCACCTGTTATATCAAGAACTGATTGTCCTGGACGATGACCGAGATGGTATGTATTGTTAAGCATAAGTCGACAACCAAGATGTTCTAGTTGGTGAGGTGTGATACCTTTTAATGTTCCCTGAAAATTTTAATTAAATTTATTGGTATTAGAAAAATTAACTTGTGTGCCTATAAAGTTTTTAAGACTGTTTTTTGAAGAGAATGAAATTTACCAACTGGCATAAATACAGGAGTTTCAACAGTTCCATGTGATAGTGTAAGAAGGCCTGCTCTTGCTTTTGATACTGAGCATTTGCTTATAATATCAAAACTTAGCCCTTTAGAATGCATAGCAATAATTATATTAAAGAATATCTGTTATTTGTAGGAATTTTGTTCATTATATTTGATTTTTGATGTATTTTAATGTATTGTAAAAGAAAAGTTCTAGTTTTGGGTGTCCATTTGGCGCAATGGTAGCGCATTCCTCTCCTATGTACGCCCGAAGGAAAGGTTGCGGGTTCGAGTCCCGTAATGGATGGGTTTTTCTTTATTAAGAGTTAATTTTAGTATCACTTATTAGTATATTTTAAGAGTTGTAAGAGTTAATACAATGGATAATACTAGGGTTTGAGTGTAAGGTT
Source organism: Pneumocystis sp. 'macacae' (assembly GCA_018127085.1). Lineage (NCBI taxonomy): Eukaryota > Fungi > Ascomycota > Pneumocystomycetes > Pneumocystales > Pneumocystaceae > Pneumocystis > Pneumocystis sp. 'macacae'. The sequence continues at coordinate 69,949 of CM030724.1, forward strand.
GTCGCAATTACATTATTATTTAATGTGATGACTTAGTGTTATATATTAGTATATATATAATTAAATAATGTCCTTATATTAAGATTTAAGGAGTGCAGTATTTTTAAAATATATCAATATATTATCGATATATGTACTGATTATATTTGTATAACGAGATATATATATTTTAAGAATATTATTACAATTAATAAAGTATCTTTAAAACTAAATGAGTCAAAATAAAGACGAAATTGTACTGATAATAAAAGATATAAATGATTTGAATGTTTTTAAACTGACATTTTCATTTTGATGGATTCATCAGGATGATAGCCTTGAATAATAAAATCATTTATTGTAAAATCTTCAATATGAGTAATTGAACGATTTAAAGAAAGAGTAGGAAAGGGATGTGGTGAACGAGTAAGTTGTTGTTGTAAAGCTTTAATATGGTTCTTGTAGATGTGACAATCACCTAAGAATAGTTAATATTTGTTTATTTTGAATATAATATTTACCCATTACATGAATAAAATCACCTGGATCAATATTACAAACATGGGCAATCATACATGTTAATAACGCGTATGATGCAATATTAAATGGAACACCAAGACCCATATCACAAGAACGCTGATATAACTGACATGATAGTTCACGTCGGCCTCCATCTGGCGGTATATGAACGTAAAATTGACTATGTTTTGTAAGTATTAGGTTATATAAGATTTAAGAAGTATTACCAGAACATGTGACATGGAGGTAATGCCATTTTTTTTAGATCTAAATTGCACTAAGAGCTAATGCTGATCCAGTAAGGAAAAATACCTGCTGGGTTCCATGCCATAAGGATTAGTCGACGATCATATGGTGATGTCTGAATTTTTTGAATAATATTGGCTAGTTGGTCAACACCTTGACCTGTATAATCAGTTTTACAATCAATATATTCTGCGCCGAAGTGTCGCCATTGAAAACCATAAATAGGACCAAGATCTCCTTCTTGGCGTTCCGTTAATCCGATAGAGTCAAGATAGTCTCTCGAACCATTTGCGTCCCATATATGGACTTTTTTTTCTTTAAGTTCTAAAGAATTTGTTCTCCCACGAATAAACCCTGTACTATATATAAGGATAGATTTAATTGATTTTGAATGTTGTTTACAAAGTAATTCCTCAATTACTCCACGTAGAAAAATTCTCTTAGTTGTTAAAAGTGGTAATCTTTTATTTCGAAGAGAAAACCTTAAAGGTGGTGGTGCAAAAATAGACAATGTCCCTGTTCCTGTTCTATCAGAACGATCTTCTCCATGGTCAATAATATATTGTATCAAGTTGAGATATTGTTGTTCTTCCGCATTTTCCATTTTTAATATGATGCAATAAATAGTATTTTTCGAATCTTCTAAATCAATTTTAAAGTTTTTGAGATAAAAGAATATTTTTTTATATATAGTTTTATTAAAAAATTGTATATTTTTTTAATGTTTTTAAGATTTTATCGATTAATCAAATAGGTTTCTAGTGAAAAATAAAGGTAAATATTGTTCATAAGGATGTTGTTTTTATTTAGTTGGATTAGTTTTTTGTATTACGGACGTGTAATTAACTATTTTGTTTTTTTTAATAATTGTAAATACTGATTTTTCATATGGGTAGAAAACAAGTGGTTACATCTAGAAAAGAAAAATCTTCAGATACTAACTATGATTCTGTTATTCATGAACGAAAAGATAGTATGGATGAGTTAACATTATCTGTAAAATCAAAAAAAAATATTAAAGAAATGCCTTTATCAAAAACATTAAGTATAAAAAAATTACATTCATTTGAAAAGGAGAATCTGCCTTTAGGAAGTTCTAGAATGATGGAAAGTGTTAGTTTGAAAAAGTGTTCTCAGAAAAAGATTTTTATGGAAAAAGATTCCAAAGATTGTCAAAAGGAAAATGTTTTGCAAGTATTACAAATTCAATTAAATGACCCAAAACGTAAATTCATAGACGTATACGATGATAGTATTGCTATGGATAAAAGGCTAGAGGAGGTAAAGGGTTTTCTATAGTTCTGAAGTAAATTGAAATTTTCAGGCAATTCGAAAGATGGAGGAATTTGAGAAAAAATATATATCTCTTAAAGATCTTCGTCAAACAGAAGTTGAATCTAATTTTTGTACTTATCGTGAGGCAGCTGAATCTCAATTTAAGGGTAAATTGTTTTATAGAATTTTTCTTGTGCCTGATATAATTAGCTTCTGAAGTACTTATTGATAGTCTTACAAAAAATATAGATGCTAAAGAAAAGAAGTTGAATGATTTGTTATCTCATATTGATAGTTTGGAAGCAGAAAAGCGAGAATTTGAAAAGCTATCTGAAAAATGTATGTTGTTTTTAATATGGCTATTTATATTGATTTTTTAGTGAAATTTGCTGAACAGGCTCTTGTTCGTGCGAATTCTCAGATTTCATATTTAAATGCTAAGCTTTCTTCTCATTCTAGTGCATCTATTGTTCAATTAAAAGAAGATCTTTATAGTGATTTAACAGGACTCCTTATTCGTGATGTTAAATCAGATTCTAAGAAAACTGTTTTTGATTGTTTACAAACAGGTCGTAATGGGAGTCAGTTTCGTTTTTATTTTTATTGTTATACTTATATATATATATAGCTCTTCATTTCAAGCTTTCGCTTTTTATTGATCCTTCTTGTCAATCACAAGAGCGATTTTCATATACTCCTCTTTTCGATGAAGAACGAGATGCACCACTTTTAAATTATTTACCTGATTATCTTACAGGTGAAATAATATTTGAAAAAGATCAGGCAGCTATGTTTAATTGGAGATTATCAAGTGCTTTACAAAAGAAAGATTAGTTTTTAAATTTGTAATCATTTAGTTTTTAATAATTTCTTCTACATGTATATAAATAATGGATTTATATCGAATTAACGTTTGTTTTGATTTTTATAATAAATAATATTAAAACGAATCGTGTAAATAATGAAAATTTGCAAAAAGATTTTTCAAATTTTCAATAGTTCGAAACTTGTTTCATATGTTAGCAACGTTCATCCAGTATCTAATCTTAGATATATAGAATATCCTTATGATGTAACATCACCATTGTCTGTCAAATTACATGTATTTAATATATTTTGTTAAGAGCTTTTATGATTTCTATTAGAAAAGAAGAAAAGATATTTTAAAAAAAGGCCAAATTTTTTGGGAAAATAATAATACTTTTTACTTTAAAAAATTAGAAGTATTTTGTAATGATGTTATTAAAAAAAAGGGTTTGGTTACTGATGAAGATATGTTTGTGTTTTATAGAGAGTATTTACAAAGTTCCAAATTTAAAATGAGAAAATATCAATGGTGTTGGTATCGACAAATTTTTGATATTCTTGTGGATAGTTTTAAAGTTTGGATAAATAATACAGCAGATCATTCGTCTTTTTTTTCTCATATAGATAGAAAGAGACGATAAATATGTTTAAAATATAACTTAGATGTTATTTTTGTTTTTTAAAAAGATAGATTAGTTTTTAGGATTTTAGTAACGTAAAAATATTTTTGGTATTTAAGTAAATGTATATTTAAGATTATATAGTATTTTATATATTATAGATATAAAAGGTTTTGTAATTTTTTTAGGGAATTTTGCTAGTTAATATATTTTTAATGTTTCTTAAAAAGAGTTTACATTTTTAAATTATATAATATTTTCATTTAAATTTAGATTCTGAATTTATATTATTATTTATTATATTAAATGTTGAAATTTTATGGAGTTATATATTTTAAAAAAACTATGAATAATGATTTATAGATATGATTTATTGAAATATATAGCAGAATTTTTGTTTTATACATATGAATGTTTTGAATTTTATGAAAAAAAACTTATATGTAAATTATGATTAAAAATCAAATTTATATAATATTATTTTTGTATATTTTCAATAATTTTGTCTATGTAGTTGTATGTTTATGAAAAATAAAATATTGGTTGAGTTTAAAAAAATTAGATATAGTAAAAATTTTTTCATAATAATTCTTTTAAGAATTCATTTTATTATTAGGTATAATTCCCTTATTTGTTATATTTTAATTTAAATTATAATTATAAAATGAAAAATTTATGAACAATAGCTTATATTGAAATATCTTATTACTAATTTCATAGGAATTTCAGTACATATAAAGAATACTATATATATTAATTACTATAATAATCGAAATTTAAAAAGACTCATGTATTATATTAAAAATTGAATCCTATAGACTTTAGAAGTATATTTTTGAGTATTAAATTATAAAATGGTGTATAATGAATCTTATGAAAGTAATTTCCAACTATGCAAAAAGATTGAACTTTGTTATATAAAAAGAACGTCGAATTTTTTCAAATTGAGAATTTTATAATCAATTAATTTTTTATGTAAATTAATGATAGTAATCGATTTTATATGTTTAGAAATGGTATTTTGAACCAAATTCGTATAATATATTGGATAGCTTTTGTGCACCATGACTTAATATTTCTCTTAAAAAAATATTAGTTTTATTTAAATATGATTTTGATAATAACTTGATATTTTCAATATCATTATTTGTTCCAGTAAATTTTTGAATAAACTCTTTAGCTGATTCTTCAAAATTCCTATAATCCCGTGTATTTATATCATCTTCAGTTTCTCGTCCAAAATACTGAGTTGATGAAATAGATTGAGCACCACTAAATTCCTGTAAACGTGATTTAGCTTCTTCTTGAAGAAAAGAATCATATGAATTTCTTTCAAAATATCTATTTTTATTAATCAGTCTGTTTAATACAGAAATTATATAATTAACTGATCAGAAGAAATAGATTTTTGTCCAAAAAATTTATCACGAGCATAAGTGATGTTATCTGAAATTATTAGTATTACTATTAGTAGCAAATATAAGAACATCCCATCACAAAAATTGCTAGTAGTCAATGTTTCTTTGGGAGATATATGACTACTTGTTTCAAATGATTTAGACTGACTTTCGGTTTGTCCAAAGCATAATTTTTGGAGTTTTCTGGGTTCATTTTTAATAGAATAATTAGCTTTCGAGGGTGGTTTCAAGTCGTGTAGATTTGATTTATTAGAATTATTTGGATCTTTTTTTTTTTCTGTCTTTATTTTATGTTCTTTAATAGTATTATTTAAATCGATAAAATTTTCTTGTTTCATGTTTTTTTCTACCTCATCAAAATCAATTGTTTCTGTTAGTTTTTTGGCTCCAAGTTTTTGAGTAAGTTTTGTTCCTAATCCTGATTTTTTATTTGTAGAAATATTTGATTTTAATTTAGATGTATTTAAAATATTAGTTGTTTTTGATGAATTAGATTCTAATGGCTCTTCATAACCAGCAATTTTCTCATTTTCATGATTAATAGGAATTTTAGTTGGTAATGAAATTTTTGTATCAGATGCTGATACAGATTTTTGAGAGGTCTGATCATTCCATTGAGCAAAAAAGTCATCATTTGTGTTATCATCTTCTAAAGAATGTTCTTCATCTTTTATTAGAATATTCGGATTACTATTAAGCATATTAGATGCTGAATTTTAAATGAAAAATTAATACGATTTAGAATCTAGAAGAGCTCTTTGCTTTAATTCATCTTTGTATAATGTGGCTATTTTACTAGTGTATTTTTCTTTCATATCTTTTGAAGTTAAAAATGAGGGCCCTCCATGTTTAGTAAAGTATTCTAATGCAGATAAATTTCCTCCTACTTTCATTATACGAAGTTGATCCCATGTCCATGAATCCAAAATAGTTGATCTTTTTGCTATAAATACATGTTTAAATCAATGAGGACAATAATTTACCTAACGAATGATATATGGACACCTAAATTTCTATGAATCGAGCTACAATCTAAACAAATGTAAATTCCAAACGTTGTTGCTGCCCATGTTGCGCCATTTGCTCCACAATCAAAACAGTTCTAAAAAATGTAAGTAACTGAAATTAATATGTATATCTTTGTTTTTTTTAATAATATATAAATTTTTATTTTTGACTTTTTACCTGGTTATGTTGTTGAGTTTTTAAAGTTGAAAAAAAAAATTGACTCTCTTGTCTAGAAGCATACTGCATGTTCAATTGGACTTTTTTTAAAATGAAGATTAATAAAGATAAAAAGAAAAGAGAATATATTTATTGTCTGTTTTTTTATTGTTTTGTTCGGATATTTTCAGATAAATTTCTACGTTAAAATCACTGATTTTTAAAATTAATGTATTTTAAAAGTTTTTAATTTTTGTATTAAAAAATATTGAAGTTCTAATGATGTTATGATTTTGATATTAAGTTATTTTAATTCTATAAGATTATATGATTTTTATTGGTTTTTAAATTTAATATTTAGAAAAAAAAAAGGAAAAAAATATTATTGCTTAGGTGATATAAAATAAAGTTATAGAAATAATTTTTTTTGCTAGTTGAAATTTTTTAGTGGTTTTAATTAGCTTAAAACTGTTTGTATTGTGAGTATATTTATTTTATTAAGTAAAAATATGATTTTTTAAAATATATAAATTTTTAAAATTTTAATAAGTTGTGTTCAAAATGTTAATCTTTTGTTTTTAATTTTTTTTATAAATGTTTTACTTGAAAATATAAAAAATTAGTGGTTATTGTAAATGATTATTTGGTGATAATATTAGAATTTTTACTGAATTTTTATGGAATTTCTTAATTTGTAGTTTATATATATTTTAAACTGTTTTATTAAATATTTTTAGTGTACAAATATTCTAAAATTGTTAAGGTTACTTTTTTTATTTTTATATTTTTTTAGTTTGTATTTAAAGAATAATTGAAGATTTTTAATACTAATATTTACATTTTAATATTGTAATTACATATTATTTTTTATTTTTATAGAAATTTAACTAGGAAAAGTATTAGTAATTTATTTTATAGAACATGATCAATAAATTTAAATTAGATTAAAAATGAGTTAAAAATTTGCTTTTTTTGGATTTTTGGGAGTTTAATATAATAAATACTATTTTTGAAAAGTTTAATTTATATTTAATTTTCTCATATTTTGTATGGTATTTTTAAATAGTTTTTCTAATACTGAATTTATAAATTTGAGCTTTCATTAATATACTTTTGTAATAATTCTCTGTATAAATTTAATTAATAAAAATATGTTTATAGAAATAAAAATATTTATTTATAATTTTTAATTAATTTTAACAGTTTTAATATTTTTAAAATATCTTTTTTAAGATTGAAAGTTGGTATTAAACAAATAAATGTTTACTTTTGTATGTAATTTTGATAATATGTTATTGTTAATTTTTAATTTTTATGAGTTATGAAATTAATGTTTATAGATTAAATACTATAATTTTAAAATTTTGCTATTATTTTAAGGGTTTTATTTGTTTTTTTAGTTTATTCTTTAGTTTTAATGAATTAAAATGTTTATTTTATTAGATGTTAAAACTTCTTGGTATTCTTTAGAATTGTATTTATTTTTTGATTTTAATGATTTAAAGGTTTTTTAAATTACAATTTTATGATTATTGTTATATATAAATTAGAAATAATAAAATTTACTATTTTTAAAAAATATGAATAGTACGTGTCAATGTTTAATTTTATAAATAAATTTAGAATATTTGGATTATGATAATTGTTGAATTCTATAGAAAAATGTATCTTAAAAACAAAATTATAATTTAGAATAAAAAATGATAAGTTTACTATTGTTTGAGTTAAAAAAAAAAACGATTTTTTGAAATATTTTAATGACATTAAGATTAACATGTTATCAAAAATATGCCATGTAAATTATAATACACTGAAATTTATTATTTTAAATTAACTTATTATAACAAAAAGTAAAAAGAAAACAGTTAATATTCCGAATACCTATCTTAATCAGTTTAAAAGAGACTATTAAGTAAAGCTAACTTTTAACATAAGCCACTTATTATTACTAATTTTTTGATAATATTTTAAGAGTTCTTGTTGTGCTGAGCTTACACTGCTAATTACATCATCTGTATTAGCACTAATTCTTTGAACGGTCTCTCGTTGTTCTGCTACCATTTGAGCGAGTTGGGAAAAAATAGATCCTAGTTCATGAATTGTTGATTCTATATTTTGAATTGCTGATGAACGAGAATCTATATACGATTTTTGTTCTTCTAACAATTCCATTTGCTGAAATGAATCATGTGGAAATGTTTTATTATTAAAGTTTTCATCATTCATGTTTAAAACAAGATAATCTGTTTTAGATTCAATAAATTGTGTATTACTGTCTTTACAATCGTATCCTACGTAAAAAGGGAATTTGTATTTTTTTTCTACAACTTCTGAATGTGTTGTAGTTGCCATAAATTGTTCGCTTCTTTTTTTATTTGCTTTCATATTCTTTAAAGTAGATAGTTAGAATTTTATAAATTTGGAGAAATAAAATATTACCCTTGTTCGTATCTCTAATACGTTTTTGAATGTTATACTTGTATTCGCTAATTTGTTTTGCAAAAGAGAGATTACGTTTTCTGAATGTTGGTATTCTTTGCTTTTGTTTTTATTATTCTTTGATTTTTGTTTATTAAGGTATTCACGAAGATTTGAAATCTCTGAGTTCAGATTTTCAATATCATGTTTTATAATATATATTAATTCTGAAATTTCACTAGGCTTATCATCAAATAACGTTTTTCTTTTAGCCACTAAAATTCGTAAATTTTTCAAGTAATAACAATAAAGAACAAAATATTTACACTGTGCTAGTCTTTGTAATTTTTCTCCAGTTTTATTGATATCCTTAGCTATTTTGCTTGCTATGTTTCCAAAGTCATTTTTGACATGCTTCTTTGATTCGTTTATGTTTATGGTTTCCTTATGTTGAGAATAAATTCTTTTCGCTTCTTTTAAATTTCTTTTTAGTGTTAATGCACAAGCATGAAATTCCTTTGTACGATCTTGAATAGACATTTAAAATTTATATTTTTTCTACAATATTTCGTCGATTATGTTAATTTTAAAAATGAGGCTTAAATTAATAAATTTGAGAATAATTCCTTTTTATCAAATTTATGGTTTTAAACCAGTAGCAAAGATAATATTTAGAAAAAATATTTATTCATTAAAATTCAATAAAGATCAAGATTTAATTCATATTCATTCGTTAGCTTTAAAATCTATTGTAGGAAAGAATTTATGGGCTCAAAAGTTACTTCAGCCTGTATTTCTTACTCTTAGTTTTAGAAAAAATACCAATTTTATAGGGAATTTAGATGATTTGTCTTCTTCTATAGATTATACAATAGTTTATAAAGAAGTGTATAAATTAGTTGAAAATTCTAAGTTTGAAGATTTAGTGGATTTATCTAATAAGATTTCAGAACTTGTTTTTAGTCAAAAGTGTAAAGCTAATTGGGTTAAAGTAAAGATTGAAGTTCCTAAAGGAAACTTATTTGCAGAAACAGGATTGCAAGTTATAAGAAGAAAAGATGGTATTGTAGAAGCAGATGACCAATTTTTTGTAAAAAAATTAAGTCTTTTTACAATCATAGGTATGAACTCAGAAGAAATGGTCAATAAACAAAATATTGTTATTAATTTAATATTATACAAATCACCTATAAATTTAGATCGAAATTATTCTATTATACATATGTATAATATTGAAAAAGTTTTAAAAGAAATTATCAAAGTTTGATAAATCTTTATGTCAACAAATTCACTGATGAATTAAGTATGTAGAAAGTTCGTCTTTCAAAACTATAGAGGCTCTTGCATTATCAATAGCAAGAATTTCATGTATCTTACATAATATTGAAAAGATAAAAGTAAATGTAGAGAAACCTAGTGCTTTGGCCTTTGCTAGATCTGCGGGTGTTGAAATTGTTAGATCACGATCTTGTTTTTTTTCTGATGAATATATTAACTCCAAAGGATCTATTGATAATGATGCTATTTATATAGCGTTAGGTAGTAATCTTGGGAATAAAGTGAAATTTATTTCAGATGCCATTGAAAAAATGTCTATTAAAGGAATAAAGATTTTAAAAACATCTATGTTGTATGAATCAAAACCTATGTATTTTGAAAATCAACCGGTATTTTATAATGCCGTATGTAAGGTTCATAATATTCTTCTTCTCGATTACTATTATTCTAATGATTTAAGGTAGAAACTTCTTTGAGTCCTGAACAGCTTTTGGTCGAGTTAAAAACAATTGAAAAAGAGCTTGGACGTTTTAGGACTGTTGATAAAGGCCCTCGATGTATTGATTTAGATATTATTTTTTTTCGCAGGGAAATAATTAACTCTGAATCATTGACTATTCCTCATCCTCAAGTACTCGAACGTCCATTTGTTTTAAAACCCCTTTGTGAGTAAGTAATATATAAATAGAATAATTATTTTTTAATTAAAAGCTAGCGTGTCTAATAATCTTGTTCATCCTGTTACTGGTTTTCCTATAGTTTTTTATCTTAAGAAAGCGGTTGATCTTGGTATTAAACCAGTTTTACCATTTTTACATAAAAATAAAAGTATAAATTTTAGCTTTGAATCTTATAAAGCTCCTACCTATCTTATGGGTATTCTAAATCTTACACCTGATTCTTTTTTTGATGGAGGTGTTCATTCATATGATTCAATAATAATGGATGTAAAAAATTTTATAAACGCTGGAGCAACAATAATTGATATTGGTGGGCAGTCCACACGCCCTGGTTCTCATATTATTTCTTTAGAAGAAGAGATTTCTCGGGTTATTCCTGCTATAAAATATCTCTTAAAAGTGTATCCTGATATTTTAGTAAGTATAGATACTTTTCGTTCTGAGGTTGCAGAACAAGCAATTAGAGTTGGTGCTAGTTTTGTTAATGATATAAGTGGAGGAAGACGTGATTCAAAAATGTTCAATGTAATTGCAAAGTTGAGAGTTCCAATATGTATAATGCACATGAGAGGCGATTTTTCAACTATGGATAACTTAACTGATTATGGTACTGATATTATAAAACAAATTACTAAAGAACTAGAAGAACTACTTACTTTTGCTGAAAGTTCGGGTATTCCTCGATGGAATATTATTTTAGATCCTGGGTTAGGATTCGCTAAAACTCCCTATCAAAATATGGAATTGTTAAGAAGATTCAATGAATTAAAATCTCAGAATTGTTTTAGTGGTTTACCTTGGTTACTTGGCCCAAGTCGTAAAAGATTTACAGGATATGTTACAGGTGATGCTGTACCAAAAGATAGGATTTGGGGTACTGCTGCTGCGGTTGCTGCATCTGTTTTAGGAGGTTGTGATATTATACGGGTTCATGATGTTTATGAAATGTATAAAGTTTCAAGAACTTTGGATGCTATTTGGAAAGGGGTTTATTGAATTCTTTATTATTATTTATTTGTGGATTATTATATATATAATATTTTGGTTGATTATAAATGTCATTTATATTTAAATATTATTTGTGAAAATTAATAATTTATAATAAAGAATATTTTTTGATTTTTGAAATGTAGTCGTTTGATAAATTATATATTTATAAGTAGGCTTTTTGGTTTTAAAATTAAATTGAAAATATTATAATATTAAAGTATTATTATGAATTTAAAAAAGAGTAGCAATATTTTAATTATTATATAGGTTTTTTTTCAAATATAAAATTTGCGTTTTTTATGATTATATATTCATCATGTCAAATGGAATGTTAAGTATTTACTCTTATAGATACTTAAACGTGATTATATGCTGAAATTTACAGAGTATGGTTCCGTTAGTATAAAAAAGCCTTTAAGTAAATTAAAACCGGGAAATGTTTTTGGGTCTACTGAGGAAATATCAAATTCTCAAACTTTTGTAAGAAAAAAGATTCAATGGCCTGATTCATTGAAAGAATTTGTTGGGAGGTGTTTTGAAAATTGTTCTGATAAGGATAGACCTTTTATAGAAAAAGAACTTAAAGAGATCATTACTAAGGCTTTTGAAGATGATACCGTTTTTTCTATTGATTGGGACAAAATTGAGCTGAATGCTCTTAAAAAGGAGAGAAAGCAGTTTAATGAATATTTCCAGAAAAGTAAAACGAATAAGTTCGTACTTTGTTATATATATGCTTTAAATTAAAAAAATCTAGAATGAAAACTGAACGATCTAATCTTAATACTTTTAAAGTATTAGAAGATGAACATCAAAAAGAAAAAAGGATTAAACGATTTGAAGAAAAGGATATAGTTAAAGCTTCAAATGATGTAGCAAACGTCGATGCATGTTCTCATCGCTCTGTATTGTATTTTAATGTTTTTAATCATCCTTATTTTATTAGGATGTAATTGATTGGGATGAACATACTATAGTTGGAAGATGTCAACAGCTGGAGAAGAAATATTTGCGTCTTACTTCAGCACCTGATCCTGAAACAGTTAGACCTTTATCTGTATTAAAAAAGACTTTGGAATTTTTAAAGACTAAATGGAAAGAAGAAAATAATTACCTTTATATATGTGATCAATTCAAGTCATTAAGGCAAGATCTCATTGTGCAAAGAATTAAAAATGATTTTACTGTGATGGTATATGAAATTCATGCTCGAATAGCTCTTGAAAAGGTATGTTGTATGTATAGATATAAATATATATGCATAATATTTTAGGGTGATTTAGGAGAATATAATCAATGTCAGACACAGGTATATTTAGAAAAAAAATATTTTAGTTTGTTAAATTATAGTTAGCTTTTTTCATTATATAGTTATAATCTTCCTGGTCATCCTGATGAATTTTTAGCTTATCGTATTCTTTACCTTTTACATACGCGAAATAAATCAGGTTTTTTTAGTTTTTTATATTTTCTATTAATTTATTTTATAGATATTCATGAAATACTTTTGAAACTTAGTGAAAAAGAGAGAAAAAATAAAGCAATAAAACACGCTTTGGATGTAAGAACTGCACTTGGAACATCTAATTATCATTTATTGTTTAAGCTATATTTGGATGCACCAAATATGGGAGGTTATTTAATGGATCGTTTTGTAGAAAGAGAAAGGGTTATTGCTTTGTGTAAGATGTTCAAAGCGTGAGTCTTATTGTTATAGTTTATTATATTGCTTAATAATAAAAGATATCGACCAAGTTTAAGTTTGAAATTTTTATGTCAGGAGTTATCATTTGAAAATGAATCTAGATGTTTTGAATTTTTAATGGAACGGTGTAATAAGGATGTTTTCATGCGTGATGAGAAAAGCAAATTTTTACATATTAATACCAAAAATGCTCTTGAATATTTTGAACAAGCTAGATTGAAAAACAAAGTTATTGATATTAAAGGACAATTATAGTAATTTAAATTAGTGTTTTTATATAAATTATAAGAGTTATGAGTACTTTTAAATTAGCTTTTACTTATGATAATCTTAAATATTTAAGTTTTTTTATAATTTATTTTTTATATGTTTTACGAAATTTTTTTTTTAATTTCAAGTGGTTTATTATAAAATTATAAAAAAATAAAAAAAAAATATTTGTAATTGTTTTAGGCGAATCGGTGCCATTTCAGAGATTGTGTTATGGTTAAAGTATTTTTATAAATATTGATTATTATTATATTTATCTAACATGTTAAGTCTCGTAAATTAAAAAATACTGACCGTCAAGATTCATTAGGTATTCGAATAAAATCAGCTATTTCTATTGAGCCTCCAAAGAAAGTTATTAGGGCACTTTATGATTATGTTTCTCAGTCTTCAGTTGAACTTGCATTTTCTAAAGGTGATTTTTTTCATGTGATAGGTAATGAAAATGATGAGAATTGGTATGAAGCATGTAATCCTGCAACTAATGTACGTGGTCTTGTTCCAGTATCTTATTTTCAGGTCTTAGGACGCACTGAGAAAGATAGTTTGCATATTAGAAATTCTGAGAAATTAAATGAAAAAAATCATGTTATTGAGACTCCAGTAAGGAATCAGTCTTTATATGGAGTTGTTCAATATGATTTTCATGCAGAGAGACCTGATGAGCTTGAGGCTCAAGCTGGGGAAGCTATTATAGTGATTGCACAGTCAAACCATGAATGGTTTGTAGCTAAACCAATAGGTAGATTAGGTGGTCCAGGTCTTATTCCTATTTCTTTTATAGAGATTAGAGATTTTTCTACGGGGAAAGCTGTTACTAATGTTCAGGAACTTGTAGATAGTATGGCAATCCCAAGAGTTGAAGAATGGAAGAAAATGACTGCTGAGTATAAGAATAATAGTATTTCTCTTGGTAAATTTGATTTTAATGAGAAATCTTCTAATAAAGACAATTCTGTCCCTCAAAATACTCAAAGTGTTAATTGTTTAAAGAAATGTATGCATAATACTAAATTGGTTTCTGGGTCTTTTTGTAATAATGAGTATATTTGTGTGATTTCTTCACGTGTTATTAAACATGTTTATATTAATGAGGGATACCAGTATCTTGTTCATGCTGAGATGGAAAATTCATGTTATCGTAGTTTATTTAGACATTATGAGGATTTTTATAATTTGCAAGTGATGTTGCTTGAAGAATTTCCGGTAGAGGCTGGTAGAACAGGTGGGCGACGTATATTACCATATATGCCAGTGCCTTTATCCTATGTTGATGACCAAATTTCTCAAAGAAGATGTATTGATTTAGATACTTATTTGAGAGATCTTTGTAGATTGCCATCTTATATTAAACGAAGTTCTTTAGTAACAGGTTTTTTTCTTTTAAGGGAAGCTGATACAGAGTCTAATACGCCTATAACAATTCAGTTGTCTAGTTCTGAGTTTTCTGGTAAAGTATCTGAAAATTCCGAGTCATATGGTTCTTTTTTAAATGATAATGATGTATCTTTGTTTCCAACCAGTTCTAAAAAATCTATTTCAGAAAGTCTGTTATCATCTAATGCATTTTCTTTGCCTGTATCTTCAGGGGATTTTGGGTTTAGTTCTAATACGAAGCCTTCTGAGTCAGGATATGACTCCGAGTTATCTAAATTGAGTGAAGTATTTCGGAAGTCATCTATTTCAAAAAATGAATATATTTATCCTTGTGTTTCTCAAACAGTTTTAAAGGAATGTCAGACTCAGGATCTCAAAATGCCACAAGATAATATTTTTCATGGTGGAATTCATTCAGATTCTCTTTATATTAAAATAAAAATATTTTTTGCAGATGATCTTATTGCAATTCGTGTACCACGGCAAATTACATTTATTCAACTTATGGAAAAACTTCAAGATCGTTTAGGTATAGTGATAAAATCTTTGCGATATAAAGAAATAAATAATCATTCATGTTTTATAAAATGCGATGATGATTTACGGGACGCAATAAATCAAAATTCAAAATTGGTTTTGTATGTTGAATAATATATTTAATGAGTTTAGGATATGATATTTTATAATGATAACAGGTTTTCTACTAATGTTCTATATGTCTTAAGATTAAAAATCTTGTAATTAACATAATATTTTCTCAATATAGTTATGCATTTTTGATTAATTTTAGATAATATGTATTAATATGTATATAAACATATAGAAATCAAATAGAGAAAATGAGTCTGATCTTTTTATCTTTTGTTGTTCGTATGGTGTATGTAGTTTGTAGAGTTAAATATTCTTGTTTTAATGAAAATATTGATATTTTAATTTTTCATAATTTGATTTCTTGATTTTTGAAAAATACTTAATTTCGCGATAATTTTACTAGAAAAATATCTAGCAATCTGTAGGCAATTATAGATTATGCAAAAATATATTTATTGAGTTTGTTTTTGGTGGTTTTAAATAATATATATATTGTTTATAATGAAAATAAAATTTTAGTTTCCAGATTGGAAATTAATGTTTTTAAATATATATGATTTAAATATATTGATACGATTATATTAAATTTTGGTATTATTTTAAGAGTTAACATCTTGTTAATGAATCATTTAATGATATTATATAAATAAAATGTACACATAACTTATTTCTGATAGATTTAAATATATGTTATAATTTGTATAATTAAAAAGTTATTCCGAATATCCAAGAAGTTTAAATTTTTCAATAAATATAAAATAGCGGTCCATAAGTTCAATATATGTCTTAGGAACATCTATAGAGGAAAGCATGTTACGAATTTTTGTAATACCGTCACACGCAATCATATTTTGCAAATGTCTTAGTAAATCAGGAGAAAACTAGAAAAAAGGTTATTTAAATAAATTTGATATATATATGTATATATTACTTCGGAATACCATCTGCAATTCCATGCATTCAATTTTACAATTGCTAATAATACTTCTGCATAATTTTCTTGTTCTTTGTAGAATAATAAACTTTTATTCCATGCTTTTACTGAAAATTTTAATTTAAGGCAATTTTTAAATGCTTCTAATGATTCTTCCTAATGGTAATATAAGAAAAATTAGAATAAAAAATGATAAATACTTTATATTGTAATCTCCAGGCAAGATTACCTAAAATTTCCCATTCTGCTGCTGTTTTCTTGCATTGTAATTTCTGAGCACTAAAATGAGAAATTTCTGCTCTCCATATAGTATATATTCGTAAATCCTATCAGTTTTAAAATATAAATAAGTATATATAACTGTTAATTACTTCATAAAGAACCATAAAAAGATTATCTAGCCAACGTTCACATAGTCTTTTTCCGCAAAAAAAAAGGCTATTATTCTTCTTATTCCTATGACATTTTTCGTTTGGAACGTGATTATCTATGGAGTTTTTTTTTTGCATTAAAATTTTAGTTTCTGTATTCAATTGTTTTTTATAATTTTTGGATACATTATTAAACTCTGAATCATCCGCTTTCTGAGTTTTTTCAAGACTATTGTTTTTGTAATTGCTGAAAGTAGTTACAGACGCAGAATGATCTGATGTATTGTCATAATTTTCTTTGTGTAATTTATATTCTTCTTTCATAATAAATACTAATGATCGAAATTTTAGGAGTCGATCCCATCCTATTTTTGTTACTATTTTTATAAGAAGATCATATGCACGTGAAAAAGTTCCTCTAAGAGATAGTGATGGTAATCTTAATAAGACAGGGTCGATCTATGATATTTAAATGAAAAATAATTATGTTTAAAATGTTTACTGTATTGTTATTTTTATATGTTTCACTTAGAGTTAATTCGTGATCATTTATATTTATAGGAATTGGAAAATTAGCTTTAATTGGTTCTGGCATTCTATATGTATCTTTTTCATAATAAGTATATATTGGACACGAATTTAAAGTTAATAAGGCCTTCATAGTTTGAGTAATTTTTTATTAAGAGCTTATAGCTAACCATTTTGTAATCTCCAAGAGATATAAATACTTGAGTAAGAATTTCCCATGTAGTAAATTCAGAAGGTGCATAGTTAACAGCCTTTTTCGCACATTGAAGAGCTAAATCGTAACATTTTTTTTTCATAAGATATTCTGCTTGAACAACAAGAGATGAATAACTAATAGGATTTAAGTTTAAACTTTCATTTAGAAGATTAACAGCAATAAATTCTTCGTCTAATAAATAAATTAGTATGTATTAGTTTTTCCGTTAAATTACCCATTAAAAAGTATAACTTCGCTAAAAAGGGTATAATTTCTGCATTTTTGTGACGAAGTTTTTCAAAAAGATTAATCCCAACTGCATAACGCCCAGTCATGTTAAGATATTTTAATATACCATTTGTGAGATTATTATTAATGAAATCTGGAGTTTGTATTTCAGGACTACAACCCAATTTCCAGCCTTTTAAAAGAGTTAAAAATTAAATTAATTAAAGAATAGTTATACCTTTTAAAAATAATTGAGAACATGCATTTAAAAATTTTTCTTCAAATTCTATAGATATTATTGGATTCAATTTACGGAATCCAGGAGATTGGCATGTATAATCGTCCGAGAATTGAAGCCACCGTAATATTTCACAAAGGAATGTTTCAGTCCACATTTCAGGTGTTACTTCTTTTCTAATAATATTTAAATAGGGTATGTGTAGTTGAAATAATAATGATACTTATTCCCATGTTCATCAATAGCAATACTTTGTATTCCTCCCGGAATTTTCATTTCAACATGAATATCAACTCGTGAAAAAGCATTATATATGCTATTTTTAAGTAATTACAGAAAAAAATGCATTATTACCAAAAAAGACCTGTATGTATTTCCCATGATTGATTTTTTCGAAACCATACTTGTTCTTTGTCGATAGAATATGTTAAATTGTTAAGATATGCTGCTAATGATGCTGATGACGATGCGTCGACTCCTAAAACATAATGATAAGTGCTGATCTATATGACTCATTTAATAGTCTTTTGAAAAAATATTTTATTAATTACATTTTTATTTCCTAATTGTGGTTGATGTTTTATAAGATGTACGAGATTTGGAGGACCAAGTTCTCTAAAGTTTGCTAAAGACTCTGTTCTAGAAGCTATAGATTCTCCTAGCTCCGATTCCATAAATCTATGTTAAATTTTAATGGTTTCATATGTAAAAGATAATAATAATGAAAATATACTCTGGAACATCTTTCAAAAATTCTGTCATTGTAATTTTAAAAACCTAGGTTCGGTATCGTGAGTTCAATTTATATCGTTAGATAAAAAAAGTTTTAGTTTTGTTTAATATGAGGTTTTTATTTTATATTATATGATGATATGGATTTTGTGGAAAGGGTAATTTAAACAAATATTCTATGGTAAAATTTTATATATTGTGTTTCTTTTTTAAATTTTATAGGTTAATTTTGTGGCACTTAATACTCCCCCTGAAACAGCTATTGATATTGAGAATCACACTAAGGAGGTTCAGGTAAATTGAAATGTTTAATCTTGTTTTTTTAAAAAAATAGATTGAAACTGGATTGAAATTGTATCAACGGGCTCTTTCACTTCAGCATGCAAAAGATTGGTCTGCTGCTGCTAAAGTTTATGAAGAACTTTTAAGTTTAGATATACTAAAGTCTAGTTCTATTGAGGTTTGATTTATATATGTTTATATGTACAAATAGTGAATTGCAACAAGGAGTTATGTAATGTTACAAGTGAAAGAATGATACGTTTAATTTATCTTGTATATAAGAATTATGGATCTTTTGTTTTTGATACTTTGATTTCTTCTGATTCTAATGATGACCATGGATTATCAATGTTATATACTTGTTTGAAGAACTATTCAATTGTAAAATAATGTTTTGTCTTTAGTATTTTTTAAAATAATATTAGGCTTTAAAATATGATCATGATGATTTGGCATTATGGATGAAAGTTTCTGAAGTATCTGAGAATTTAGGTTTAAATAGGATTTTTCGTTTTTCGCTAGAAAGTATTATATCTAGTGAAATGGAATTATTAATAGACCGTGAATATTCTGTTGATCGTACTTCATATGGGAATATTTTGTCTCCTGAAATTTATAAATCACTTATAAAATTAAATTCTGTAATTTTTATTTCTATTTTTTTAATACTCATAAATAATAGTTGTTGCATTCTATTAGAGATTCTAGTAGTCTATTAAATGCCAAAACTATGATTTTATGCTATGATGAAAATAATCATCTACAGACTTCTTACTTTGATATGAAAATAGTTTTTCAAGAAAAGAAGTTTGTTAATTTACAAAAAAAGTATAATATATGTGTTTATAACATGTTACTAAGATTTTATAAGGGATTCTCATTTTCAAAATAGTTTTCCTCTTATATTAAAAGTTCCAGAAAGGAATATTGATTCCATTAGCATAACATTAGCCTCTTCTTTTTTAAATAGGTTTGTTTTTAATTTCAAAGAATTATATTTTTAATTGTTTTCAAGATATGAAAGAAATGATTTTGAGTTTTATTCTCATATAGAATTCATAGAAAATCAAAAACATATTGACAAGTGTTTGTCTGAAGTAAATGATACTGAAATTCATGAATCACAAATTATTGTTACTTTACAAAATGATTTTGGGTTTTCTGAAATGTTTCAGGAATTGTCCACCGATATTGACAATTCAAGAATATTTTTAGAATCTCATTCAGATATTAATAATCTTAATGATTTAGAGTCAGAGTCTTTTCAAAATAAAATAGATAATGACAATATTGATTCATTGAAAAATTTTAAAAAAAGGCATTTGAATGATGAAAATTATGAAAAGGTAAATATAGATTTAGTTTTAATTATATATAAAATATTTTTAGTCTCTTAGAGTTAGTAAGCGGATACGTGATAAAGATGGTATAAATTTGAATCATGAAGAAAAGGATATTTGTTTTGTTAATTCTTTGAATGAAATTTTTAGTAAAGTTGACATGTATTTTGGGGAATATTCTACGTTTATTTGTCCACCTGCTGATATTTTCTTTGAAAACAATGTAATTGATAAACTCAGGCAAAGTTTGTATTGTGGTTTCTTAACTGAAGATGCTATAAACGATGTTATTCAGGAAAAGTAGTTTTTTATTATTATTTGCCTTTTTTAAAAACTTTAGAAGTTTTTCGATGTTTCCTAGGGTTTTTTACTTAGATCTTTCTAAACATTTAGATATTTCAGTTAATATCAATGGAAATGAAAATTTAACGGTTATTGATGAATTTGAATCTTTTATTAATAGTGATAAATATTCATTAGACGAAATTTCTTTGGAATGGTTTAAAAGAATTACTTTTTATTCTTATTCTGATTTAGGTACTCTGTATTTTCAAAAAAAATGGTCATCAAGACTTAGTAATGCTGTTATTCAGATTGCAATTAATGTGGAAATAGAATGTTTGTGTTTTTTTAAAAATGTTCTTAAGAAAAAAATCTTTTGTGATAATTATACAAATGATGCCATTTCAATGGAAATAGAAACAGGTATTATCCAGGTTTTAGGAGTAAATAATAGTACTGTTTTTCTTTTTTGATCATTTTTATAGTGGGCACAAACTATTTTAGAATTATTTTTAAATTATTATGTTAAGAATGAGCGTAATGACTATTTTGAGTATTTTTGCTTTTATTTATATTTTTTTATAATATTTATAGAAAAACTGAAACAGATGAATTGATATTTCAAAAACAAAGAATATGTCGATGGAGACTACTCGTTAATGATTTGATGCTTGCATATGGAGTTTCATTTGACAGTTTGCAAACAAATAATGATATGATAAATCTTTTGCTTCGGTTCGTTTGAAATATTTTATTTTATTTTGGAAGTAACTTTTTAGTCATAAATTTTGTAATGCAATTATTCTCGAGTATTTTGGTGCATTACATGAATCAGTTATAAAAGAATATCAATATATTAAAGATTACATGTTGCAACTTGGCAACGTTTCTGTGATTTATTTTCCAAATTGGTAAGAGTTTTTATTTTGAAAATAAGTTTTTTATAAGTAAGTGAGGTTATTTCAGAAATTTCTCTTTTTCGAATTGATTTGGAGATATCAAAATTAAAGACTGTTGATTTTTTTACTTCTGTTTTTGTATCATCTAGATTGATGGAATATAATTTAGTTATTGAAAAATTGAGACCTGTTTTACAAGGATCTTCTGAATTGAATGAAATATTTAAGTTTAGTTTAGTCGAGGAATTTTTATTAAAAGCTCCTATTGATTTTAAGTTACAGCTCTGGAATTTATTGCAAAATGTAACTTTCTTAATACATAAAAATTTTGAAATAGACTGATTCGAAAAAGGCATATCATAATTTATCTCAAGTTGAAGATGCTTTATGGTGTTGTTTGAAAGCTCTTTCTTCTGTGATCTCGTATTTTGATTCTTCGTTCTATAAAAATGTTATGACGGAACAACAAATGACTATATTTATATTAAAACGGTTATTTTCCGTTAGTTTTTACATATTTTTTGTTTATGATTGATGAATAATATATAGGCATCTCAATTGATTTCGTATGCTTTGCAATCTTTAGTCGAACATGATAAGATACTTAGTATAATTTTTAAATACATATATATAATGCTTATTTTTAATAGGTTTTTTGAGTAACGATGTTATTTCAGAATCGCTTTCATCTTTTTTGGTTATTTTGCGTCTTCTTCTTATTTTTTGCTTTTTTGAGGATTCTATAGTAGATAATAATTCGTGTACTCCTAAGTTTTCAAACAATGAAATTTTTGACAATAAGCTTCATAATATGCAAGTTCAATCATGGTGTTTTGCATATTGTTTATATAAAGAAATTCTTTTGGTAGGTTATTTTATTTTATTTTTATTTAATTGTATTAGAGAAAAAAAACGGATACTAGTTCTTTTTATACTGATATAACGAAATTTCTTTGTCTTATACATGAGGAATTAGGAATACGTGGATATTGCTCATTATCAGATGGTATGTAGTTTTGATTATATAATCTGGTTTACAAAAATAGGGGTACTTTTACGAATTCTTCAAACAGAGCTTTTGAATTCTGGATCTTTTTCTCTTACTTCTGAAATTATTCAGTGTTTACATTGTCGGTTTGGTTTGTCATTCGGGGTATATTGTTTGATTTAATTGATGATTTTATTAATAAAGTTGAGACTGAGAATTTTTATCCATTTGATCATTATACTGAGCCTTCTGATATTGATTGTTTTTCTGCTGAACAAATTTTACCTTTTATTTTATCTCTTATAAATAAAAGACGTTCAGGACTTACTCTTCCTAGAGCTGATATAAAAACAGTTTTAGATAGAATATATAATGTATTAGAAAATGCACCTAATTCTAAAGGTATTTGTTGTTTTGTGTTTAGTTTTGTTTATTAAAAAAATAGTTTCTAATGCATTTAATTTTGCACTTATTAGTGCTTATTTGTCTGAAAATATTCGTTTAAATGATATTATTGGATGTCAATATGGTTTATTGAAAATCAACACTATCGAAATTAAAAATTTTGATGACAGTTGCGGTAAATATATTTTTTTTAGTTATAATACTTTTATTTTTTAGACTCTTTTGCTTTGGCTTTATCTGATGTTAATTTTGTACAAGCAGAGATTCATATTAGTATGTTTCGTTCAAGAGGAAAGACAACTTCAACAAGGGGTACTGATGATCTTCAATTAGCATTGAAATATTTAATGGTAATGATTTTGTTAATAATTTATAAATATTAATATAAAAGGCTGATCTATCTTTAAATCCATGGAGGATGTCGTCATGGCATGCTCTTGGCTTGACTTTTGGTTGGTTATCTGATGATGAATTGACATGGAGTGCTGAATATATATATAACGAACAAAAATCTATTTCTGACTTGAGAAAAGTAAGTTTTATTTATGTAAATTATACTGTTATAATTAAATTTCTATTGAGAAATCTCTTAAGGCATATATGATGGCTTTTAGCTTCTTTATTTCTTCTTTTGATAATGATATGAATGATAATCTTGTTTATTCTTTTTCAAATCTACAATACGACTTTGGATTGCAATTATATACATCAGTTCATCCTCCTCTTGACATGGAGCCTTTTATTTCGAGATATTCGCAATTTTATAATGGTCCTGATGGACTTTTGAAACGTGAACTTACAAATGATGTTTCTTATCATAGAATTATTGAATTGTCAATGAAATGTTTTTTATTTGCTTCGAAAAATAATGGTGATTGGAGGTATTATTAATATTATTAGTATTATATATTTTAATGATTAAAAATCTTAGATGTTTTTATATGTTAGGTAAAACACTAGGGAAATTAAAACGTGATCCTAAGGTATATTATATATTATTTAATTATGTAGAATTTACTTACCTTTTTAGCAAGTTCTTGATCAATATCTTTGTGCTATTAAGTTAGTACCTCGAAAAAATACTGTTTCTGGACAGGCTATTATTATTGAACCTGATTATAAATTAGTTTCGTCTATTATAAAATATATTGAAGGAGATTTTATTAATGTTTTTATTTCATTCTTTTATTTATTCTAAAAAATGTTAGTTAGAAACCGCTATGATGTATCTTCGAGAAATTGCATATGATAATGATATTTCCGAGTTAGAAACGCCTGTGAAAAAAGATGACATTATTGAAATATGTTTGATCGTTTTGAAACGAATACGGCTTGCTGATAAGAAACATTGGCATCATAGACCAGTTTTTAGGGTTTTTAATTATTAGACATTTGTGATTTTATTTTTATTGATAATTTAGTGTGCAAAAATTCTTGAAAGTCAATTTAAAATTCAATCTGCTAAAGATGAATTGGAGACTCTTTTTTCTATAAGAACTTTTGGAAAGGCTGTTATTAATATTTGGCGTCCTGATTTTGAACGGTTTGTGGTTTTTGATTTAAAATATTTAAACTTATTTTAAGTCCTGGGCGACATTTTTATTATGCTAAAAAATATACACTTTATTTTATAAAACTTTTGGAAAAAACAAATGATAAAGATGGTCTTAAGCTTTTACTTAAAAGGCTTCGTAAAGTTTCTTCTTCTATTTATCATCATCGGTATGTATGGGAAAATCTCTGTACTGTTTATTTAAATGTATTCTATACTTTATATTATTTGAAAATTGATGCTTATTTTAGTTATTGCGTCGGAATGCATCTATTCCTGAATGTCCTAGTATGGTTTGGGATATTCCATTGTCGAAATTTAATTTTATTGCTACTAAATTTGAAGAACAATTTTTGAATAATACTATTTCTGATGAGTATGGAATTGATAATATTCGAGATGTATTAGAGTTGAAAAAAATAAACGGAGGATTATTTAATGTTGAAATAATCGATCAATTTTTAATAGATATATATTTTAATATCTATTTATCTTTTTCTAAAGAAATTGACATTATGAATAATTCTTTGGTTAATATAGATAATATATTGAAAAGAAAAAATATTTCAAATGATTTGGATGATAGTAATAGTTATGCTAATACAAATAATATATACATGGCATTTGATGGTGCAATTAATAACAATTTAGATAATTTGGTTTTGATTAATGATAATTTTGTTTTAGTTTCTCGAAAAGATGTTCTTTCACGCCTTTCTTTTTTTTCTAGAACTAAATAGTAGATAACATTATTATTAGTATTTACAAATAAAAGTAATATAATCTTTTTGTTATATATTTTTTTACTATAAAATTTATTATAATGTAGAATTTTCTAATTAGTATATTAAATAATAAATATAAAATAGTTAATTTGTTTTTAATATTTGTTTTTAATAAATTATAAAATTAAATATATTATTTATATCATATTATGTAATTATGTTATTATGTTATTACATTTCAAATATGTATTGATTTAATAATTATAATTATATTTGTATATAATTAATAGAAAACAATGTTGAATATTATTTAGTTGATAATCTTTTTATAATTATATATTATACATTTTAAAATACATATAATTTATTTCTAAAAATATCACATCGTATACTTATGTAGTTTCTATTTAGTTTTAACATTATGTATAATTATAATACTGATAGTCTATGATGTTAATATTATGCATATTTTGTAGTATTTTAAAAATAAAAAAATGATATATCAGTATTATTATAAATTATAGTAATATAATACGTAATATTAAAATCACTAGTAATTATATACGTTTATAAATAACCTATATAAAAATATGTATTTTAATGATATTGGAGTATCTGTTTTTAAGATAAATTTTGATTAATTTAATTAAATTGCATACAATTCTAAAGTTAATATAAATAAATATAAATAAATATAATATTATGTGATAATTAGTTCGATAAATAAGTCTAGTTTTCATTAAATAAAATTAAAATTATAACCATTGATTTCATAGCATTTGTAACATTAAATATAAAATTATAATAATTAGATATTATTTATGTATAAAATTTATGTATAAATGTAAATATATTAGATATCTAAAAAAATAATATTTAAAAATATATAAAAGCATATCAGAATTAACTATTTTGTTAATTTAATGTAATATTGAATATAATACTATAATCGTAAATTTTAAATCATTTTAATTAATGTAATATTAACAGAATATTAATGAAATATTTTAAATATATCTTATGTAATTATATGATTTATATAAACTAAAGATCAAAATGTTATGAAAAATGTATCTAAAAATATATATAAAAATAATATAAAACAACAGAAAATATTTATATTTTTTAATATTTCAAATAAAATTATTTATGTTAATATAGTTTTAATTATATAAATGTTATTTATATAAAAATTGAGATTTTAGTAGAAGATAATATTATCAGATGTTTATGAATAAAGGATGTAATAATTAATTATATAATAGCAAAATTTAAAAACATTTACAATTTTCCATTAAAAAGTACGAATTTTTATATCTATAACGTATTCTATAATCATTGTTATATAAAACGTATATTCAACGAGTATATAAATATATATATAGATTAATTTTGTCGTATTAAAAATATATTGAAAATTATAACATAAAAATGGTATATCGTTAATAAAATCCTTAACTACATATTCTACTAGTTTTAAAACTTTTAAAAGTATATTATTTTATATATTTTATATATTTTATAAAATTTTATAAAAAATAACTGTCAAAATATATCAAATCATACGATTTTCAAATTATCGATTCATTAAACAAAAAAACTATACAAATAAAATATTACATAATTACAATGCAATCATGTGGAAACCCTTTATATCTTCAATGGGTAAGCGAATGGATGCAAGAAGCGAAAGAAAAAAATCATAAATCTTATAGCATATTTAGAACAGTAATTATAATAACATTTAGAAAAAAATTATGACAAAATTTAGGCATATAACTCATTATTATCATGTCCCATAACATTTTCAGAACCAAGTGAAGCAAAAAAATTAAAAGGAATAGGAAACACTATATGTGCACGTATAGAAAAACGATTAAAAGAATACCAACAAACTCATTTAGATAAAAATACAGAAAATCAAAGTACAAATATTCATTTTTGTTATTACTAAAAATATAAGGTAATGCAGAAGTCAACATTAATTCTAAATTATACTTAAATCCAAAAACCACACAAAAAATTCAAAAAGTAAATAAAACAAAAACACAAAAAACATATATACCTGGATACAGATCCAAATCTTTTGCAATACTCATTGCTCTTTTAAAACTCGATGAAGATACATCAGTCTCAAAAGAAGAAATACTAAATATTGCAAAACATTATTATGATACAAGTGATGTTAAAAATATATATTCATTATGGTATGGAATGAAAATTCTACTAGAAAAAGAATATGTATATAAAACTGTCAACCCAACTAGATACTATCTTACAGATTATGGAAGAAAAATTGCTACTGCTATTTCTACAATAGCATTTTCTAAAGAAAAAATAACTGAAAATAGTAGTTGTTCATTCAAAAAAAATCTAGAACAAGATTTCATTAACAAAGAAAAAATGACTAAGCAATCTTATATATCAAAAGAAATTGCAAAACAAAAAAATGAATATCATAAAACATATCCAACTAAAGGTTCGAATCAAATTACAGAAGTAGCAAAACAATCAAAAAATACTCCAAATGAATTCATGCAAAATATAACGAATATAACCATAGACTGCAAAATAATTCAGCAAAATTCATATTCTATTATATTGTTATTAGATTTACGAGAAATGAAAACTGAAAAAGATAAAGAATTTATTCAAAATCGTCTAAAGGAAGAATCTATTAATTTCGAGTTCAGAACATTAGAATTAGGAGACATTTTATGGATTGCGAGATGCAATATAACTAATAAAGATTACATTTTAGATTTTATTATAGAAAGAAAAAAATTAAGTGATCTCGCAAATAGCATTAAAGATGGAAGATTTCATGAACAAAAGGTACAATATTTACATAATGCATTTTTTCAAACATAACTTTTTAGTTTCGTCTTTCTAAATCTGGATTAAAACATGTCATATATATTATCGAAAATTACAATTATAATTCAACAGATCTACAATTAGAAACTATACAATCAGCAATTTCAAGTACCCAAGTTGTTAATGGATTTTTTGTAAAAAGAGTTGCAGGACTGACAGAGACAATTAAATATATAGCAAGGCTTACAAGATACATATTATGTGCTTATCAAGTATTTAAAATGTATCATATATTCGTTTATTCATAATCATTAGACTCAAGATCTGTATATTATCCCTAGCTATAGTATCAATTCACAAACATATACAATTCAAAAAAACAAAATAAATTCAACTTATCCAGAACGTTCTTACGTTATCGAATATAGTACATTCTCAGATTTTTTATCAAAAACAACATCATTAACATTAGGTGATTTATTTCTTAAAATGTTATTAACAATCAAAGGAGTAAGTCCAGAAAAAGCAATTGAAATACAAAAACATTTTCCAACTTTGAATGATTTATTAACATCATATTCTAAAGAGACATCGGAATATCAACGAGAAATCATGATCGCAAAAAAATGCGTAAATTATGGCAGAAAAAATATATCATGCTCATTATCCTCAAAAATATACAAAGTATTCCAATAATCATCAAAATATTACAAGTTATAGTCAACAAGAAAACATATATATATATCATAATATGCAACAATAATAAATATATCAATACATTGATTATATACTGTTATACCATATTTATCATTATATTACAAGTCATTCAAAATTATATTATAAAAACATATTACACTGTATCCAACTAAACTATATGCATTTTTTTCCATTTTTAATAAACTAAGTTCATATCTGCTCAAATAATCATACTATTATTAAAATAACATTAAACCACATTATTATATAAATAAAGATTATTCACATCAAAAATTAAAGCTAAATTTATTAAAGTCATTTATCCGTAATTATAAATAATCAAGTTTCAAAAAAAAAAAACATTTAGATAAACAATTTTAAATAATTATGAGTAAAAAAACATTAAAGCTAAACGCATAAAAATAATTTTACACACTAAATCACAACTTACAGTATATTAAAATGTTTATTCTTCAAATAGATAATTCAAAGCTTCATAATTAATCTTCTTAGAAAATGTCCGTTGTTGCAACATTTTTTTTGCAGATTCTACAGGATTAGATGGTAAATTTAAAGTACTAGAATCTCTTGATTTATGTTTCTTACGCTAAATATAAAGGTTATTCATTGTTAAATTATATTGTAAACTATACCTTTTTTATTTGGCGATTAATTCCAGCCTTAAGATCAGATTCCAATTTTAAACGCTTTGCTATATTATTTTAAAACAACAATTTAATAAATATATAAATATTACCTTCTTGTGCAGCAAGGTATTCTCTATTAAGTTCCATCCAAACCTGAGTCTTCGCTAAAACTTCTGATTCACTTAAAATAATTTGATTAATTTCATCATCATCTATATCAGAAAGAGTTTCACAATATTTTCCCGTTTTTTTAGTTTCTAATAAAATAACTACCTCATTATATATACATATATATATTTACCTTGAACAGCCATAGACATTCTTTGAACATCTCTATCTTCCAAAACGGATTCCACTTCACCTTTCAAGAAATTATCATTCAATTCAGTAACAAAATCATCAGTTTCTACTAATCCCAACGATAATATTTTTTTTTTATTATGATATTTTACAGTGGATTCATCCAAAATATCAGTATCTTGCTCTTTATTATTCAAAAAATCCATAGCTCCAATATCCCTTTGTCTTCGTTCTTTTTTTCTTCCCTGAATATATGAAGGTGGATCATGAGTTTGTTCAAGCCATATAGTTCTAAAATCCTGAACCGTTAAATCACCCGATGCAGTCGTTTTGAACTCCTCTAATCTCCTTTTAATAGTAAGATCGCCAACTTTAACTACATGAACCACTTCTTCTACACTTCGTCGAAAATTATTCATACGTGCTGCTATTAAAAGACCTAGAACAAATAAACCAAACTATCTAAATCAAATGTTATACTAACATGCACCACATATACCAGCTGGTCTTCTACCAGTTTGCATCCAATCTCTGTTCATTCGTTGAACTAATCTAATAGCGTCCGTAGCAACTTTATGAGTTTCTGCTCCAAATTCCAGAAGAGCAGCAAATCTCGTTATATAAAGAGATGGATCAGCAAATGGAAGAGTAATATGAAGAACTTGAACTAATTTAAGAAATGTAGAACCAAGTGTAAAAACATTAATCTTATACAATTAAACATATATTTTTGAAAATATTTTTTACCTGAAGAATATCAGAAAAATCAATAAGCATATGAGACGTCCTTTCTAGTCTACATACTATATATAGGCATGATGCAATAACGTATTGTGATCGACGGCCTTGAATAAAATTATGTGTCACCGCGAGAGTAAAATAACGAACAGCAGTTTCAGAATGTCTTTCTGATAAATGCAATGCAGCAGCTAAAGCATTAATTCTACGGCGGCCTAAAAATTAACTTATTCAAAAAATAATAAAAAGAGTACCATTAGCTATAGTTTGTTCTCTAGACTCTAAAGAATTCTGTCTACGATAAGGACCATTAGTACGTGCATGACCTTACCATTTTAGAAATATAGAAAAAAAAATTAAAAAATACTTTGATCAGCACCAATAAAAGACCCTTGAACAATAGCAGCACCAGAGGATGCTTCACCAAATGTAATTTCAGAAACAATTACATTCTCTTCGATTACATTCCCACAGGAAATACAATACGTAATACCTGAAGATGAGTCCGCTTCAAGATTAGAACTTCCACAACTTAAACAAGTTGACATTAAAAGACAATTATCGATATACTTATTTTAAAAATAAAAATTGAATCAAGAAATTCCGAAAGATCGTTCCCACGTTTATTCAAATCAAAAAAAGTTGTCTTACAATAAATTATGTTTTTTTTTTTTTTTTCCAAACAAAAGATAATTAGAACATTTCCTGAATATTTTATACTATTTTCCATTCTAAAATACACAATTAATAAATATCGAAAATTTAAACTATATTATGTTTATCACATTATAATACAAAGAAACCATAATGTTATAATTCAATTTGTTATATTAATAACAAAAAAACAAAATTTAATTAATATCTTAATTTAGAAAAGCAATTATTTCAATTTTTACTATAATCGTTATCTTAAGTTTTAGTTTTGAT
This sequence comes from Pneumocystis sp. 'macacae', assembly GCA_018127085.1. Lineage (NCBI taxonomy): Eukaryota > Fungi > Ascomycota > Pneumocystomycetes > Pneumocystales > Pneumocystaceae > Pneumocystis > Pneumocystis sp. 'macacae'. Next base: position 101,111 of record CM030724.1, read on the forward strand.
CTGGATTATAAGCTTTTTGTAAGTTTTTTTTTAAAAATTGTAAAAATCCATATTATTGTTAAAATATAGTATTATATCCTATTAAAGTTAATTTCAAAGGAATTCGATAGTCATAGTGAATTTAAAAATATTAAAATTTTTATTATGCAATTAAAAAAAAGTACACTTAATCTTATTAAAGAATTTTCAGAGAAACATCCTAAACCAAAGGACATTTTATATTCATATGGAACTGCTGGCTTTCGTATGCAGTAAAAATAGTACTATCAGTTATTTTATGTTCATTAAAAATAGTTATAAATTTTTAGATTCAGTTATGTTTAGATCTGGAATATTTTCAGCCTTAAGATCCAAAAAAATGAAAGGAAAGACAGTTGGGATCATGATAACAGCATCTCATAACCCTCCAGAAGATAATGGAATAAAACTTATAGATCCTAATGGAGAAATGTTAGAGATTTCATGGGAACAGCATTTTAACAATATTTCAAATGCAGAGAACACAGACTATTTAATTCTATCAATTAAGCAAATAATTCTTTCTGAAAAAATAAATCTTGAAATAAAGTCAAACGTTGTTTATGCAGCAGATACAAGGTAAAGAAATATATTATAAATACAGACTAACTATTATAGACAATCAAGACTATCTTTGATAAATTCATTAATAGATGGATTTTCATGTTTTGAAACATCATGGATAAATTATGATTTATTAACTACACCACAATTACATTATCTTGTACGTAGTATTAATACAAAAAATACATTTGAAGCATATGGAGAGCCAACAGAACTTGGATATTATAATAAGCTTTCAAAAGCATATCAATATCTAATGGAAAATAAAACTTGTCAAATGCCTCTTTTTGTTGACTGTGCAAACGGAGTTGGTGCTTTGAAACTAAAAAATCTTTGCCGTTTAATAAATAAAAAGATTTTAAATGTTAAAATAGTAAATAAAAATACAGATAACCCCGGTGAACTTAATAGAGAAGTTTAAATAATTAAATAGTTTTCTTTTTTTTTTAAATGAAACTAGTGCGGAGCGGATTTTGTTAAGCTACAAAATAAATTACCATTAGGAATTGAAACTAATACAAAGGGACGACTCTTAAGCTTTGACGGAGATGCTGATCGCATTATATATTATTTTATAGACTTAGGTATTTTATTTTTTTTAATTTCAACTATAAAAATTATTCTAGATGGAAAATTCAAGTTACTGGATGGGGACAAAATAGCATCATTGATAGCTATATTTATTATAGATCTTATTAAAGAAGCATCTATTAATATAAACATTGGCGTAATACAAACCGCATACTCCAATAAAAACTCTACAATCTTCATTTCAGAAACATTGGTATATATACTCAAATTTTTATATTTAATTCTAAAAATATTATTATTAGAAAATACCAGTAAAATGCGTATCAACTGGAATTAAGTATCTTCACAATGCAGCAATCCAATATGATTGTGGAATATATTTTGAATCCAATGGTCACGGAACTGTTTTGTTTTCTTCAAAAATACAATCGATTTTATCGTCCTATAAGCCAAGATCATCTAAACAATTAACTGCTATAAACTACTTTAAAGGAATAATTGGCTTAATAAATCAAACCGTAGGAGATGCATTATCGAATATGTTATTAGTAGAAGTTATTCTCTCACATAAAAACTGGAATATAAAAAAATGGGATAGCATTTATACAAGTTTACCGAGCAAATTGATAAATGTTATTAGTAAAAATAAAGAAATTTACAAAACTATAGTAAATATTCTTAGATTTTTAAATTATTTAATAAAAAATACAGGGCCCTAATTGTAGAGTTATCAAACCAGAAGGAATGCAAGAACAAATTGATATCTTAACTGCAAAATACAAAAAAGGGAGGGCATTTATTAGAGCGTCTGGGACAGAACATACAGATAAGTATAACAGATATATATACTTAGTTAAACTAATATAAATCTACTTAGAATATATGCAGAAGCATCCACAGAAAAAGATGTAGATGAACTTGCATTTAAAGTCTCACAACTAATTTATTAGTGTTATTTATATATATTAAAATTCCATCGTTTATAATAATTCTGTAAAATCATGACATAAAATATTTTAAAGCAATTGAAAAATACAGCAATTATTATGCAATTACACATACATCAGTCATTCGAATATAACTTTAAAGTTTTTTGACTCAAAATTACTATCTAAAATCAAAAATTTATACCAGTAATATATAATAGGAACAGTTGCCTAATCTAATAAGCTATTCAACCAAAAATAGAAAACATACCATATGCCATAAACTATGTGCATCAAATAAATATAAAATAGGAGGAAAATCAAAAAACTCAAAACACATAGCTATTGTAATAGCACATACAATATACAAAGGCCACAAAGCAAAAGATCGAGAGCCATAGTTCGATAAAGAATAATATATCCACAGAATATTCTGAAAAGATCCAATAAATATATTAGCGGCCATATTATATGAATAGTTAAATTCCACAAAAGACAAATACATAGTATGAGCTAAAAAAAAAAATATACAAACAGATGCCCATAAGTAAATAAAAAAATTATAATTTCTGTAACAATCTAATCGAAAAATCCTAATTGGGGTAAAAAAAAAACTCCATAAAGTTAATGCACCAGCAGAAAAATAATCAGCCCTTTCAGTAAATTTGAAATCTCTCATATGAAAAACAGTGCTCCAGAACCATGCATTTAGTCCTAGAATTGCATATATAATATAAAATTTTTTAAACATATAATCAGAAGGAATTAATAGTTTTATCCAATGAAAACCAAGATAATGAACATAACCATTTAATATAGAAAAAAACACGCTTGCAGGCTCCTGGATGCCGAATATCCTAATAAAATACCATTTTCCCCAAAACTGTTCTTCTCGTAAGCCATTCTTTTTTCTATACAATGTTACAATTCTTTGACACGAGTAATCACATTCACTTTGACAATTCCACATCCCTATCCTTAAAATAAGTGGAAGGCTACCATGAATCAGTTGTGTAGGAGCATCTTTTCTACAATTTAATGTAATACAAGAAGCTACACAATTCTTAAATTCTAGAAGCTGATTCCCTCTACTACATGAAACAGAAATAATAGAAGACACGAGTAGTAAGGAAACAAAAGCACACGAGCTAACCATATATATCTTTTAATATAAGTCATTTAATATTTCTTTTATTATAAACTTCATTAAGTACATACCCGAAAAATTTAAAACTTATAAATTCTTAAAAAATAATTATATATAATGGTGTTATTTTAAAAATATACTAAATTTTAAATGCTATCAATATTTACATTCACTATTTTAACATTAATATTAATATATTTTATATCTATTTCTAAATCAAGAATAACGGATAAAAACATCCTTCGATGTCATTTCTCTGATTAATCAACATATAAATGTTAATACATGCATATTTATAACTATTTCTATTTATCTAGTTAAACACGGTTTCTAAGCCAAGTAAATATAACAAAGGAATAAGTAAATATTAACATTTTTTATATTTAAATAATTTTATAGACTTTACATATTTTTAGTAGAAAAAAAAAATAAACATATGTTGTTAGACAAATAACTATTAGTTCTATATTAGCATGTAAAAAACATGCATCAATTCACTAAGTCATTTTTCTCCTCAAAATTAAACAATAAAATTCCTTATATAAATCAATTTAAATCAAGTCATTTAATACACGAATCATCTACTTCTCAACTATCCTCTCAAACACCTAACAGTCTTACATGTAAAAAATCTAGGGAGTCATTTGACAATAATACTGAAATATTTGAATTAAATTCTTATAATAATCATCATATAAAAAACACACCCCAAGTAAACTAACAAACTTTTAGAGTTCAAGACTAATATAAAAGAATACAACGCCTTCATCGCAATTTTTGAACTCGTTTAGTACACAAAGATCTTCATTAACCTTATCAGTAGGTCCCCCTAAAGGCCGGCTAATTATAAAAATAATCCAAGCAAAAAATTTAAAAATAAAAAACATAAATGTATAGAAAATTATTTAATATAATAACTAACTATACTAGGCTGAACCATACGTTGTCTGCACATTTGAAAGAAACGAATATATATCTCAAGGACCTATCATGGAACATAATGAATCAATACGCGGAATAGCTATTCCAAAATCTCAAAATTCATCATCAGCATCCCTCTATAATATGTATAAAAACGATATGGAAAGCAGAAAGGGCAATTTCTTAAATGTTCCATGTACTGCTAATAATCCTTTTTGGATGCATCAAGTTGTATTGTAAGTATTGAACATATTCATTATTTTCCTATAAATATTAGTGATGTTATTGATTTAAAAAGTAACGTTGACATAAATATTTATGATAGGAAAAATCAAGAATGTTTTTTAGGGCATGTTCAGATCAAGCCTATTTTCATACATAAAAAAGTAATAGAACATTGGTATAAGTAAAAAAATTAATAATAATAAAAAAAGGATTCTCTAATGGAAAAAGGCTTGAAGTTCCTCAAAAGGAAAATGAAAATGCAGCAGAAATCTATCTAGAGATGATGTATGAACAAGTTGATAAACGACATTATGGTCCTGATGATTTTGAAATACTGAAACTCATCGGAAAAGGTATAAAGTTGTAGCCATAATCTAATAAATGTCTTAAAACAACTAAGGCACTTTTGGTCAGGTCTATCAAGTAAGAAAAATAGACAATAATAGAATCTATGCCATGAAAGTTATATCTAAAAAAGTAATAGTTCAGAAAAAAGAAATTATGCATACCATTGGTGAACGAGATATATTAGTGCGTACTACTATTTCAGACTCTCCTTTTATAATTGGACTCAAATTTTCCTTCCAAACACCTACAGATTTATATCTGGTTACTAATTATATGAGTGGAGGGGAACTATTTTGGCATCTTCAAAAAGAAGGGAGATTTTCAGAACCTAGGGCTAAATTTTATATAGCAGAATTAATTCTCGCATTGGAACATTTACACAACCATGACATAATATATAGGTCAAAATAATTTCATGATTTATATTTTACCTAAAAATTATACAGAGATCTTAAACCTGAAAATATATTACTTGATGCTAATGGTCATATCTCTTTATGTGATTTTGGATTATCGAAAGCAAACTTATCCTCTAATTCTACAACAAACACTTTTTGCGGGACTACTGAATATTTAGCCCCAGAAGTTCTTTTAGATGATTCGGGATATACTAAGTCGGTAGATTTTTGGTCTCTTGGCGTTCTAGTCTTTGAAATGTGTTGTGGTTGGAGTCCATTTTATGCAGAAGACACGCAACAAATGTATAAAAATATTGCATTTGGAAAAGTACGTTTTCCTAAGGATGCATTAAGTCTCGAAGGAAGAAACTTCGTAAAAGAAGTAGAATTATATACTATTAATATATAACTTATTAATTAAAAAAGCTTTTAATTAGGAATCCGAAACTCAGACTTGGTGCTACTAGAGATGCACTAGAGCTTCGAGAACATAACTTTTTCCGTGATACAGACTGGGATGCACTACTAAAAAAAAAAATTCCACCACCATTTAAACCTATAATTTCAGGAGAGTATGATGTTAGTAATTTTGATTTAGAGTTCACATCTGTTCCAATACAAAAACCTGAAAGTAGTATGCATGCATCTACGCCTTTAAGTTCAACTGTACAGGCTAATTTTAAAGGATTTACATTGTATAATTTTAGTTAACAATTTTATCTTCTAATTTTTTTTAGTGTAGATGAAAGTTCATTTAACGATCATTTCGAAGACAAATTTTATGAACAATCAATCATAATTGATGATAGAAATCAAAATTCAGATCATTCTAGTATGGATGATAGTGAAGATTGCTATAAACATTATGATCATATAAACAATAATCAAGAAAATAACAATAAAACAATGAATATTATGCAAATAGAAGATGAAATCTTTCAGGGTAATTTTGATTAAAGAATATTATTCAATAGAAAAATATAATATTAAATGTCCTAATTTCTAATTGTACATTAATTCATTAAGATATTTTTATATTTCGATCATTTTTAATAAACAATTCTTTTTCTCATCTAATAAAAACCAACTCAAATATAAAATGTTTACGGGTATTATTGAAACAGTAGGACTTCTCTCTGAAATCAGAAACCTTAATGGTATATCTTGGACTATTTCTGATGTATACGATATAATATCAGATATGCAGCTTGGAGATAGCATTTCTGTAAATGGAGCATGTCTTACAGTTGCTGAAATTAATAATAATTTATTCAGAGTTGATATAAGTCCTGAAACTTTAAAGAGAACAAATTTTAGTAATATGATAGAAGGGGAAAAAGTTAACCTAGAAAGAGCCATAATAGCACATAAACGGTTTGGAGGCCATTTTGTTCAGGTAATTTAGTTTATAATCTAGAACCATATTAAAAGTTATAGGGACATATAGATACTACTGCAACTATAATTCAAAAAAAAATTAATAATGAAACAATTATATTTACATTTGAACCAGATAATAAAAATATTTTAAAATATATTATAGAAAAAGGTTATATAGCTGTAGATGGTGTTAGGTTATATTAAAATTCCCATATAGAATATCACTGATTTTCTAGTTTAACTGTTACACAGACTAATAACAATACTTTTAGTATAATGCTAATCCCTTATACTCAAAAAAAAATTGCTACATCTTCTAAAATAATAGGTGATACAGTAAACATAGAAGTAGATCAAATGGGAAAATACATAGAAAAACTACTTAATGAACATATAAAAAAACTTAATCTATAGATCAAAATTTATAAATTAAATATAAATAATTCTGTATATTAATATAATGATTTTTAAGACAATATTAATAATTTTCACCAAGGTCCATAGTATCGCGTTTTCTTTTTTCCAACATATTCATAGATTTTGAAGATTGCTTTTCATATTTATAACCTTTTTTTTTCATTCGTATATTATATATGTCTTTCATTTCTATAATTGCTTCTCTAACCCAATATTAATTTCAAAACCTTCACGCTATAAACAATTACCTTTGAGCTTCTGCAACTCTCTCATTTAACAACATCACTGTCTCTTTATCCGTATAAAACTCATTCATTTTATTTCCAAGTGCTTTTTCAATTCGCAAAAACAATTCCAAATCATATTGAGTAACCAAAGAAAGGCTTTTTCCAGGTCTACCAGCTCTAGCAGTCCGACCAACTCGATGAATATATGTTTTTGAATCAGTAGGTATATCATAATTGATAACACAATCAACAAGAGGACTTTATTAATTAGTATTTAATAGAAAAAAACATACTTTCCTTACATATCCAGTCCTCTAGATGCAACATCAGTAGCTAAAAGAATATTAAATGAGCCAGATTTAAATTTATTTAATGCACCAAGTCTTGAAGATTGACTCATTTGACCATGTAAACATATTGCAGAAAAACCTAAACGACGCAATAATATCGTTAACCTTTGTGTATCATTACATGTACGAGTAAACGTTATAATTGATTGACCAATAAGCTCATTTATAAGAAATACAAAATATGTATCTTTATATTTAAAGGGAAAAAAAAGATATGATTGAAGCAATGTTGACACAGTTGAATACTTAGTAGATACTGCTATGCGTACAGGGTTCGTAAGAGATGCCCTTTGAAGCTTTTCTACTTTAGAAGTCATAGTTGCAGAAAACAAATAAGTATTTCTTTCTCTAGGAATAACTTTCAATATCTTTTCAATGATAGGACCAAAATTCATATCAAGAAGTTTATCAGCTTCATCAAGAACCTGAACTAATTAAAGTAAAAGTCAAATAAATATAGTCTTATACCAAATATTTTATTGTTCTAAGAGAAAAACCTTTAGTATTTTCTAAATGATCTTGCAAACGACCAGGTGTGCAAACTATAATATGCGGTTTTTTATTTAAAGCTATTGCTTGAGAAACCATATCCATACCACCAACAATTACTACACTTTTTAAACCAAGATCACCTCCAAAAGCAGAAAATTGTTCAGAAATCTATTAAAATTTTAAACAATACGCAAATAGTAAAAAAAAAACCTGATAAGCCAACTCCCTAGTAGGAGCTATTATGCAAGCAAACAAAGGATTCGGTTTTTTCCACAAAGCTTGAATAATAGGCAATGCAAAGGCAGCAGTTTTCCCAGAACCTGTTTGAGCTAAACCAATAATATCTCGGCCTTGTATAGCCCATGGAATTGCCTCTTTCTGAATAGGAGTAGGTTCTTCAAACTTAAGAGTTTTACATACATTACAAAGTTCATCAATTAGTCCCTATAAAATTTTAAAACAATAATTTAAATAACAAATATTTATACAAGATCTTTAAAACTCTTATCAATAGGAGAACTTCTATCAGCCAAATTTTCATAATGTCCAATTATTTCTGGCATAGTTATTCAATATACATAATTTCTAATTTATTTAAATAATTTTAAAAATCGTAATTCTAATTTTAAAACAATGACAAAAGTAAGAAATGAGATATAAATCAATAAAAATAATGATTACTAAAAAATACAGGAAAAAAAAAAAGAACATCCAAAAAAAAATGAGAGTTTATTGGATACTCATATACCAAAATCAGTATTATTTAAATTTTTAAAATATATTTCTTAAAATTTTAGATGGTTATACGTATTGAAGCATCAAATGTTGGATCCAGTATATCTCAACTTACGAAGGATATCAGACGTATAATGGAGCCACACACTGCTATTCGATTAAAGGTATTAATATTATAAAAATATAATATAATAAATTAATATATTAAAGGAACGAAAAACTAACAGGCTTAAAGATTATATTGCAATGAGTGGTCCTTTAGGTGTTACCCATCTTTTATTACTTTCAAAAACAGAATCAGGACCTAATATGAGAATTGTTCGGACTCCACATGGTCCAACTTTATATTTTAAAATAAAAACATATTCGCTTTGTAAAGACATCATAAAAGCACAAAAACGTCCTAAATCTCCAGGTTCAGAATTTTTAACACCACCTTTGGTAATACATTTCTAATATAAAAATAATATTTATTTTTTAAGCTTATTTTGAATAATTTTATTTCAGAAAAAAAAGAACCTCATGAAATACTTTTAACCTCGACATTTCGTAACATGTTCCCTAAATTGTCATTCCAAAACACTCGAATGTCTCATGTAAAAAGAGTTTTACTTTTACATCGAAATACATCTAAAGATTGTATTGATTTACGTCATTATGCTATTATAACAAAAGATGTAGGGGTTTCTCATTCTATTAGAAAGATTTCAACCAATTTAAATCCAAAAAAAAAATCTTTACCAAATTTAGGTCATGTTAAAGATATATCAGAATATATACTTAATAGTAGTGAATTTACATCCTATGGAACTGATTCAGAAATAGAAGATAATATAACTATTGAAATAAAAAAAAAAAATGATACACAAAATGACGATGAAAGAAAAACACAAAAAAAAGCTATAAAGTTAGTTGAACTTGGTCCTAGATTACAGTTAGAACTATACAAAATAACAGAAGGAATTTCAACAGGAAAAGTATTATTTCACAAAAATATTATTAAAATATTAAATGAAGAGCTAAATTCCCAAGAAAAACATTAGAAAATAAAAAAACAGGAAATAAAAGATGTAAAATAATAAATAACCAAAACTCAAAAACTAATACATGAAATAATAATATTATACAATTAATCGAAAAACAATAGTTTTAAAAATTAAAAAGTTATTAATATTTCTCTACTAATAAAAAATTTCTAAAATTATTCATAATTTATTTTGTAACTTCGTAACAACCACTTTTTACGAATCAAATTTTAAATTATTGTAATTAATATAATGAATACTTTAGGTATTTAGGATATATCATAATGTACAGTATTAATGTAAAATTTTAGAGGATCTTGAGAATACTGAAAAGAATGATAAAATCTCTAATCCTACTAAAGAAGAATTTATAACAGATAATAACGACATAATAGACATAGAAATTTTAAACACATCTATAGAGGAATTACTTAATAGAACAAAATTGGTTGAAAATGATATAAAAGAAAGTTCAAAAAATCTATTTATTATTAATAATATTCTTTTAGGTTATGCGTTCAGAGTATCAACGACTTATTCATGAACAAAAAACAATGGAAGAAAAAATTAAAGACAATGAAGAAAAAATTAAAAACAACAAACAATTGCCATATCTTGTAGGGAATGTAGTAGAGATTTTAGATGTAGGACCCGCAACCGAAACAGAAGAAGGTGCAAATATCGATTTGGATGCAACAAGAAAAGGAAAATCAGCTGTTATTAAAACATCAACACGGCAAACAATATTCTTGCCTCTTATAGGTCTTATAGAGTCTGAAAAACTTAAACCAGGAGATCTTATTGGGGTTAACAAGGATTCATATTTAATTCTTGACACATTGCCTACTGAATATGATAGCAGAGTTAAAGCAATGGAAGTTGATGAAAAACCTATGGAGACTTATTCAGATATTGGTGGGTTAGACAAACAAATAGAGGAACTTGTTGAAGCCATTGTTTTACCCATGAAACAAACAGATAAATTCAAATCTTTAGGCATTCAACCACCAAAAGGTAGATTGTTTTTGCAAATTAATTAAAATATTCATATTGACAAAGGGGCATTAATGTATGGTCCTCCTGGAACAGGGAAAACTTTATTAGCTAGAGCATGTGCTGCCCAAACAAATGCAACATTTTTAAAACTTGCTGCACCTCAACTTGTCCAAGTAATATTCAAGATATTTGATATAGTAACCATAAATACTAACATACTAACTCTAGATGTTCATTGGTGATGGTGCAAAATTAGTAAGAGACGCGTTTTCTTTGGCAAAAGAAAAGGCACCTGCTATTATTTTTATAGATGAATTAGATGCTATTGGAACAAAACGTTTTGATTCAGATAAGTCTGGGGATAGAGAAGTCCAAAGAACTATGCTTGAACTATTAAATCAATTAGATGGATTTAGTAGTGACGAAAGAGTTAAAGTTTTGGCAGCAACTAACCGAGTAGATACTCTTGATCCAGCATTATTGCGAAGTGGGAGATTGGACAGAAAAATAGAATTTCCTTTACCAAATGAAGAAGCAAGGTACTAATGTTTTTAAATACATGTACAATTTTTGTCTAATTTAGTACAGGGCAGGGATTTTACAAATTCACTCAAGAAAAATGACGATTGATAGTCAAATTAACTGGAATGAACTTGCACGAAGTACAGATGAATATAATGGAGCTATGTTGAAAAGTGTATGCGTTGAGGCTGGTATAATATATATTATTTATATTTAAATTATTTATAATATTCAAGGAATGATAGCTTTACGGCAAGGAGAAACTAAAATAACCCATGAGAATTTTGCAGAAGCAGTTAATGAAGTTATGATGAGGAAAAAGACTATAAGTAATTTCTATGCGTAATTATTATGTAATATCCTTTTAATATAAATATATTTTTTAAAAAACAATATAACAATAATTTTTTTCGACATTAATACTTTAAGGTACTCAGAAGTCAAAAGAAACAAACAAATAATCTTAAAATAATATAAAAATTGAAAATATATTTATATTAATATTAAATTTATAAATTTCATCTTAAAAACTAAAAATACGAAATGAATAGTAAAAATAATATAATCCAAATACTAGAATGTATAGTTCCAATAATAATTCAAATTTTAAACACATTCACCAATTTTCCGGTGTTCATAGATTTCTTCCTCTTCTTGTCTTTCTTTAATTGCCCGTAATATTTCGGAAGAACAGACCTTATATACATCTTTTGGAATATCACTTAAGTGTACACACGAACCAGAAATAGGTTTTATTTCCATAAGAGTTTCAAGGACTACCTTCGAATCAGAACTAGTTTCATTTCCTATTTCACTTTGCCATTTTACGGAAGTAGGTTGGGAAGTAGCAAATCGAAGATGAGTATTTGTATGAGGCTCATAAACACCAAATGCCCATTTTTCTCTTCTTTGAATCGTTAAAAAACTGTTATACCGACTAAAGCATAATTAAAAACCATTAAGAAAAAGAAATTTTAAACAACCTAGCAGATCGAGCATGCTCTAACATCCAGTTTTCATCAGTGATAATAACCTTTTTTTTCTTCCTATATATCTCAGATTCGAAATCTGGATGATATTGATAAATTGAGCTTGCACCAAGCCAAGCTACATGTTGATTTTTATCGTACTCCACACCTTCAAACAGCACCCTATCATCGGGATTCGCAATATCAGAATATTTGTAACCTTTAGAAATACTAGAAGCTTCCCAGTAATCATCCACAATCCATTTTCCTTTAATTATAATACGAGCACCAAATTCACGGAAAATAGACCTTGCAGTAACTACACCGACTGCACGCCCTTTGTACGATTCAGGAATAATGTTCCTTTCTATTAGATCTAACTTCTCTTCCTCATTAATTATAACATTATATAGAGATGTATGTCTTAAGAAAAAAAGATATGGATCGCGATACCCCATAGCGTGAGCTGGCTCTGTAGAAAGCATATACAAACGACTGCCACGCCCCAAGAGAGTAAATGTCCTGCATCTATATTCCCTTCCATCTGCTAAAATACCAAATTGATCAACTTTCTTTTCTCCAGAAGGATCAATTTCATCTAATACAACCTCATCATTAACAATTTCTTTCTCATTCCACAATATATCTTTCTGCGTCTCCGAAATATGCAATGAAAGGCCTTTCGGTTTTGGAGGTCTACCTCTACGATTAACATTTTTACTTTTTATTGAAGTAGCATAATCATCATCTGAAAGACCTGAACTCATATGTTTAATAATCCTTTTTCTACCTCTGCGACCAGATACAGCAGATGTCTCATCACAATGATCGCCATCACCATATTCCGAACCACCTGGAGAACATAAATCATTATGTGTAACACTCATAAATCTAAAGACATTCTTAATAAATTATTTTAAAAAGCATATATAATACTTAATAGACTTTTATACAATAATAAGACTCTAAAATTCAAAATATTAAGTGAATTCTTATGTTTTTTTTTTTAAATCATAAATTTCTATATAAAATATTTATTTTTATTAAAATCTCAATTCGTTTTCAAGAATTTTCAAAATTTATAAAATTCAAACTATTTAATCTTAAATTAGCACAATAATTATTTGTATTTTAAATTATAAATACATTAAAAAATCAAATTTTTGTAATTCCAAAAAAAAGTAAATATTTTTTTCCCCAATATTATTTTTAAAAAATTTAAAATATTCTGTTAATTTTTAACTTTGAAATAAAATATAAATACAAAAAGTCTATATCCAAGATCCGAATTTTTATTAAAAAAAAACTAAAAATTGTGTGTAAATAATTTTAAAATACAAAATACATCACAAAAATTATATTATATTTTAAATATGTATAAATATTTAAAAATATCTTAATATTTAATCATTATCAAGCTAAATTAATTTAAGATCAAAAACAAGATTTATAAAAATACTAAATATTTTCATTATTTATTTCAAAAATATATAAAATATTATTTAAAAGCAGACACAAATTCTAACATAAAATAATTTTAATTTTTGACTACAAAATCATGGTTTTAAAATCATAGCAGAATAAAATTCATACTTAAAATTAAAAATTATTAAAAAATGATAAATCTTTAAAGGGTTAATATATAAAATTTTAATTTTTATAAAGCATCAACGTTCAAAAAAATAAAATAACTTTAAAATAAAAAATTTTAAAATTCTAATAAAAAATATTTTACTCAAAATTAATAACAATAAAAAATATCGACAAAATACTTTATTGTCTTCTATGTTAAAAGAAGAAGTGTGAAACAATATTAAATTAGTATTAAAAAAAGCGAATCATAAAATTTATAAATTTTAAAAATTCATATTGTGAATTAAATTATAATAAAAGCAATGATATGACCATATGTTCAGCAATAAAAATAAATTCTTAAAGTTTATATTTCTATAACTTTATTCAACTTAAAATCAATAAAATTTATAACCTCGCAAAACAATTTTCCTCAAAATCAACAAAAAATGTTAAAAAATAAATAGTAACTTTAAATTTTAACAATCTCATACTCATATAAATAATAAATGAAAAAAGTCATTAAAAAAAGGACATTATAACTAAAATCGTTTTTAACAAAATATACAAAACTCTAGTAAAACGGAAAATAAAAAAACTATATAAAAATAAAAAATACTTGAATATATTTAAAAATTAGATAATTATGATAAAAAAAGACATAATTTTAAAATAAAAAAATATATAATTTTTTTTAAAAATTACAGAACGTATATTCTATTATATTTCAAAATATATAACAATGTTAGCCATTTTTAGTTACTCCTATGCATATAAAAAACACATATTCCTAAGAACAGAAAACTTCTAAAAAGACAAAATTATAGTATCATTTTATAATAGTATCATAAATTTTTACTAAAATAAGATAATACTATATTTAATATTTAATAAACAGTGAATTTAAATATAAACTATAAAAGATCTATATAAATTCCAAATATATAAAGTCTAATTATATTCTCTCTTCATACTCTTTATTCTACATTTATAATTATTACATAAATAAATTAGAAATATATCTAAATACCAAAAATATAGATTCTAGAAAACTAATCTATAAAAAAAACAAATACTCAGCTATATATATTCGCTTATTTTAATTTTATTTTAATCATATTTATCAACTATTTTTCTCAAAATTATCTTCTAAAAGTAATTTCAATACAAATATTATCATCAATCTACTTTATCTTTCCTCATAAAAAATATAAAAACTACTTTTAATTCTTTTCCAATATATTCATTATTCACAATTTTTATCAAAAGTTTTAATATCAAGCAAAAAAAATGATTAACAATACTTTAAAAATTAATATAACAAAATACAAAAACATTTAAAATAATAATATAAAATAAATATATTCTTAAATATTAAAAATACAGTATTTCTTTAAAAACATTTACTAATTATTTATTTAAGATTTTTTATTTACCAATTTGTAAATATATTACAGATTTTAAAATTATCAAGTTCCAATAATATATATTCATATAAATGCAAATAATTAATCATATATGCTTAAAAACACTTAAATGAATAAAAACTCTATAGAATCAATCATTAAAACATAAAAAAACATAAAAACCGAACTGTATTGTGATGTGTTCGAATAAAAAAAAAATACATTTTTATCTATATATTTAAGATTCTTTAAATTAAACGTAGTGACGTTTTGTTAAATAAATAACCCTATATAAATAGTACCTCAATAAAATGTCTAACCAATATTATAAAGAAAATCAACAGATATCAAATGAATATATCACAGAACAATATAACAATCAAAGATCAGATATGAAAAATACAGAATATAATTCAGAAACAAAACAACCATTTCAACAAGACCCGTTACCTATGTATCAACAAGAGACAAAAATACCGAAAGAAAATATCCAAATTCAAACGTTTTGGGTATGTATTGGATCCAAAGAAAAATTATATTTTTTAAATTTACAGATACTAATCAAATGATTTTAAATAGTCCCAAACAGATAACGAATTCATGCAGAATCAAGAAAAGACAGAAACGCATCCAGAAATAGAATTAAACACAAAAGAATTAAATATAGAGCTAAAATGTGATGAAGAAATACTGCCTACACCAATTAATACGACAGGAATGACAAAACATAAAGGTATAACATTCTCAATAATTTAATTATAGAAAAAGCATTTAAAAGCTTACCTCATACTGTTTATAGCGCGAAGACAAAAGTATTCTAAAAACAAATTATCCCAAGGATTAAAAAGTACACCTCGAAATCGAAAGCATGATAGTGTATACTTAATTGTTATATATATGTATTATTTAATATAATAAATAGGAAGATGAGGATGAAGATTATAACATGGAAGGAACTAAAACAAAGTCTGGCAGAAAAATACACCGTCCTACTCAATTTAATCCAGCAACGAAAACTCCTAGTAATTTTATTGCTTTATTTCACTGATAAGTGCTCAAAAGTATTTAGGCAAAAGACGTGGACCTGGTAGAAGATCAGCTCAAGATTCACACTTCTGTATTATTTGTCAACGTGGCCATAGTCCAAGTTCTAATAGAATCGTATTTTGTGATGGATGTAATTTCCCATACCACCAATTATGTCATATGCCAATCATAGACGATCTTGTTATTAATCTATCTGACTCAGAATGGCTGTGTTACACCTGCAATAAAAAGCGCACCAAAAGAGCATTATTAACTGGTGCAACTGGGGCTAATTTAACAGAAGAAGAGGTTTCCTTTCTAAATAAATATAAATAATAGGTTTAATCTTCTGTTTAGAAAAAGACATATCTTGCATCTCTTCCTTTATCTCATCTAGTTGAACTTCTATTTTTTTGCGAAAAAATGTGCCCAAACATACCATTTTATGCACCTAATACTCGCGAAATTTTAATGGAAATTCGGCATGCTAAAGAAGAAGCAATTATGAATGAGAATTCAATTACAGACCAATTAAATGGGGAAAATTTCGATCCAGAATCAGTATTAGATGAAGATTCAGAATTAAGCGATGCAGTTGATTCAAACGCTGATGCAGATAATCTTAAAGATCTTCCAAGTTATGAAAATATGATTGTAGAAGCGTTAACAGCAATTCATGATTCTAGAGGTGTTCCTCCTAGAATTATATATGAATGGATGGAAAGGTAAATTGTTAATTATTGTAGATCAATTATTTATACTTCAGTAATTATCCAACCCTAAATCCAAGATTTAGAGCATCTGCCTCCCAAGCTTTACAAAAAGCAGTAAAAAAAGGAAAGCTTCAAAAAGATGGGTCAAATTACTTTTTAAATACCGATTCTAATGGAAAATTTGTAATAACTTAACTAATTCTTTATTCTCTCTCATTAAATAAAGGCATACAATTCAAAATTATCTCAGCAATTACACGAATCTTTAAGTAAAAATTCTCCAATTAATACTGCATCATCTATTTCATTTTCGGAAAATCAATTGCAACTAGTATTATCCAAAACAACTAATTTATTTTAGCTAATACATATATTCAGGGTGCACTTCCACACCACCAAGGATTAAAGCTCCCAGTTGAATTACAAAACTCTCAGAGTTTCACCGTGGACGATAATAATGAAGTTTTTAGTCATACCGTTAATAATTTATCTGAACAATCAGATGATAATTCTCAAAAACAGGATTTATCTAATATACTAAAAGAAAGTTCTAATTTAGTGAATAAATTAGAAGATGATATAAATATACCTCACACAAGTACAACTAATCAAACTTCTCAAACTGAAGGAAATATAGAAATTGACAACTAGTTTTCAGATATTCTTTTATAGTTTTTTGAAATAACTATATAGTATCATTCTTTCTGTAAAATAATTTTAGTTATTTTAGATTTATTCATAGTTTTATCTTTAACTATTTATCCAAACCTTTTTCAATTAATGTCAATTTAATATCAAATACAAATCATTATTATATATTTAAAAAATAATTTATAATTTTTATATTCAGTCTACAACGTTTTATAATATTTCTAAATGTCAGATTTAACAAAAATATTTTTTGAATATTCAAATAAACATAATATTAACATTCTAGAAACAAAAATAAGAAATAATGTACAAAAAAAGAGAACAGAAGATCTATTTATTAAAGAGGCCTATCAAATTGTAAAAATATAATTTAAAAAAATATAATAATAAATATATAGTTTAAACATATCAAAGAATTAGAAAAATTCTTAACAAACATACGACATGCATATCTTAATATTGAATCTAGAGAGCCTATAGATTTTCAATCATTTAATAAACAACATACATCTGTTTTTTCATATAAAGGTTTAAAAACATTATCAGATAGACAAAGAGAAGAGGTTGATACGAAATCGAAAATAATTATCAAGCAAAGTAGAGAAAGAATACTAAAGCTCGAAAATTTCGAAAAAAGTAATGATATTTATATATTAAATTTAAAAAGTAAATTTATTTAAACAGATAAAAGAATAATACATAAAAAAACAGGAATTTTTGCTCTATTCTTTCAAGATTTTTCACAAAAAATCAAAGAAGAATTAATTTCACAACATAGAAATTCAATAACATGGTTTCTTAACAAAAAATTAAAAGATGTATCTTTTATACAAGAACAACAACAACGAATTAAACTACAATACCAAATTGAGAAAAACAAAAGGTATCATTAAGTTAGAATTAACATTTCTAATATACAAAAGAATTATAGACTCTGCAAATATACTTTCTATTCAAACAAACAAACAAAATCAAGATATTTTAGAATGTAATTTAAACACAAGCTTATCCAAAGAACAAATTCAACTCCTCGAAACAGAAAATAACGAAATATTTGAATATTTTCAATCAACTCTTGATCAAGTAAGGTATATATGTTTTAAACTTTAAAAATACTTTTATTTTTTTAATAAATTCTAGATCAATACAAAAATCTTTATCAGAAATTTCAAAAATACAAACGGAATTAGCATCTCATATAGAAGAACAGTCATATATAACTAATAAGTTACACGAAGAAGTGTTATATACATCAGAATTAATAAAAAACGGGAGCACTCAATTAATACATACTAAAAAAGTAAGTAAAACATCATCACGATTCATTACATGGTTTCTTCTTATATCATCATCTATATTGTTATTACTAGATTGGTACAATTAAATTTATATATTCTAGTAAACTACAATAAAAAATATTTGCCTTAAAGTACAAAATTTTAAATATTTTTTTTATAATTTAAAAAACTTTAATATTCTATTACAATTTATGTATTTAAAAATTAGGTATAAAAATAAAAATATATTTTTATTATATCTTTTCAAACATTCAATAATATTTATTTAAAATCTTAAATATATTAAATAGTTAAAATTATATTTGAAAACCATAAAATTCATAAATAATGAATCAACAACTTTCATCTATAAAAAACAAATAAAAAAAAATAAAAAACAAATACACTATACTATTTAGGCTTCGGAATCATAATATTTAATTTCCATAATTTGAAAAAAGTAGTCATTTTTTTACAGATATAATTTTAAAATCAGTATCATAACCATTACCATACAAATCTTCAACGTGATCACGTATTTCTAAGCCTAATAAAAATTTCCTCCATCTACTAAGCACTTCTTTTTGACGTTTTTTTAGATCCTTTTCAATCTTTTTTTGTTGATCAAATATCCATGCTTCAAAACACGTATTAGCATTTTCAGTAGCAACCAGAATACCTGTTATAACAGGAATCGCACGTTGACTTTTAAATTCAAATCCAGTAACAGCATCAGAATAATCAAACCCTAACCTCTTTGCAATTTTTCCAATTCCAGTATAAGGTAAATGTGTAGCACCATCAGGTATCATAGAATCGGTAAATAAATCAGTATTTCCGTATTTATTTTTTGGAACAAATCCATTGACCACAGGGGGTGGGATATATAATTCTGTTTGAAATTCTGCATACAATGGTTGAATATCAACTTCATTAGTTTCAGAAGCAATAAACGCATTTTCTCGTCTTCGTCTTAAAGTAACACTCTTTGGCTTAACAATTTTAAGAGGTAATTCACCTGATTTTATCTGTCTACCTTCTCGATAATAATATTCAACAGATTTACACAATAAAATATCAGATCTATTAAAAACTTTTTCTTCCTTTAATTTATCTCCTTTACCAATTGTAAATACGTGTACTGGAAATGCACCAGGACGAACAACTTCATCCCTTTTAAGATAGCGCTCAAGAACATAACTAAAAAGTTAATATAAACACAATAAAATAGTATTTTATACTCCGGATGTGTTCTATATTCATTTATAGTAATACTACCTATTTTTTTAAATAATATTTTCGGCCGCAAATCATCATTTTCTTTAAAATCTATATCCTATAAAAACATTATGAGTTATTCATCAAAAAATATTTATTACTGTTAAGAATGGTCTTTTGAATATATTGAGAAGTTTTTCAAATGAAGTATATTTATCCTTCTGGGAAACAGGAAATTTTATTCTATTAAGCTTCGAAATATCATTTACATATTTAAACGTAACATCTTTTGCATATCCATCAACTTCAAAAGCCACAATGTAACTTGCATTCATTTTAGTTTCAATAAGCATCTTTCCCCTAGGTACAAAAAGACTCCTATCCAAAAACGAAATAGCACAATTTAAAACCATACACTCAAGAGAATACCATGTATTAGCATTGATATCATAAACTTCAGTCCAAAAAACAGGATAAGGAAAACTAAACTCAGATACTATTTCAACTATTAGAAAAATATTCCTTTAATCTAAACTTTACTTAATTTAGCCTTGTTAACAAGTAAATTATCTTTAAACTTAGTTGAAATATTATCCAATTCATTCCTAAAACTTTTAAAAAATTGCAGGTATATTAATTAAAAAGAATCATACATAACATGCACTTTTTTCAAGTTTCCTAATTCATTATTCAGACTATTAGTCATTGATTTGCAGTATTCTTCATAAACTCCATGTCCTGAATTAAAATTTAAACCTAAAGGTTGTAAAGAAAAAACAAGTCTAGCATTAAAACCCAAAGCC
Organism: Pneumocystis sp. 'macacae'; assembly: GCA_018127085.1. Taxonomy (NCBI): domain Eukaryota; kingdom Fungi; phylum Ascomycota; class Pneumocystomycetes; order Pneumocystales; family Pneumocystaceae; genus Pneumocystis; species Pneumocystis sp. 'macacae'. The sequence continues at coordinate 121,967 of CM030724.1, forward strand.
CTCAATAAAGATGTAAGAATTTGAGCACCAGAATCCCTACTACCTTTTAAAAACAATGCGATTCTACGAAATTCAAAAACTGAATTAATAATTTCAAATAAATGTATCTAATTAAACCATAAGTTATAATATAAAACACATATTCATAAAGTACGCGATCTTCTAAACTAATCCCATATTCTTTAGAATAACAAAAACCTTTTCCTATGCCCAAAGTAATTATTTCAAATTTATGTTTAAACCACTGCAAAATCAAGAGCAATATTTTCCCAAAGTTATCAAAACTTTGTTGTTGGGTAAGAAATCCTTGCCTATACTCTTGAACCCGCGCAAAAAGTGAAGGACATTCATCTTTAAATTTATTACGTAAAATATTTTGCGTTTCTTTATCATTAATCCATTTATTCCTTAAAAATCCATGAGAAATCAAGCATGCTAAATGAAGTAAATGTAATTGAATTCTAACATTTCGTTTCAAAAAACACGCATTCGAAGTTTTTCTGTAGACTCTTAAATATATAAAATATTAAATAAGAAAAATACTTTTTAAATTTTAAATATTTTGAAGTATTTAAAACAATGTCAAGATCTCCAGTAGAATCTTTTGCAGAACCATCATCTTTCAGTGATAAATTTAAAAAAATAAGGAATTATTATTAAACAATATAACTCACTTTGATGAATTTCAATATCTTCCCAATCTACTAAATTTTCACAAGAATCCTGAAGATCAAAATCTAAAGAATTAACCATAGTTTTATCACTTGAAGAATTATTTTCTTTAGAAAAATCTTTAAAAAAATATTTGCTAGTCTGATCATAAATATCCTTATTTTTTTTATCTAAGAAAAATATGAAACAAAAGAATAAAAAAAAGATAAATACTTTTTTCCCTTAAAGAATCTTTTCTATTGGTTAAAAAATTATTTCTGTTAATATTCTTTTTTTTATTTAATTTTGGCATTTAGCTATAAGCACGTTAAACATTTAGAAATAAAAGACGTTGAATTTTAAATTAAATAACTATATAAATGTAAACATATATAATTATTTTGAATTATAAGTACACAAAAAATTGACATAGACCATTTGTTTTAATTAAACATTTTTTTAAGATAGCAATATTCGGTAACAAATGTATTGAATCAAAAATTTACAAAAATAAAATCTAAAAACATAATAATATATAAAATACAAGTTTATAATAAGATAGATCCTAATTATATCTTAAATATTTTTTCTCCAAAAAACATAAAATTAAATATATCTTAAATTACCACTAAAATCTATTTAGCAATCTTTCAAAAGATTTCTTATTAATTACTTAACTAATCTTTTAAAAAACCTTTTCAAACAAAACCACTAATATATATTTAATTTAAATTAATGAAAACACAATACGCGATAAAACATTAGATTCAAAACTATAGCAAATAAAAATAAATATCCTCTAAATACAAAACATATCATCAGATTATAGAAAAATTGTACAAAACATGAAGCAATTATCCTAATAACAAACATAGTAAGACTTAGATCAATATGTCCAGAATATTTCAATCTAAATCCTACTTAAACAAAAAAACTGTATAAATACATGCTCCTCGCTTCAAAATATTTATAAGCCAACATTCATGTAATCTAAGTAATCTAAGATTAAGTAACCCTCACTAAGCTACTCTCCCAATACATCGAACAATTGAAACACATTTAACTCAGGAAAACAAGTACACTCAAGTAAAAAATAAAATCCGAAAATATAAGAATTAATCTCAGGAGATGCTAAAATAAGTAGCATCAACTCAAGAGAAAAAATAAATCAGTGGAGAATAAATATTATGAAACAACCCATTTCACCCAAATAAAAGTCTGGTGAATGTATTGATGTTATCAAAAAAAGAATAATCTGGAGCTAGAAAAAATGATCTATATAAATATAATGGAAAAGCAGCTGAACATGATGAATTTAGTCTCAATCGCTTCGAAAAGCGAAATTTCAAAGAATCATCATACAAAATAGACTGTAATACGATTAAAACTCATTACCTATAGCTCGAGAACATACTGATCCATTTTGCTGCTCATCTAAACAACTACGCTGCAAACAAGAATGAGACGAAACACTTTCGTTAGAAGCATGGATCTCAGACGACTTTCTTTTTTCAAGCTGCTGAAAAGCAGCAGCTGCCAAAACATGCATATCATCAAGTGGTACAGGCATTAACTGTGAATGCATTACAGGTACCTTTTGAGGGGTACTAGATCCATAAACACATCCACCAGAGCATGCTGACATGTGCGCAGACGACATAACATTAGCAAAAGGTAATCCTGGGAAAGCACATTGCTGAAACCCTTGAACAGGAGAAACAATAGGCCTTCGAACTCCAAATGCAGCTGCATTAGTATGCAAAAATTGCATATGTTCTCGCTTAGCATGCAAATTAGCATGAATCCTTGCATGCCGAGTTAACTCATCCGATCTGCTAAATCTCTTTGCACAACCCGGAAACGTGCATGCATGAGGTTTTTCTCCAGTATGAGTCCGAATATGGCGAGTCTGATGTTCTAAACGATAAAACGCCTTTGGACAAAAAGGACATTCATAAGGACGATGTGCCTTCGAGGTATTTTCCTTCCCAGAAGACTTTGTAGCACCTTTCGTATGTAAATCCTTAACTGTCATATTCTTAATCCAGAAAATACACGTACACCACCAAACTCAAATCTAATCCACCACAACTCCCAAATAAAAATAGCAAATTGCTAAGAACCAGCAAGAAAAATACAATACTGAATGTAACTAAAGGACTGCTACAAACAAGAAACCAATATCCTGCGGTTTCTTCAGATAAATGGCCCGGTATTCAAATGAATCAGTATACCAAAACCACTAACAGAATACCTGATAAAACAAAATAGGCGAAAATAAGCTAATTAATATATGCAAAACTGTCTAGATACACTTTCCAACAGTTAGGTCCAAGAACTGAATCAAATCAGCACCAAAACCATACAAATACCGAAAAGTGAAGTAAAGGTTCAGAAAACAAAACGGTAATTACAAAGAAAATTAAAGGATCGATTCAATATAATGAAAAAGAGAGGAACTATATCAATTGCAACACCGCAGTTAATAAACCAAAAGTAGTTAGTGATACAAGATTTAAATTGCTGTTAAAAAATATAAAAATTGCTATTCACGTATAAAAATAACCAGTTAAATGTAAAAACCAACCACCAAAAGGTCAAAAACACATATAATCTAAGAGGATAACCTGTTTAAATACAAACCTCTAGATATACGAGAGATATAGCAACAACAAATACTGAATATTATATATATCAATTACCAAGTCAATACCTAAAGAAAAAATGCCCAAGATGTATCTAGTGGAGCCAAAATGCTATCCTAATCATACATGTACAATAAAACTCAAATTTCCCGTGTATTAAACCAAATCTGATAGTAGTGTTCTATTCAAAAAACAACAGAAACACAAGACAGGGAGATCCTAATACACTTCTTAAATACAGATAATCTGCTATACACTCGATGCCGTGTTAGATATATAGCCATCCTGGCTAAAGTTTTATACAACATCTGGTAACAACTTTAATTAGCACAAAGTGCCTATATCTTAAAATCGTTAACAACTCGACCTAATATAGTCTAGGACTAATATCTATCAGCGGGAACCGTATTTTCAATACAAACAAAACAGGACAAAACGAAGGGAAAACTAACTAGTTTTACATCTTTATACGGTATAAAAAATTTAAACAGTGAATAACAAAAATTTTATCAAGCAGAACACCAAGGGGAAAACACCCATTCACTACAGGGAAAGAGGAAGAATAAAACAAACATTTCTATATCAATATTTACATGCCATCCCTCACTCAGTATAAACATCTAACCAAACGACGTTTAATCAAACAAACCATTTTTTTTTTTGTAAACAAAAACCATTCAAAAACCGCTCTTTTTCCATGCCCCTAACCACTAAATATATATGATCTCTATTATTTAACAACAGGTCCGACAAGGGTTAATTGTTAAAAAAATATTAAAAACATTTTTTCCAAATCGGTTTTTTAAATATCCAAAAAAGTTTAGAAGCAATTTCATTATTTTCCGTTTATCCGTTTAAGTTTAAAACATCTGTAAACATACGGATATTAAAAACAAAATCCATCTCACAAGCCATTCATATTTATATTGTTTTAAAATCTTGTTAAAAATAAAACAAATAAAACAAAAATGTTTTTTAAATAAAAAATACATATAAAAATAATCCGTTATACAAAAATATTGCATTTTTTATACTTTTTTCCATTTTAGATAAAAAATAATATATAAATATCCACCATCAAAGCATATAGTAACTAAAGACTTAGTAAGATATTTAATAACGCTAATCGTTTTCAATAAGCAAAGACCATTTCTCGAATTTTAAGTCTATTATTTAAGAATTATAAAAATATACAGAAATATACAATGTTTTTAATGCTTTCATGCTAATTATCTACTATTTTTTCAAAATTTTATTTAATATGTTTTTTTTTATAAAATTTTAAAAACACAAAATGTCTTCATCTCAAATCTACCTTTCTTCTTTATATCGTAAGCTATATTATTTTCTTAACGCAACTCACCAAAAACATGGTATTATACAGATAGATTGCCAACTATATCTGCATTTGACGCATTAACATCAAACAACACTTTGTCATTTATCAGTTCATCAATATCTGAATTAGATAAGATTTTTGGAGGAAATGGATTCAGAACAGGACAAATCACAGAAATATCGGGCCCACCTGGTTCAGGAAAAACAACAATGGCGTTTGATCTATTTCTTTATATTTTAAACATCTAATATATCTAGATTACAAGCAGCTATCAATTGTCTTGAAAAAAAAGAAAAAATACTATGGATAGGTACAATACTTTTCTCCATATATCTAAATCTTATTAAACCAAGAAACCTTTCAGCCATTTCCAATGCATTCTTTAAAGAGAATCATAATGCTAAATAAAAAAACATCTATTGATAATATGTGTGAAGATACTGATCCGCTCAATTATTTAACTATTCTTCATGCACCATCTCTTAGTAATCTTATAGCACTCTTCTTGCATGGTTATAATACAAAATCAAGGAATTTGGTTCAACAAAAAAAATTAATCATCATAGATGACATAGCTACACCCATTATTGCAGCATTCCCCACCGATAATATCAAGAATCAATCTCGAAATACAACATGTGACATAGCTCAATTAAAAAAATCACAAATTTTGGCAAACCTTTTATTATCATTTAATAGAATAGCTGCAAAAAACAATGCCAGTGTAAATATTTTGTTTTCATCTGTCAAATAATTAATATCATTTTAGATATTGATTTTATCTAAAATGGTCATAAAAATAAACATTCTAAATGGAAGAGAATGCCCTATTTTGTCATCACCTTTAAGTAATCTATCTCTTTGCTTTTAACAATTAACTCTTTGAAGGTCCAGTATGGTCTCAAAATTGTCCAAATAGAATATTATTATTACGCAAAAATGTTATTTTTAAGAACACAAATAATTCATGGAATGATACTCAAATACATTTCATTTCTATTCAGAAAGTCAGCGGTGTCACAGTAAATTCTAATACTTTAATACCATTTATCATTACTGTAAAATTTTACTAAAAATATCAAATTTTTAATCATAATTAGGATAAGGGGATCCATGATATAACAAATAACCCAAATTATATATTAAATAATCATGATAAAATTGAATTTAAAAATAAACCAAAAAACGTAAACGAAAATAAATATAATGATTATAATTAGAGCTCTAATAACAATATCATTTATATTAATTGGCTAAAAATAAACTAAGTTGTTTTAATTAAAAATATTCATTAGTATTTTCATTAAAAATTAACATTATAACTTTAACAGAAAAAATACAATAAAAAAGTCTATATAGTTAATTATTAACCAATATATATTCTAAAAATAACTCAAATATGCTTTCAAATATATCGAAAATTCTTTCATATACTAAAAAAGTTATTAAAAAGATTACAATTCTTGACAAATACATGAAATTTCTTTCAATTGCGCTGAAACATACTTTAAATCCGAACGATTTGCCGATTTTTCGCATAATGATAAGTATTCTTTAGTAGCTCTTTTAGCAACACCTGCAATATCATCATCGACTTTATACAAATCACACTTTGTACATTCTGTGCATTTTTTCCCAGGAACAGTACGAAAATGATCACAGAAATGCGCATAAGATTCCTTCTTAATATTTTTCCTACAAATATAGCTAAAAATAAGAAAACACTCTAATATCAAATCTATATAATTACCATATTACATATCCGCATTGGCAAACAAGCTTATTGCATCCATCAGACTTAACAAAACTTAAATTACAATCAGGACACTTAAAATATCAGAATTATTAGCTAAAATTTATAAACAATTACCGTTCTTTTTACAGCATTAGCCATCTCCTTTTCAACATAAAGACGAAGACCATCTAATTCTTTCTCAAAACATTTATGTAAGGGGAACCATTCTTTTCCACATTGATAACAACTGCATTTCCCACAATAATCAACATTTTTGCATTTAAATAAACAACCACTTTTTTTATATAATATACGATATGCAACTTTATCAATCCATTTTCTTAAAAATGTCGAAAAATTAGTAAAAATATAAAAAAACCCACCCAAACAAATCAAAGTACCAATTGCAAAACCATAAATATTTATAAAAGACGAGAAAAATATAAATAACATTATAAGCAATCCTGTCATAGATATCATAATAGTTTTTTTCCAACAAGATTTAATTTTCCAACCTTCAATAAATTCAACATAGCCACAAAATGGACACGTAATAAAACTTCCATCAAGAGAATCACGAATACATTTATGCACCACAGAATCCTCATAAGCTTTAAGTAGTTCAGAAGACAAAGAAATCTCCAAAATTTCTTTAGAATAAAATCCTGTGCATAATGTTTCAAGTTGTGAAGAAATACATTTTATTTGAGCTTTCCCTCTAAGATTACCTTGACCATAAATACCTTCCTGAACAGTTCTTTCAAGACATTTTCTACAAACAATATGTCCTTCAGAACAATATGCTAATGTTTCCCATGCATATTCAGAAAAACAACAACCACATTCTATTAAAATCCCAAACTCAAAATTCTCTTTCCAATTCAGCTGCACAGCAAACTCAAAATCTTTTTTTATTAACTCTTCTCTTTGATTCTTTTCTAAATCAAAAATTTCTTTAGCTAATTCATCACATATAACATGATTCCCTCTTAAAGATCTTCTTTTTACAAAAAAATTCAATGGTTTCCAAAAGCTCTCATTTTGTATTCTAGATAGACTAGTTTTACTTCTATAATAATCATTATTATTTTCCGCCATCACTGCTTTAATTGTAGAGGAAGGTATATCAGGGAATTCTGAAACAAGTTGGAATTTAACAGAAGAAATATATTCATTAGAACGAAATCTTTGCCAAGGTTCAATCTTCCCAATTACTAAACGCGATGCACCATTTGATTCAATATCTATATTTAATAATGATTCAATACATTTCAAGAAATACGTGTCACCCTTCCGAATTATCTCATTTCTAAGGAACTCAGTGTCAATATTTGGAAATATTTGGTTCAAAATTTCCAATTTTGCATTTTTTTTCTCATCTTCACGTGTATAATACATCCATGAATCTTTCTAAAATATCTTTAACAAATAACAACAATAATAATATAAAAACCTTAGGATACTGCTCATGACAGTGAAATATAATTTTCAATGTTGATCTTTGGACTGCATCTTCCTCATAATAAGCAAGACATTCTGCTAAATATAATGGATCTGCATCAGGAAAAATAGACTCAAGTTGCAATAATTCGAAATCATTCTTAGGATTCTTTAAAAATCCAAACTTTCTAGAAATTTTCCTACTAATAAAATTATCTTTCTGCATATTTATATTTAAGAATGCATCATCAAAAGAATAAGAAAAAGATTCATAATTAACACTTTCGATACAAATTAGAAAAACAAATATTGGAATAGATTATATAAACAAATTTCACTCAATAATAATACAATAATATAATACATTCCACTTCTAATACATTAAATACCATTTAAAATTCTCGAATTAAATCCCATTTCAGTATTAATATTTGAAGTAAAAGGTGTAAACCGATCTTCCAAAGCATCATAAATTAGAAGAAATTCCTTCTAAATAAAGTAAGAGAATATAAAAAAAATGAAAATAGAGACTTTTAGCTTTTCCCATAACATATAATCAAAAAAAATATATTGACCTCTTTCATATTGAGGTGTTCTTTGAATAGGTTCTACACCAGGTTCTTTTGTAAGCCATAACTTTAACTCTTTATGATATCTCCAATTCCGATTTGTACTACAACATTAAATAGTTATACAACAAAAAAATAAGACCTTACAGTTCTTGAGCAGCAGCTTCTTGCATTGCATCTCTAGGCATACTATAAAATATATAAAAAAGAGTTTCATCTGAAAAATTTCGAATTTTAGACAAAGCAGGTGGTGCAAGCTGAACATTATAACATGGAGGAAGATAAAATTTTGGCTCAATCCGAGCCTTTGTTGTATTAGAATCCATCCAAGGAGACAAAAACGACATGTATAAAAATCGATCACTAAAAATAATTAAATAATTAAACAAATAATCAAATCATAATTATTACTCAGGCTGATTAAAATTTAGACCTAAAGTCGTCAAATCAGTCCCTAATGCCAAGGTAGTCAAATCAGGATTTTCCATTCTAAAAATGTTTAAAAGGCCTTTTAAAGAAAATTTTTCAACAGGTGTTAATGATGCAAGCGTTTGTTCAATGGACGAATCTTTTGAATGTATAGAAGACGTGTTCGGTGGAACATCAGAAGACGACAAAGAAAGCAACGCGTTAGCAGCAGAATTAACAGAATGAGGATCAAGAGATAATTCTAAATTCGCCTTTTGCATATTCTATAACATAAAATAAATTTTTAGATACAAAAAAATATTTTCAAACCATTTTTTCCTGTTCAGTAGTATGAGTATATGATTGAACACCTGGCTTTAAAATTGAAATAAAGTTATCTTTAAAAATATTAAAAAGTATTCATAAAACAAAGTCCAATTTAACCTTTGAGTATATCTGAAGAAACAGTATTCTGTCGAGCATTCTTCCTTGCCTTCTGTAATAATCCAGATCCACCTGTCATAATTGATAAAAGAGATGATCGATTAGGAGATAACAAAGATTGATTTGTATTTTGCTGTTTCAGTATAGGTGATAAAATAGAAGAATATGAACCAGAATATGAATTCTCAATATTCGAAGTATTAGATGGCTGCCCTAGTTTCATCATATCAATTCCAGAAGTAATAGATGAAAAATCATCTTGATTATTAGAAAAACCATTCGTATTTAATTTCAATAAAGGACGAGCAAGTAATGCTTGAGATTTCTGGTGCTCGTTAACAGCAGAAAACGCATACTCAGAGTATTGATTAGGAACATGTGCTAACGAAACATTTGAAGATGAGCCCAAAGCAGGAAAATCAGAAGGATCTAAAGATGGTATCTGACCCGTTAAATTTCCAGAAGATAAAGATTGAGAAACAACTGTAGGGGAACAAGATGGTTGAGGAGTGTCTACAAACTTAGGAGATGAGGACTGGGAAGGCAACACTTGAAATGTAGCCGCTGGATTAAGTGTCCATGACGATCCTAAAACATATTAATAAGAAAAAAGAACAACGCAATATTTAACCAGAGGAAACCCTTCCTTTAGATATCCTGTTTTGATTATTCACAGAAATAGGTGTTATTTTTCTTGAAATATTCGAGTTTGAAGGATATCCCAAAGACGGTCGAATTTGTTGACTTATACCTCCAAAACTCAATAAATTTTTAATACATTTACAAAAACTTTACCATGTCTATTCATTTTAAAAACTAGACGTTATTTAAGCCTAACCTAGTGAGTATAGAAGATAACGTTCTTAATCCAGTCTTAAATCCGTTCAAAAAATAGAAATAAATTCATTTTGAAATATATTCTAAAGAAAAAATAGAAATCAAGGATACATACAAAGCAGTTAAAAAGTTAAAAAGAATGCAAAAAAACACTAAAGACTCTTCCAACACACTTAAAACCAATAAACACTTTCTTATAAAGTCAACAAGTAAAATTGAAAAACATGAAAATTTAGAATAGATAAAAAATATATCAAACTATATTATAGACATTAAATCAATAATGGTATATCATAATCTATTATTAGTACATTAATTATATGAATTTACAAAACTACATAAAACCTTTAAATCTACCTTTAAATCATAAAATAACCTATACTACCCAGCAAAATCATAAAAACACCTATCCACCACACATAATCAGGATTAAAAATTTTAAAAATAATATGACTTTGAAGAGATCGTCTATAATTTTTATGAGAAACAGAATCAAACACAACAGTAGGAAGCATCTGAGGAGGGAAATAAGCAAGATATAACGGCTGTACAGGTGTCCCATCAAACTGATAAAGCTGAAGTTTATATCCTTTATAATATTGGTCAATTGTTACATCATATTTCTAGATTTAATTTTTAAAACACCAATAAATAATAGATTATACTTACTATTATCAATTCCCTGACACTAAACCGAGTATAACGAGATGTCATACCTAAACACGGGTTGGACAATATTTGGCGACCGTCATTTGGAAAAGGATTCAACAAGAGTGAGCCATTGTCAAGTTTTTGAAACGTCCCATGTTGCCATTGCATAACGGAAATAGAACATTCAGGAACAGTAGCTAAACACAAATAAACATAAATAAACTGAAAAAATGTCACGTTACGATTGCTACTAACTCTGTAAAGAGACTCTTCAAAATATCCATCGTCAGTAAAACTATACGAAATACCAGTTAACTTCGGAGGAAACATTTTATCTACAACAGGATCATAAAAACTCTATTAACATTATAAACAGATTAAAGAAATCATACTACTCATACAGGGCCAGTAAACACGGTCCAACTTTTTGATGTCCATGTCCCAGTTAGACTTCTCTCTTGTAAACAACAACCTTTGATAAATAAAACTAATGATATATATGACAAATATATAACAATTCCCATAACAATTAAAATATTTAAACAACACAGTACTTATATAGAGCCTAGTAAAACATCTAATAGATATCAATAATATTTATTTAATTTTTAATACAAAAACCGATCGTGAAAAAAATAAATATATATACCAAGTCTTTAATATCTATAAAGAATCAAAAAATATATGCCCTTTCCAATCCAACCGTATTATCAAAGACAATAAAGAAACAGTTTCTGTTTTTGCAAAATAATTACATGTATCCAACAGAATCTTTAAATGATAGGAAAAATTCTCTTCATATTTATGTAATATGTCATAAAGTTTTTTCATTCTTATAAGATCGATCTGAGAGTTGCCAGAACTATCATCCTCTATAGAAGCAAGCGATCGAGTCAAGTATTTTGTATTGGATGCAAACATACTACATGTTGTCATTAGTTTTGCCTGAACCTACCGAAAAATAAGAATTTATCAAATATAATAAAAAAACCTACACGAAGTAACTTAGAGTTCGTCAACATACACTCTTTTAAGCATGCATCGAGAAAATCAATATGATCTTGCATAAGTTGATCAACTGTTGATATTTTTGAAAGTCTTGCTTGAAAAATTAACCAATTAGGCTCTATAACCTCATTCGTACAATAATAGAAAAGCTGTTGAACAAAATTAAGCATCTTTGAACGTAAAACCCAAACACGGTTTTTCCAATTTCCAACTTGTTCATAAGAAGAATATTTTTTCCAAGACATATTTTTAGAGTGATCAAGCCAGGCTAAACCCAATAATTGTTCAAGATATTTCAAACTTAATATATGTCTAAAAATAAGCTGGTAACGTAAAACTGCCTTACGAGAAATAATGAGCGAAAGCGGGAAAGGTACAGTATAATCAAACTGAAGCCCATTGAAACCTAAAACCAAATAAAATCAATCACTTAGAATTTAAAGAAATTTACCAATAAAATCTTTCTCCTTTTTTTCTGTACCATATGTTTGACTTTGATGAACATCTATACATATTGTTCCATTTGTAATCGCATCTTCGTCTATACCACTTACACTCACAATTTTCATAAGCCAATCAACTAAACTAATATTACTCATCTGAATCTTAATATCTTCTTCAAAAGGATCATTAGCTGCTATACTTCCAGGAATTCTAATAGAAATTTCTAACAAACTTTGAAGCTTTGTTAAAGAAATATCTTTAATAGGTTTTTTTAACTCATGTGACGCTAAATCAAGGAAATGGGTAAAAAAGTCAGATCTATCAAGAAAGAAATAATGTTTTAAAGACCGAAGACGACTAGACAAATTATATGTTGTAAATAGTAAATCAAGCAAGAATGCATCAGCATGATCATATGCAAGATTAACGTTATCTAAAAACCTAGAAACAATCAGCTTCTAGTCAACAATAACCAATTGTAAATAACGCTATATCATCGAATGTCGAAGGAATATTATCAACAGACTCTTTAGATATATCTATTCCACCGCATTCTCTAACAACATTCAAATATTTCCCAGCAATCAACACTTTCGTTTTAACTGATTCCAACTGAGACGGCACTTCATTATCCCTAATTGTATATCTTTTTTCCCAATATTCATCAATATAATCATCTTCAAGTCTGTCTTTTTTAATGCTTTTCTGCTCCCTAATCATAAACTCAGAATAAGGATCAGAAATTTCTCCACGATGAAGCCATGAATTAAGCATCTTCATATACGGTTTAGATGTTTCTTTTAATAAGCATTCTAAAAGCTTTTTTGCATGAGGATCACCAGATAAAGATAAAAGACGATTTGTTATTACTTCAAGCACAACTCCGCCTTTGCATATTCTTGAACCAACAATATTAGTAATGCTCTTATCTTGAATAGAATGAAAAAACAATTCAACATCTTCAATACTATCTTCACTATTTTCCTCTTCGAGCACAGATCCTTTTTTAAATATATCGTGGATTAATCCTTGAATTTGAAATAACGATTGAGAAGTGGCATACATATGAAGGTGAAATGTGTGTATTGTAAAAGAAGGATTAGTATTAAATTGGTGTTCTAACTGAGCAATCAAAGTAAAATAACCCTTTATTTATAAACAATACAAGATACAACATTTTTATCGAAAACATACCTTCAACAACTTCCTCATAGTTGCAGACAATGCGTGATTAACCAGTCCACATTCCGGTTTACTATATATCTCAATAAAAGCATCAATACTAATATAACATGCAGCATTCTTCAAAATCATTTTTGTCAAATCTAAAAGACTAGGATCTCAAAATATCAGTAGCAATTAAAACATTTTGTATATACCACTTACCCACTCCGTTCGTTATCTTAAATTTCACACCTGCCAATCGCCTATTCTGATCACAGCGACAATCATCAGATTGATATCGTATAAACCTCCCCTCCACGCCCTATACAATTAGTTCTAGATTTATAATCATCATGTATAAGACCATCAAGACCGATAATAGATCATCCATAATATACACTTCCTGTAAATTCAGAGGAACTCCTTCGAGAGAAACCAAAGGAGCAGAATCCCATACTATCATGACTTGCCTTGCAAGAGGCGCTGAAGTATTTAACACCCAATTTACTTCATAGACTAAGATTATAATCAATATTAAAAAATTTGCAAATAATGAAAACCATACAAGATTTATCTTTTTTTGAAGTAAATAAAGTACAACCATGTCCTTCATTATGAACCTAAAAACCCATATTAGCTTATAAACAGCAAAACAGCAACATACATGTTCTAGATTACTCTTCTCATTACGTTGAACTGATCCTTCTGATTTCTCTAAAATTGACATTGAATCATGAGAAATATAATTCGAGCGCCATTCTTGAAACGAAGTATTATCTATAGATGGTTTTGACGGTAAATTCTGCTGATGGCCTGGTGAGCTTCCTGCTAAGAACGAAGTAGACCGTCTCATCGATCATAATGCAACGTTATTAACACAGAGCAAGAAATAATAGAATAAAATAGTTAAATATTTATACAACTATATATAAAAATAGTAAAATACAATATCAGATAAGGTGAAGACAATTAAAAAATTTTCATTAAAAAAGGTTATTTACGTGTACGCTTAGTATCATCTATAATTATAAATAAAAATAAGAAATGAATCAAGAAAATACCTCGAGCTGCCTTCTTTTCAAGTTCATCCCAATCTTCTACATCGCTAACATCCTCTTCCTCAAAATTAGATTCTTCATCTGATGCATTTTCATCATATTCCGATTCTTCATCACTCTCTTCGTCATCAGAAGCAGTAAATTCACTGCCCTCTTCTTCACTTTCAGCACTCTCTTCATCAGATTCATTATTTACTAGTTTAAATTATCAAAGATAAAAATAAATAAAAAAAATTACAGAATGCCCATCCCCCTTCTTCAAAAAACGCTAATGGATCATCATTAATAGTCTTCATAATTGTTGCCCAGTTAAGATTCAAAACACCTTCTGTATATGCGATATCAACAGAACTAATTATCAGATAAAAAGATATAAAAAAGGGTTAACCTACTCTAACCAATCCTTTACGTTATCCAGTTGAATCATTGGAATAGTATTAATATGTGCAGGAGGCCGGCGAAAATCCTTAAAAACAAAAACCTAAAGACAAAATAAGCCTGATTTTAAATAAAGTATGAAAAAATACAAGATCAAAATTCTTCAATCATCATTAGTTAATATATAATTTTTCATAACATTTTCTTACCTTAAGACCAAACTGTACTCTTTCTAAATGAGCAATTTCTATATCTGAAAGTGTTATAACTAAAAAAGGAGGATCAGTAAGATGAACTAAACATTCAGTTGTCGGTTGCAAAAGAACATTACTTCGGAATGGAACCCCTGTAAATCCAAGTTCACGTACAGGAATATCAACATCAGTTTCTCCTTCATTCTAAAAAACAATAAATAAAATGGAAAATTACCATAATTTTATTACAGATTCAGATATTTTTTCACTAAAAGCTTTAAATTCTTTATTTAATGCAGCCCTTCTTCGCCGTTCTTCTTGCTCCAATTCTAATTCATCATCATCACCATACCTATACTTTCTTTTTTTATTTCCAGTCTCATCAAATTGCATATCTGATGCTTCTCGATAAAATTGAATATCTTTAGCTCTTCTTTTACCAACCATAATGGGATTCTTTAAATGAACATGAATCAAAGCAATCAACTCATGATCACAAGGCTGAAAAAAAAGATGTTTAATATTACTGAAAAGAAGATCAATCTTATGATTAGATCGTAGTGGAGATTGATAACGCAATCCATTTTGATGAATCTCTAATTCACCAGGAACACGTTTACCATCCAAAGCAGGACGAACAAATACATCAACTAATTTCAAAGGCCTACGATCTATAATTATTAATAATATTTATCGAAAAATATAAAAAGATGTACTTTTAATTTCTATTAAATTATCCTGTTCAACAACATCTGCCATTTCTTTACGTTCAGCCTCACGCTTAGCAACATTTTTTTTCATTTCCTGAATTGATGTAAAAACTTCAGATATATGTCGAGCATCAGAGCTTCTAAAGGTCAAACTTCTTATAAAACTTGCACTAAGATCATCAAACGGCTATTTCAAATAAAAATTATATCAATTAAAAACGCATAAAAATACCATATCATCTTTTTTCCCAACACCCTGACCAGGCGTAAGAAAATTAAGCCGCAAATAAACATATTCGCCCTCATCATTTTTACTTGCATTTTTTAATGTCAATATATGAAAAGGCACAGGACGACCATAAATCGGAACAATAATACTACTGTTTTTTGTATCCACCACAATTTTAAGATTGCTTATAGAAGAAGGCATCTGAGAATCCCGTTTATAAGATTCAAATTTCTTAAGAACAGGTTTTTCTATTCCATTCTGAATTCCATTCCCATTTAAAAACCGACTTAAACCCTCTTCTTGCTTTTTCTGTGCCAGTTCTTTTTGATGTTGTTTTCGTCTCTGCTCAGCAGAATCGTCAACCTTTTACATTAAATAAGAATTCAAATAAATACAGTTTTGTACATCTTTATTTTCCCCTCTAGTTTTTCTTTTTAAAATTGCAGAATTAACAGCCGATGCTTTACGTTCAGACCTTCTTTTAGATACTGTTTCCTTTTCAGACAATTCATCATTCTATAATTCTCAGATAACATGAATAATATTTACAAAAAACTTACATTATAATAAGTTATATCATTATAGGATTTCGGATTATCCGTATAAACAACAGGAGCATCTTTTGTAACTCTTATAGTATCAATTAACAACAAACTATATGTTCTGTTTCTGCTATCTTCAGGTTTAGGATTTTCAATACCATTAAATCCAATACTAACATTCAAAGTCATACCATCTTTCAAAACCCTGTTATTCTTTGAATTTAATATCAAATTTCTATCTTGAAACTCTATTCCAATACCAAAACCAATATTACGAACAAATTTAGACTCAAGTTCAGGGTATTTCAATCGAATCAATCCAATAGCTTTATTATATACATCCCTAATAACTACACCATCTTTAATACTTTCAAACACTTTTTTCTGAAGAAACAACAAGAAATTATAGTAATTTTCTTGAGACTAACACCATTTTCTCAAAAACATAAATAAACACAGAAAAATTACCTTATTTGGATCAATCATATATGTTCTCCCAATATTCGAACAGTAGGACCTATAGCGCAAACCAAGAGAACATAAAATCACATCTCCTTGAAGCAAATTATCATCGGAAATAGCTGATGGTCTTAGATCATAATTTCCAGAGCTTTGAATAATTGGGGTGTAACACCATTCAAGCTGTTCTGGGTCAAACTAAAATCTGTTTAATCCCAAATAAAGCAATACGTTTTTACAAACATCAGGACTTATTTTCATCTCCTTAGACCGCATAAATACATCATCCTCGAGCTTACGCTCGACCATTTCTGCTAAACGTGAATGAGACACTTTATCTTCTTCATCAATAATTGTAGACATTTTATCAACAAAATACGTAGAAATCAAAACAACACTTGCTTTACACGCCATACGTATACACTTCTATTTATTAATCAGTAAATCAGTATATCTAAATCAAAAACTAAACCAATTCATCATCCTCTTTCACAGACATTACCATCGCAATACCTGAGGAAATATCAACTTCTTCAAACATCTCAGGTTTATAGATAGAATTCCATTCATCTACAAACTTTCCCTTAAAAACATCTTTTGCCAATACACCCAAACGCTTCTAATAACATTAACGTTGAACCTTAAATCAAAAAACAACAACCCCTGACTTCTCCATCGCTTCCAACACCTTCTTTAACGTCTCCACATTTTCAGGTGCATGTTTTGAACGCCGTAAAATAGTCATCGGAAAGCTCTCCACACCTTCTCTTAGAGTCTCCAAAATTGTCGCTGAAGCAACAATTACTAAACACAAATACTCTAAAACACATTTCTATACCTTTTTTATCACTTGCCACAAAGTAAACCATTTCTAATGTCAATAACATCAACATATCTGGAAATTCATAACCAAGAAGCCAATTCTGATAATATCAAAATGCAAAAACCAAAACATAATACTAACATGTAAAGAGGATGTCTTCGAATAAGGATTCTCTTCATCTAAATTTCCTTGAAGAACTAACAATGAGGAAACTTCAAAAAATACATGATCTTTAATATGTAGATAATCCTAAATAAAAATTAATAAAAAAAGACATAAAAACAAATGCAGAAAAATTAATTGGATTATTTTCAAACCTTCCAAAGCGCAAGCAACGCACGAATCCTCCGATCAAAAGTCTTAGCATCTAATCGGATTTCTGTCATCTTCGTAACGTCATTCGTATACGGCAACAGTGATTAAAAACAGGAATGCCAAAAAAGAAAAAAATATACAAAAAATAAAGAACAAAAGGCAAATACAAGACAACATGAATAATGAATACGTTTATATTACAATTCAGAAGCCTATATGCAAAGATAAGCACTAAAAGACGCAAATCGTCAAAAAATATACTATGATCTATCAAATAACAATCAATAAGGAATGCAAAACTTACAGGAATGAATATATAAGGACATTGTCGACAATATTCGTCCCAATCTTTGCCGTACTTAGTCTTACAGCGTTGTAAATCCCGCGACACACGATGAATCAAAACAATAAAGAAAAAAACAGGATAAAAGTACGGTAACGGACTCGAGAATCCTGTGATCAGGCCCCACGAAAGCGCCTGAACAAAATCAGCCTATAAAACTTAGTCTGCAATTAACAATCGAACAAAAAACCAACAGTATAATGAATCTTTCTAGCAAATCGATCTTAAGAAAGTTAATATGTAAAAAATAAAAATTCCACATACACCAGCCTGATGTCAATAATGTACCTCCATTCGCACATTTAATATAAGTAGGGTTTTTTAATGTTTGCCAAGGTAACTGAGGAAACGTCTTACGCAACAACAATCCACCCTGCTGTTGCTGACGGAAACGATTTTTCTGACTAGAAAAAAGAAAAATATTATGCAAAATAAACAAAAAACCTTACCTATTACATGTGTCAAAAACATAATAGGAACATAATAAAGTAATAAAGCAAAAGGTATTATAAGCCGTAGACCATTGGTACGTATAGGGAGAATGATTTGCCAAAAACAAAGTACAATGACAATAGGTGAATGGAACCCCTGCCATATTCCAAAAAATAAGCATGAATCCCCATTTCTCATAAGCCATATCCCTATGCAAGAATAAGAGCAGAGAAACAAAAAATTACCATTATACCATGTTATAACAATTAACTCCTCACCTTTCGCACACGCATTCGCATACAAATAATGGGCAAAAATAACAAAACAAACCTGTGGAGAAATATATCCATAAACTTCATATTGTTTCACACCAACTGCGAGAGAAATAAAAAAAAGGATGAACCAAGGTATACGAACTTCAAAAAACATCTTAAGATCAAGATACTTGCCTATACGTGGATTAAGAACAGCACCCATAAACAAATCATAAATAAAACAGCCTGACATGCGATGCTGGCCTCCAACAAAAACTCCACAAAAATAAGCAACAACAGAAACAAAAATCCCTGATAATATAGAAACAGATAAAAGTGGCCCAAACTCCGTCACCAACGTATACATATTAAATATACCTGAAACATGGAGCACAATCATTCCTACAACCGAAACATAAAAAGACCATGCTGCATTGCAAAAATACGTCAATCTTTCTTGATTCCTATGTGACAATGGCAATCCCTTCGAATACACTCCAGGTAGTGTCACTGCCAATCCCGCCTGCACTAACAAAAATGTCCAATATATAATCCACGCACGAACATGAGGGAATGCACCCTCTGCAATATGTCCTGCCAGTCGGCACAAAAACCCCCAATACGACTCCCCCTTTCCCCGCCATACCAATTGACTATCATAAAACGCCGAACAAATCCACATATAATACATTAAACACGGGAAAAAAAGCATTATAAATGTCACTCCTGCCGGCCCTCCAAACTCATAATACTGAAACATATCCATTTCTAAACTACGCTGACGTGCACGAGACGTAGACCGTGTTACACGCTGTGTTTCTACATCCACTTTAAATGGACGCCTTGATCGTGAAGTTTTTGGGCTTTGCGAATGCAAAGATGCCGATGAACGTGTCTTTACTGGTGTTTTTGCACTTTGCGAGCGAGTCTCAACCATCAATAGATTACAGGGTCTTTAATACCCAATATAATACTTAAATATAGACCAATTCAAAAATATATATGCCCAATGCACGTTATACGCGTCAATACGCCAAACTATATGTACTTTATATCCGTTTTGTATTCACTCTATCCGTGCCTTATAATGCACACTTACTAAGACAATCCGCGTATGCCGTCAAACCCGATCAGCTTCGCAAACAGATATAGAGGGTTGGGGTTAGGTTTACAGACCTTTAGGGTTAGAAATGATAGAGAGATTAATAGATAACAAAAATGGAAGTGCTGATAGTGATTAAAAAAATATACATAAGAATCAGATTATACAAAAAAGCGGAGAAAAAACATACAAGTAAAGAAAAAAAGAGTTAAGGAGAAAAGAAGTATAAAATAGAAAAAAATGCCACAGAAGGTTTAAACCTAGTGGAGATAAAGACAAAAAAGTAAAAATAACAAGAAAAAAACTTATCCAACAAAAAATGAGAGTAACAATTAAAAACGAATTAAAAACATGTAGAAACGAAGAGATCCTTAGTCATGTGGACAAGTAGAATCAATGTGAATCAGTATAAAACTCATCCTAAAAGGTTAATGCCTTAGAATACAAATAAGGATTTTATAAGTATGTAAAAAACAGCTAAAAAATGTCTGATACATTCTCTGGAGTTATTTAAGAGCAGTTCAAGAGCCACTAAAAATAGCTACGGTTAAGCTGTTAATAATAAAGATTTAGCAAGAATGTTATGACTCGAACACTATCCTTAGCAAGGAATAAAAACGATACACTGTGACACATGAGAAACACTATATAATGAAGAGACGTACAAAACAGAATAGTATTTTCCAAAAAAACCAGTTTAAGTCAAAAAACCCAAAATCAAAACTAATATACAAAGACATATGAAGAGTTAAATATAAAAGAAAAAACTTTAGATGGTTTGAAAATAAATCCCTAAAAACCAAAATTGATGAAAATGGTCAATTATTAGTAATATATAAAATAAAAAAATAAACCATAAATCATGAACGGAGATAAAAAAGAAGATATGCAAATCGATTAGGCAATTCAGCAGGAGACGGAACAACATGTTCTGGAAGAATATATGAGATATGGGTATCATCTACACGAATCCAAGATTGAGTATCTTGACGGAGATCGACTGTATAATGACCACCAGAAGCCGACATTCCATGGTGATATACAACTAGAAAAGATAAATTGAAACAATTACAGAAAAAAATAAAAAATTACCAGCAAACAGAACAAATTTCATATTTTTGTCAAAACGACGATGAGGACTCATAACAGTCGGAGGAATTTCAAATTGCAGAGGATAATGAACATTTTTGTAAGATTTCTGAGTACCACCAACATTATCATAAACAAAACGTTTAAGATGGAGAATAAGAACTTGTGGTAATGTTTCAATAAAAACTTGTTTTGTTGCTTTTAATTTTTCACCTAAAGATGAATGCCAATCTCCATTAAGAACTTCTGGTTGCGTAATATTCTGAAGTGCCTCTTCTATTGAGCCTATATGGAAGGGCTCAATATCAAGTTGCAAAGACCGATAAGGCTCAAGAGTAATCGATGGTTTTGTTCCAGTTACACGTAAAATAGAGCGAAAATTCCCAGTAAAAATAGGGGTTAATGGGGATTCAGATACACTTGCCTAAATACAATTAAAACAAAAAGACCGATTTCCAAAGATTATGTAAATACCGATCGCATAATACTTGTTTTCTGTTTTGGACCTACCTCAACCCATTCATTATCATTTTTATCCTGAGAATGATCCGAAAAATTTGTAAAGTTCATACGATTCATATGACCAGACATGCAAATATTAGAAATAACGGGATCTGATTTCATTTTATCAACAAATTCCTCATGAAGCGCGTCAAGCAAAAGCCCTAAAAATTCTTCTGCATCTTCCTGATGTCCTCTCTAAAAATTATAGTAAGATAATTCATAAAGCAAATAACACAAATCAACAAACCCTCATCGAATCGAAAAGCTTATTCCCTCGCATAGCTACATAAACATACTCTGGGATAAAAGGCTCTCCAAATTCCTCCATGTCCTGTTTTTTTGCTTGAGAAGTCTCATTTAAAACAGGTTGACTTATAATTGAAAATTCACGAATAAAAGAAATCCTATTATAACATCATTAACACAACTAAAATTAAACTCAAACATACAATGCATTTATCAAAGATGCATCATTAACAAAACTATGTGCCATTTTTTTACCAATTTCATCTAATAAATTATAAAAAGGAGGGCAAAAAGCCAAAACTTGAAGAATCTTGTAATGTTATTAGTAAATATTCAAAAAATAATATGATACATACCACATTCATAAAACAAATATTACCTGTGTTAATAAGACCACGCGGCCGAAGAACATGATGCTTTTTCTCGAAATCCAATTTAATTGTATCAAGTGTTTTACCCACATCATTTAACATTGTATCAGAAACAATAGACGAAACGACTTTAGATGGAAGTACAGCAGTATAAGACAATCTATGACCTTTAAGCAAATCTGACCACGATCTTGGAACAGAACGGGAATTTGGAGCAGAAACATCGTTTTCTACAATCTCTTCATCCACCGGTGATTGATTTAATGGAAGTGTTTGATTCGATTCAATCAATGTCTCAATTTGGTTTTTTTTTTCAGAATCAGATACCACTTGAGCTTGATTATTAGAAAACTGCTTCTGGATCTCCTCGCACTTCAAACACTTATATCTCCTACGAGGAAATGGTTTATCTGGAGCAGAGTACCATGGAAGCTGATAACTTATTAATACGGCATTTTTCATACAAAAAAAATTTTTCAGAGAAAAAAACTTACCACAGGAACATGCCTCTGAGGATACCCGTTTGTCTCTTTCAGAGTACTCTGGAGCTCATTAAAGTCTTGTTCGCCCATTTTTTCCAGAAACCTCGTTCCACTTTTTTTTTATACGTCGAATGCCCGTTTTTTACCTAAATTAACTATATTAACGTCATTATTTTTAACCCATATAAAACCAAAAACCTATAGACTTGTAAAAACATTTTGAACAAACATAAACTATAAAACACATGGAATAATCGGTAAGACATATTATTTTTTCAAAATTAAATAACATTTAATAAACATAAAAGTCATTAAATTCATTTTAAAATATCATCTCATAATACGTGTATTTAAGTGTTTTTTCATATAAAATATTAATTTACTTATTGTTATTACGAAAAAGACCTTAGCTATACCTTGCACTATCTTTAAAAAACTTATTCAGAATAACGGAATTTAAAACTTAACAACTATTGTACCCAAACCTTTTTCAACTAAGCGAATGTTTGGATTCGCTTAATGAAAGGAGAACTATATTTATTGAGCATTTGAGAGGGATATTAGAGTACTTAAAGGAGTCGTTTCTCATTTAACCAACATTCACAATATGAATATCGAAAATGATAAAATTACAAAAAATAACATTAAAGAATGGTACAAAGGTAAACTATATTTTTAATAACATTTAATTTCTTAAGAGAGCCAAGAAAATTGCAATGATAAACAAATTTATTTTTTACAAAATATACATGACAGAAAAGAAGATAAGAATAATCCTAAATCATCACACAAAAAACAAAAAGCATTTTCTAATAAATTGGAGAAGAGAAAAGATATTTTTTTAGACTATAATGTTAAGTCTTTTAATCATATTGAAAAAATATCATTAACACATCTATTTAACTTCTCGTATCCTCAATCTGTTAATACCTCACAACTAGCAATACATTTAAATTATAAAAACACAAAAAAACAACACAAATCGAGATACGGTTGCAATTATAAGGGAAAAGAGTATTTCATAAATTCCAATTATCGATTTATTGTCAATCCATATGAAGATTATCATGTACAAATGCTGGATCCTGATGTACCTATACCTTGGGAAAATATCTTCCAAATACTTATTTCGAGACTTTCACAACATAAACCGTGTCCAATATGTTTAGATGAAAATCCTATAGCTCCACGAATGACAAAATGCGGACATATTTTTTGTTTACATTGTATTATATCTTACTTTGAAAGCAAAAATGAAGAAAATGATAAACATATCAAGTGGAGGAGGTGTCCTATATGTTTTGATACTATATATATTCCAGATTTAAAACCTATACGGTGGTACGATATTATTTCTTCAGAATTACCTATTAAAGGAAAAGAAATACTTCTTCGTTTATTCATACGCAAACAAGGGTGCTTTTACGCGTTTCCATATGAAAATGTCTCTAAAAATATAAACGAAGATATTCCATGGTATTTTGAACAAGATGCTATGGATTATTCTCGTATTATAAAAGCATCTGAAGATTATATGATTAAAGAAATAAATCATGAACTTGAGCAATTACAAGAAATAAAAAATGACGGAGAAACATATATCGAATTAATAGAAGGTTCAGTCGATAAAACTATACAGTGTATCCAACAATCCATATTATCATTTGAAAAAATGTTAAATGATCATAAAAATCCGTGCACAACACATACATCAGTAGAATCTAAAATTGGCGTTGAAGAGTTGTCACAGGAAATACAGAAAGAATTGCACATAAAAGACAATGCATTAACGAATTCAACCGAGTCATTGTCATCATATGATGATAGTATAGAAAGAATCAATTCATATTTATTTTATCGACCTCAATTAATAACACATTATTATTTATCTATGCTAGATATTAAAATACTTAAAACAGCATTCGGAAATTACAAGCTCTTCCCTCTAAACATTATTGCTAGGGTGAAAAATATATCTACAGGTCATGTCGTAGACAACGAACTACGGAAACGAACAAAATATCTTTCTCATTTGCCTTATGGCAGTGAAATCTCATTTTTAGAGTGCGACTGGTCAGACGTAATCGATGCATCGATTCTACACAAATTCGACAATGTCGACAATGAAATCAACAAACGACGACACAATTTAAGAGAAAAACGGTCAAACAGGATTATATAAATAAAAATCATTCATAAATAATATACGGGGGAACACTAGCAACACAACATACTAATTATTAGCCAAAAAATATATTTACTCTTAACACAGAAAAAAAATATACAAAAAATGCCCGTCAGCCCTGTTATTTAATGCCTTTGCTTTACCGGCCACATCGACTATGCTTTCTATAAGACTAGATTCCATGTATTATCATTAGTATTAGATCTATAAACAATCAATGCATTCTACACTCGATACATAAAACATATAAATCATTAATTGTCTGCGTAATTCTGTTCATGCACATTCAAGAAATTTGCTTCATATCTTAAACCCAATTTAAAACAAAGTACTAAGGCAAAATCAAACATTCCCATCCATTGCAAATCCCCAAAATACATGCCATACATGCCGTCGATGCGTAATCCGACAGATACATAAAAACAAAACTGCTCATATCCTAATATCATATAATGGAAATTGATTGAGTGGTCCCTCAGGATGCACCACGCTTGATTCATACAGCAATTCAATACCCAAAAACACAAAATGACAAAACCGTTTCCGCGTTCCCATAAACATCGAATAACTTAAAACACAAAACAAATCCAAAAAAGCCCAAAACATGCCACCCAGTATCCGCCCAACTGGCCCCCAATCGGACGCTAATCAAGCCACCCAACCCGCTCAAACGCCTGCCAAAGCCTGCTTGCCTTGTTCACGTCGATCCGCGCACACCGCTGCGCATCTGTCCGCCGGAACCCCAGGCCAGCCTCCTTCCTTGCATGATACTCTGCAAAAATCCGCCGCTTGTTGTCCAGATACACCATTGCCGGCAGCCGCAGCTGCGACGCCAGGTACACCTCTGCCGGGTGCAGCTCCCCGACATGCGGATCATTCGACAAGTCCAGCGGAATGCCCTTCCACTCTGCCCGCAGCGGCCGCGGATGATTGATCTTGTCCAATGTCGACGTCGGCGGGCAGAAGTCCGGCAGCTGCTCATACGGCGTGTTTGCCACATCAAACGTGTGCGTGTGTGCATAGTGCTCCCGCGAAGACTGCTTCAGCTTCGGCACAACCGGGACCACCGCCGGGCGTGCTGCCCGCACCACCGGCCGTGTCCGCGCCCGCCGCACCCCTCGCACCCCCCGCCTCCGACTCTGCACCCCCAATGCCAGCCAGCGCCGCTCATTCCGCAGCATTGCCCGCGGATCCCGCTTGTACAGATCAAAAACCCGCGCTACAAACGTCGCCGACCTCCCCGACCCCGTCTGCTCCACATCCCCCATGCTCCCCATCGCCTCCACCACCCCTCCCATGTCCTTTGTCGCCTTCGGCGACGGCGGCGGCGACGGGATACACCCGTACAGCCGCCTGCGCTCCTGCTCACCCACTCTCCCCTCCACTGCCTCGCTCCTCCGCTCTCCCGCGTGCACTACGCACACGCCCTCTATCTTGGACCACTCCGAACCCGGCGATGCATGGATCTCCGGCGGCGAAAGCATACTAAACGCGTCCCCAAAGACCGCGCTCCACTCCGTTTACCTCGTCCTCCTGCCCCCCCGCCGCCCCCGGAAATACCCGTCCACAACCCTAACCCTCGCTCCTCCCCTCTCCCTGCTCCACACTCTCCACGCTCCACTGCCACTCTGCCCACACACCAACCGCTCCATTCGCCGCCCCATTCCTGCCATTCCTCTTCCAATCCCACTCCACCTCCCCTTCTTCCCCCTTTATATATCCTCTCCCCAAACCCTAGCCCTAGCACCCCTGTCCACTTCCTGCCCAGACCCTGGTCGCATTCTGGCCAGACCCCTGTCTGCTGTCCCAAACAGGCCTCGCGCTAGCCCGATTCGGACACACCACTCGTCCTCCCATGCATAAACCCCAACCCGCTTCGGCAACATGCCCACCCTACCAACACGGTTGCCCCGGCAACCGATCCGGCCGCCGCGCACCGCCCTCAGCACCCCTGCTGCGGCAACGCGTCCGCACATACAGCAGGAGATACGCCTGCTGCGCAAGCACCGTGTGGAGGCCGACCGTCGAGACCTGCCGGGTCAGCACAGACAGCCTGGGCGTGCTGCAGACCAGGTCGTCGTTGAACCGCGACCACGTCCCATTGCTCGCCCTGCAGAACGCATAGTAGTGTCCCGACCGTGTGTCGCTGCCCGCATGCACAACAACCGCTGCCAGCCGGTACTCCACTGCCCCGCCCCCGCCCCTCCGCCCCGGCGACCGGCTGCGTCCCCGGACACCCCCGCCCACACCCCCGGTGCGGTCACGTGCCCGCTCCTTCGCACTCTCCACACATGCCCCCTGAGACATGTATGGCGACAGATCGAGTGTCTCGCCATAGCGCACATGGCGCCCAAGCTTTGCCGGCCTGGGTGTGCATGCAAAGCGCTTCAGATGCAGCGTCAGGACAGGCGGCGCTGTGTAGATCGTCGACTGCTTGTCCGAGTCCACAAGCCCCCCACAGCCCTCGCAGCGGTACCGCTCTCCCCCTGCAAGCCTCTCCACCGACACATATGCCCCCAGTGCCTCCTCAACCGACCCTGCAAGGTCCAGCGACAGGTCCAGATACACAGGATATGTAGCCGACACGTGACCCCCCCGGGTGCACGTGACCTGCTGGCAGAGGTATCCGCCAAAGATGCGGTAGATGACGGACGTTTCCTGGCTTGCAAAGTCGAGGTTGCTGTAGGGCGCGATGCAGGCGCGCTGCATCTCGCCAAGCAGGCAGCGCAGGAACTCGTGCGCGTCCTGCTGGACATGCGGCAGGAAGCGGGCAGAGATCGAGCGGAGTGCGCCGGAGATGTGGAGCGGGCGCAGCGGTGCAGGAGGCCGGAGGGCGTTGCCTGGGTAACACTCTGCAAGATGGCGCTCGAGTCTGCAGAAGACACAGGTGTCGAGGCTGCCTGGCGGGTCAGCGCGGAAGGCGGGGGGAGCGAACAGTTGAGGGAGTGGTGGCCGGTGAGGAGGTACTGGACAAGGGGGGGGAGGTGGGCGAGTGCCTGGAGGACGGCATTGAGGTAGCACGAGTTGCCGGTGTTGATGAGGCCGGGGGGGCGGGGGCGGATGGTGGCCCAGTCGAGGACGAGGCGGTCGGGCGAGAAGAGGACAGTCGAGGGGGCGGGGGGGCCGGGGGGCGCAGGCGGGGGGGCGGGGGGAGGGGGGCGGCTGTCGGGGTTGAGGGGTGTGTAGAGCGAGCCCCAGTCGGGGTCGGGGTCGAGGAAGCGGGGGCCGAAGCGGACGGGGTTCTGCAGGAGGCTGGACAGGCTGGAGAACACAGAGAGGTCCGGGGGGCGCTGCATGGCGGTCGCTTGCGCGCTGCCGGTTGCAGAGGCGGTGCAGCCGGCGGCAGAAGAGCGGGGGTCACGTGGCCTCACGTGACCGCACGTGCAGGCAGCACGTGGGAGCACGTGCGCGGAAGGCGCAGAGCGGAATGAGCGGTCCGCAGTGCGCGCGGAGTGCGGGCAGCGAGTGGAGTGGGGCGGCGCTTGAGGAGGCGCATGTCCACGGGGCATACGAGGCGATTGCAGCGGGGTTCTCGGCGACGCGCCGGAGGGTTGGTTTGGAGAGGCGTGCAGTGCTGATGGGACAGCCATGGCCGTCGGTTGTCGACTTCCTTATGGCGCAGCCGCAGGGGTCGGTGGGGCTCGATGTTGGGTGTGGGAACGGGCGCCATCTGTCGGTGCGGCCAGACATCGTTCTTGTTGGGCTCGACAGGTCGGCAGCCCAGGCAGCCCTAACCCTGACCTCCATCGCGGCCCAACCCTAACCCAGCCCTAACAAGCACTAACCCAGCCCTGGTGCTGGCACGGAAGCGGGCGTGCAGTAGGAGGGTGGTGCGGGGTGGTTGCCAGGGTTTCGGTTGCCGGGGAGCGGAGAGAGGCTTACACGCGCAGATGCGAGGCACTGGTTCGGCAGGCAGCGCGCAGAGGGGACACAGATGTGCTCGTGGGAGACGGGCTGTCGATGCCGATGCGGCCGATTTTTGACTTTTGCCTGTCGATTGCAGTGATTCACCACTTTGCAACGGAGAGGCGGCGGATTGCAGCGCTGCAGGCGCTGCTGGGGGTGCTGCGGCCGGGGGGGAGGGCGTATGTGGTGGTGTGGGCGCTGGAGCAGCCGGACTCGCGCCGGGGATGGGATGCAGGCGACGAGCAAGACGTCTTGGTGCCGTGGAAAAGAAGCGATGGAGCAGGCGGCTCGTCGGTCCATGCAGAGAGGTATTATCATTTATTTCGGCGCGGAGAACTTGAGAGATGTGTCCGCGCAGCCGGGGGCACGGTTATCGCAAGCGGTTTCGAGCGCGATAATTGGTGGGCACAGGTGGAGCGGTCTTGAGATCAGGAAAAAACAACAAGCAGGAGCGGAACAGGGGTGTATTGGATCAACAGAGATGCCAGCAGGGAATTTTTGTGTATAAATCTCCAATATCAGTTAAAGAGGAGCTAGACTATAGTTGATAAACAGGACTACCTATACAGAAATTACGATTGAAAACGAGCAAATAGAATCACGGCAATTGCCTGGATGGACTGCAGTGTCTGATAGGATGTTGAGGGGGTGTCTTAAAGATATGCTTCAAAGGGTATCTTGAGTGTTTAATAATGGGTTGTCTAAAACGCATAGGTATCTCTAAAGATTTGATTGAATAGTATCTTTGAGGGATCAGTACCGGTGCATTCAAAATAATGCACAAACAAGCCAAGATTTTGTGTTTTTATATTATCGGAACACCCAGAAGAATCGACAAGAGTACACGAGTAACAATCTGTAAAAAATACAAATGGGGACGTTGATAGAAATTGTTTCACCAGAGCGAACTGTTGAGCGATATGTTGAGCCGAGCTGGACTATAGCACATCTAAAGGAACGCCTTGAGTTAATCACGGGTATTCCAGTGGAAGCACAACGATTAACCTTGTCTGGCGACACAGAAGTGACAGACACAACTACTACGCTTGACA
The DNA here is from genome assembly GCA_018127085.1 of Pneumocystis sp. 'macacae'. Taxonomy (NCBI): domain Eukaryota; kingdom Fungi; phylum Ascomycota; class Pneumocystomycetes; order Pneumocystales; family Pneumocystaceae; genus Pneumocystis; species Pneumocystis sp. 'macacae'. The sequence goes on from CM030724.1 coordinate 151,976, forward strand.
CGCTTGGTCTAGTGCACCATGCAAAGCTTTATGTATGTTTTTGCCATATTGCAAACGACCCTTAAAACTCTAGGTATCGGATAATAGAAATGAGGCGATGGTTAACAAACCGAGTGAATTGAATAACCCGTCTGAAGATATAGAACATTTCCAACTAAGCGATGAAGCATATGCAGCACGACCCAATACATTTTCTAAATGGCGAGAAGCCCATTTTGGAGAAATGGACAATAAATCAGCCTTTTTCAAAACGAATCGAGCTCTACAAAAGATACACCAAAAGGGCATCTATGTCGGTCAAAAATGTATGGTCCACGGAACAGATCAGATACGTAATGGTTGGGTCCGGTTTATTGGTCAAGTCAAAGGATTGCCTGAGGGTATCTGGGTTGGTATCGAATATGATGCACCTGTTGGCAAAAATGATGGATCGTTCCAAGGCGTCCGCTACTTCTCCGCTAACGAAAACTACGGATCATTTCTCCATCCTGATCGAATTGAAATATGCCCATCATCACCTATAAATACAAGTTCAGATGAAGAAATATAAACAGACATCCAAAACCCATATGTACGTAAAAACATGCAATAAACCATTAAACAGATTATATCAAACACGCAATTCCTCATTTTCCAATGTATCAGTTGCTTGTGTAAAAAATAATCTTGATACTTTATTCGCAATATTTCGTATAGAATAGTAATTGCCTAAATATATTATAAACGAAAAACAGCATTCAAACAAATACCTCTAGGTACAATAAAATGAGAGCCTCTTTTTAGCCGGAACGAAGTCTGGTGTACAGTAGCTTCTACTGCACCTTCGAGGATAACAAATGTCATAACATTATGTTTAGAAGGTTTTGTCGTTTTTTCACCACCTCTTGGGAGATCCATCACACCCGTTGCAAAGAAGGGGGCCTCATCGAATGTCTTTTGAAACTTAATAATTGCATTTGCAACATCTCTTGGTGCATAAGAAGATGCAGGATATGCAATTCCTAAATTTAATATTAAATACTAATATTTACCAGAAAAACTTACGTTTAATAATAGGCTTCTTATCATGCCAATTAATCACTTCACATTCAACATCCACTTTTTCTTCCCATTCTTCATCACTGGTGGTCTCATGTTTAGTCATTTTCTTTCTGAAACTGGTATTTTTCACTCGACCAGTTCCTTTAGGCCTGTTTGGTATACTTATAGGATCAACACGAATAATTTCTTTAATTTTTGGCATTGCTGGACCTGATTTCCTTCGTTCACCAAGCTCATATACAATTCTTTCATTTCTCCAGTAAGCCAATGGTGCAACTTTTGTTCGTAAAGAACGCCTTGTAGCATTTACACGAGGAGACAGGGCAGTCGGAGGAAAATCTTCCAGGGAATCAGAATGTTTAGAGTGCTTCTTAATCATCTTAGTTTTTGTAATCATCTTTGGCGAAACATCTGGTGACTCTGACTCTGTTGAAGAATGAGATGAAAATGAATGTTTTTCAGGAGAATATCCAGATATAACTTTTTTGGACTTTAACAATGGACGAGGTGCTTTTTGTTTTTTGCGTATAGAACTAGCATTTGTCATTCTTTTTCTAACAGATAATTCTTTCTTTGATTTTCCAATTATTTTATCATTTAAATTTTTCTCTACAGACTCCTCCGTATCATGCTTAAATGATTCCTCCCAATCTTGTGCATTATAGTAATCGTCATTTTGAACAACTCCCTGTAAATCAGGCTCACTATCATCCGAATTGTTTATAAGACTAAACGTTTTTTGTTTTGTTTTCTGTTGCACTAGCAAACCCCGTTTAGTACTCATACGAGTTTGAGCAGCCGGCTCACAGGTTTCTATAGGCTCATCTCCTATTTCTGCAGCAACCGAAAAGTCAAGCCGACGAGCCACACCATCTGACCAGTCTAATTGTCTAGGCGATACCAAACATTTTTGTTTTTGCGTAGAAGGAACACGAAGAGCTGGAGATTTCAAACTAGTTTTAACAGGAGATCGACTAATCCATGGTGATTCCCCTTTAAAAATCCGCTGGCCTGCCAGCACATCTGGAAATTTACGTTCCGACCATGCATTCAAGGGTTTCCTCGATGCAATAACATCTGATACATCACGAGATGGACCTGAACATATAAATTCATGTTACAATTTCGAAACCAAAACCATACTATTTGCCACATCCATACTCTGTTCTAATGAAATCGTTTGATCATTCTTATAAAACACTTCCTGCGCAGAAACAGACATTTCATTCAACGATGGTGGAGTAACCTGAGAAAAAAATGCATCTATATCCTCCATCCCAAAAGAGTCCCGTCGGATATCTTCATTAATCTTTAAACCTGTTTTTCTAAATAAATCAGCATAAACCAATCATTCTTCCCGACCGGATCTTATCAACTCGGTCTAATATAACATACCGCCCAACAATACCAATTTCCATAAATTGACCATTAGAACGCATAGCAGAACCAGTCTGCCTCATCGATGCAGACTGCCAAATCATCGTGTTTTAATGTTCTTTATCACTTAAAATTATAATCTATAATGATCCTCAAGAACACAAGCAAAAACACTAGATGTCTGAAAAAACTACACTCTAAGTAAACAAACAATTTTGAACTCTTATATCACAAAAAAACAAGGTTTCTTCTTTACACGTATTTTTTAATTACAATTTAACAATATTCTTCAAAAAACGCTGTTTTAAAGAAATTAAAAAATGAAAAGCACTGAAAACACAGAAAAATAAAAATATGTTCTACTTATATGCTTAAAAATATTAAAATATTACAAGATCTGCTTACCTTTCAATATTCACTTTTTTTGTTGCTATTATAATAACTCAACACGCAAACGTGTACGTCGCTATGGACACCATTACCTTAACAACAATCTCAATATCATATAAATCAATTAACTTTTAAACAAAACCAACTTTAAACCTGCTCAACAAGAATTTTATACAAATTAATGCGAACAAATGGAAAATAGTTCTTCTGGAGAAGAAAATGAAAAAATATCCTTTTTAGATTTAAATGATAGTTCATATGGATCAATAAGAAAAATTATCCATTCTAAAGAAAAACTTTCTGAATCGGACGTATGGATCGCAGGGATAGATGAGGCAGGACGTGGATCAGTTAGTAATTTCTTTCTTAATACAAAATGATCCTGATTGTTTATTTTAATTAGGTTCTAGGTATATTTCAAGAGCATATAAATATTGGTGATAAAAAACAAAAAATAGGTCCAATGGTTTATAGTATTGCTTATTGTCCTAGAAATTATGGGAATATATTAAAAAAATATGGTTTTTCAGGTAAATCATTCCATTTTTACTAAAAAAATTAAAGCACTATCAGATTCAAAAACATTAACACCAGAACAACGAAAACAATTAATGCAAATGCTTTACACAAATAATGAATTAAAGAAAAATGTAGGATGGTCTATATCTATGGTTTCTGCCCGCAAAATATCCGAAGGAATGCTACAACCTGATAAATCATATAATCTGAATGCGCAAGCACACGATACAACAATTCAACTTCTATCCGAAGTGTTAAAACGTAATCCTAATATTAAAGAAGTATTTTTACATTTTTGGATTATCTATTCTAATTCAAAAGATCTATATCGACACAGTAGGCCCATCATCTTCTTATCAAGTTAAACTTCAACAATTATTTCCACAAGCCAATATAATAGTTAAAGAAAAAGCAGATTCAATCTATCCAATAGTAAGTACAGCGAGCATCTGTGCAAAAGTCTCAAGGGATAATGCGCTTGCTAAAGCAGCTATTCATCAAGAATCATGGGGAAGTGGATATCCATCAGGCAATAACTCATTATACAAAAACTCCATTAAATTAATATATATAGACCCCATAACATGCAAGTGGCTAAAAAACACAATGGATCCAATTTTTGGATGGCCATATGAAATCGTACGCTACTCCTGGCAAACGGCTAAAGATCTTCTAGAAAAGGATGCACAAAAAAGAGATAACTTAAAGGTTTATGTTGAGTGGTATAAAAGAAACGAAAAAAATACTATGCGAACTATTCAAAGCTATTCCAAGGCCTCTAAGATTGCACAAGAAGGAATCAATTTATCTTGGTATGGCCAAAACATTGAGCATGATTTTTAGTCATCTCCAATTAGCATTTTTTAATTATTTATCTAAATATCCTAATTAAAAATACAATAGCTATTAAATGAATTCAAAATATAGTCTAAAGTACTTAAAATGGCTTAAATCATTCAGATTCTAAATACTTATTTACTGCATATATTTTATTTATAAATCCTTCAATAAAAATACAAATTATTTAAATGAACTAAAGGACGAAAATGAATTCAAAAAATAATCAAAATACATTTCACAACAAAAAGTATATAACATGTTACATAACTTGATTTGATTTCCTAATATTTACAACATTTAAGTTTTTAAATAATATTTCGTATTTCAATCAGTTTTAAATATTTATACAATATATTTTCGATTATTTATATTATTTATTATTGTTCATTAATTATTTCCCCTTCTATTGCCCCTTATTATTCTCATTAGCTTTATCATCCAAGACATTATCTATCTCATCATTATTCCGTTCTTTATTCTGAATCTTATTATCAATAAGCTAAACATATTTAGTAACTTCATGAAAATAGAAAAATATTACATCATGTAACGACATCACACATCTTATAATGCTACTTAAATAGATGCACATCAATTGATCATTCGTTTTTACACGAAATGCTTTAGTTAAATCATTATTAGGATCATATTTTTCATTATTCCCTTGAATAGAAGATATTCTTGTATCTGGAAAAAAAGAGGAAAGGTTCGGAACTAAATTGAAAATATCTTGCATGATTTCAAGAATCATATGATTGACAGGAAGTTTTTTATCAAGAACTTTACCAAGATACTGAGAAATCTCATTTAATCGCTGACTCAATCCACGAAGAGAATGAAGCTGGTTTGTAATACGTGTAGAAAGTGTACCTACAGCGGCATTCTTAATATCCCTAAGAAGATGCTCTACGCAAATTTCTTCAACTTCTTCTGCTTCAATACTTGATGAAACATGAACAAATGTCTTTGACGTCATTGTACCATCCTAAAAAAGTAAAAAAACAGTAAAAAAACTCAAAGAAAACTGACATCCCTAATTTCTTCTATTACAAAATATGCATCAGTAGGAATACCAAGTGTTTGCGGTTTTACGTTAATAATCACCAATAAAGGATCAGGAATATATTTTTTGAAAAGTTCATTAATTTCAATATCAGAAGACCTTAATTTTGGACCCGTATGATACCATCCAATCATTTTTTCTCGGACTAATTTACTTCAAAAACAAAATAATCAAAATTTTTATAAAACACACCATTAATCTTTTTAAACATTTCATTCATAGATTCCATATAATTATGATCCAAAAACCATACATGGGGATCCTTTTCATCTTCTTCAAATGGGACTCATAGACTCTTAGCCATTTTCATCTCTTTAATAAAATAAACAAGACTTACCTACAAAACTATTGGCGACATTCACAATTTTGCCATTTTTTTGGCCTAAAAGAACACCAACCACACGCTTTGAAGTATTAAGTGCAACCCTATTAAATGCATCGACTACAGAAAGCAAAACAAGAGGATGAATAATCTATATACACTAATCAATCCTTTTTCTCTCAAATTCTACCCCTTTTCCACTGGACTTCATACAACTTGAGTAGCCATCCACGAAAGCGTCTCTAAAGGCGTCTTTGCAGGCATAATTTATAAAATTCCACTCGTTATAGCCCAAAAATCAGCAATTTCCTAAGTCTACAATTTTTATGTCGATATTAAAAATAAGTGACGTATAATACTAAATTATATTTCAATGACTGGTAACCATAGAAACTATGTCACGATAACATCCAAATAGATAAAATACAACTTTAACAAAAAAGTTAAATCATTTTTTTTCTACTCCTTTCTATAATATTTACTATATTGATGGAATTTATCCAGAAAGAATTAAAAAGATCCAAGTTTAATTTTGCATCATTTCAAAACTACTTTCAAGATTCAAAAAAAAAAGAGAAACAACCTCAAGAACTTCGAATGATCCTTATCGGGCCTCCTGGTTCAGGTAAATCAATTCAAAGCGGTTTAACGAGTGCTAAACGGATGGTATATATAGTCTAGAGACTGTATAACCGCTTTGGCACACTAAAGCCACAAAAACGATACCAAATAATATAAAACTGATAAAAAATAGGCAAAGGAACACAGGCTCCTAAGATCAAAAAAGAATTCTGTATTTGCCATTTGGTAAATTTTAGAAAGCCTTCATAGTTCTATTAAGTTCTTTAGGCAACAGGTGATATGCTTCGCTCACATGTTGCTCGAAAAACAATACTAGGTAAAGAGGCGAAGTCAGTTATGGAGAAGGGCGAACTTGTGAATGACGATATTATGATTGGTATGATCAAAGATGAATTGGAACAAAATGAAGAATGTAAAAACGGGTATGGTTAGAAGTTATCCAACTACAATTTTAGTTGATGACATAGATTTATCCTTGATGGATTTCCACGTACGATCCTACAGGCAAAGAAGTTGGATGCTATGCTCGAGAAAAATGGAAAAAAAATCGATCATGTTCTTGAGTTTCAAATTAACGATGAATTGCTTGTTCATAGAGTGACCGGTCGACTAGTTCATTTAGCAAGTGGTCGAACATATCATAGAGAATTTCAGTACAAATATTTAGAATTTTTAGTTTTAAAAGATTACTAATTTATACTAGACCGCCAAAAGAACCAATGAAAGATGATCTTACAGGCGAGCCATTAATCCAGAGATCAGATGATAATATTGAAACACTTAAAAGCAGACTAAGTTACATCTCCATAACTTTTACGTTTTACTACATTACTAATTTTTTCATAGAAGCTTATCATGAACAAACATCTCCAGTTATTGACTATTATAAATCTCGCGGTATTTGGTCAGGTTTAGATGCAGCACAAAGTCCCGCCAAAGTCTGGCAATCAATGTTAAACATATTCATGCATTCATGCAAAAAAGATGTCTCAATTCATTGAACTTCTATTATTTATTTTCCAATAAAAAAATATTCATTGCACATTAAAACTAGCTTTTTCCAAAAAAAAGAAAAAATCAAGATAAATTATTGTATTTACTATCTATGCTATCCATATAAACACTTTCTTCTGTATATTTCTTTTATTTATTTTTTCATCTCCTATTCCAACGGAAGGCGCTCGACCACTGAATTTGTTTCATACAAAAATGCCAGGAAAAACTGTTAGTTCACCAACAAATGAAAATGTAGATAATACAACCGAATCGCCCCTTCTATCTGAGGCAGAGACTTCTAAAGATTTAGCATCAAAACATCAAACGTCAAAGTCAAAGGATCCAGAACAACCAACTAAGGTTTTAGATGAAAATCAAAGTTCAGATGATTCAAGTGAATATTCAAATCCTCCACTAAAGAAGCATAAAAAGGAAGAACAAGACAAAGAAACGAGTGATTCTGAGGGAGAAGAAAGTTATTCTGAAAACGATATTGTAAGCTGAATTTTTTTTAAAGAACATATTAATTATAACAGGAAGATACACAAGAAACAGAAGAGGTTAGCTCATCGCGAGCGCTTATTACATTGCTAATGCTATCTAAAGGATTCGGATGACGATTATGAGGAAGAAGATAGTGAATAGCTGCGAGTTTTCTGCCATACTACGCCATATTATATCTGCCTTGTTTCCTCTCCCTTTATTCGAATTTATAATATATCATTTTACACACTGGAATATTTTGACGTCACTAGCAATTAGAAAGTGTCCGTGTTTTTATATTTATCTCTAATTCGGCATTTCATCTTGTTATATAACTACTAAAAATGTTCAGTGTACTATAACATCACCTTTGTCTCGTAAAAAATATTACTTTTCAATATTATAGTTATTATATCAGTGGAACAGATGTTATGCCCAAAAATATGTTAAATATCTAATTTTTTATTCGCTTATTGTCTTTCTTTTTCCCAGCACAGTATCTGTTAACTTTTCATTTTCAACCATTGATTCCAATGGATTTTCCCTTAAAAGTGACTGGCTAGCCACACTTGCTTCAGATAAACAGAGTGCATGATATATAACATTTTCTATAGAAATTGCATTTTTCCATACCCATTCTTCTACGTCTTCATTCCATACAGCCACAAACTTTTCTTTGCATATTGGACATGGCTCGTTTAATGAGTTAGGATCTGTAGGCACAAGAACGTATGATTCATCTGGACTAAACTCCTTTTCTTTTTTAGGTTTCTCTGAATTATTTTCCAATGATTCTGGTGCTATTGAAGAAACGTCCTCATATGTATATTTAATCCATTCCTATCCAATATTAATCACTTAGCATATTAATATTATAACATTCGCTTACTTCTTCATCAAAATACCAACATCTACTTTGACCTCGTAATGAAATCTCTCTCAATCTATTATTAATGCGAAAATGCCAATCAAGATGTGCATCTCTTCTTTTTCTCCCATCGTCCGTGTCCTCAAATCTTTTAGCACATGTACGACATTGTAAACTCATGCATTCATATAACAAAACGACGAGTTCAGGGCGATGTCTTTAAGATTTAGCCAATAAAAAATAATAATCAAAAAACATACTTTGCAAGAGACGATGACTTAAGTTCAATATTTTTTAAACTATTATTTAATATTGAAAAGGAAGATAACGACAGAGTACTAGGATCGATAGAAATATAAGATTTTACATCATTAGTTGAGTTTGTAGAATCATTCGTAAGTAATCCAGCACTTCTTAAGGAAGCCAACAAAGTTTCGGTATCTGTAGGCGATATATTTGGAGGAATGTTTAGAGATGAGTTGATATATGGAATCTGAAAAGGATAATAATGAGCCATTTGAGACATATTTTGTTGCTGAAATGATAAAGATGACAATTGTTCCTTAATAGCAGATAATTGATTAGGCGGTAATGTCGAAACCTGAAGTATCGATTGCAATTTTACAAGTGCTGGAATCTGCTTCAAAGATATTTCATCATTTGGATTTAGAAGAACACGTTTTTGAGCAGTAGTTAAAAGAGAAGAAATATCAGCCAAAAGAGAATTTACAGTAACATTGGAAATTGCGGGAACTAAAGTCTGCAATGACTAAACATTAGTTATAAAGAAAAAAGTAATGTAAAATTTACATGATGATTTCCTATATAACTTGTATTATTGGAAATATTTCCAAAACTTATTACTCCAGAAGAATGATCAACAACATTTTGCGACGGTATAGAAGACAATAATACAGATTTAGAAGCAAGTAATTTACGCTGATCATGATGTTGACGTAACTGACGGATTTTATTTAAAAGACTATCAATTTTGCGAGTAATCTCCTGAGAAAATACAGGAGTAAGAGAATTTGTTCCAGGAACTGGTTGTTTCCATGTCTGCAATAATTCTTCCATTTTCATACGTAAATGAGGTTCCATAAGAGTATATGTATTAATAAATATTTTTGAAAGATTATGACCGAAATAAATAGTATATGGACTTCCTACATTTTTACATATAGAATCCAAAAGATAAAGAGCATGTAATTTATGCGGAGGAGGAGCCTATAATTTCATTAGTAATCTAACTTGAGTATTATTTATTTTTTTAAAATAATAACATAACAAAAAAAACCTACCCGATTTATATGTTCTTCAATTGCCTTTACAATATACTGTGCAGCATAAAGTGTTTCCTGTGCAATCATAGTAAGATCTCGAATCAACGGTCTAGAATTAATGGTTAAATCTTGTAGCGAATCAAGATAATCCTGTTTGATCTCTTCAAGCTCTTCTTGAGCAAGTGGCATTTCTGTGACACAATAAATACTATTGATTTAAACAAAGATCAAAATAGAGTCTACACAAGTATTTCACTATTCAAAGTTCTAATTGTTGTAAAAAATAGTCCAATGCTTATTAATAAATGCTAAAAAGATACCACCTTTAAAGAAGTTATATTTTTCTGAAAACAAAAACTTTTCCCTAATATATTAAAAAAACCTCTAAACACAACAAATCTCTAGAACTGTCTAATCCTAGAATACGTTTCCAATTCACAATAATAAACGTATATAGAAATAAATGTTCTATAAAATAGAGCAAAAACGTTTTCTTAAGATAGTCAAATAAGGATACTATTATTTTTTAAAAATTTAAATAACTTTAAAGAGAATTTTTATTCAAAAACAACAGTTTTAGTACCAAGTTTTTTTGAACTTTCACTTTGAAAACTTTCCTTCTCCTTTATGAACTCTATGAAATAAATATATCCTAATATTTCACTATTTTTCTCTTTAAAACCTTTTTTATTTTAATTTTTTAGTCGTTCAAAATAACTAACGTCTGAGAAGTATGGCAAAATTATAGCGGTTACTATGATTAATGGTGTTGCTACAGTAACGTTCATAGACGACAAAGAACGAGTAAAGAAAATCTTAAAATCAGAAAAACTTAAAATCACACAGAAATATAAAAATATTGATAGTTTTAAATACAAAATACGTTCTTTTATAACTATTGTATAAAGAAAGACCCGTTTATCTGGTTTCAATTTTTTTTTAAAATCATTAATTAACTTTATATATATATAGAAAATTAAGATTATATGAAACACTTATTGGGTTAAATCACAGCTTTTAAAGATATTATAGATAAAAAGTACCCTTGTGTAGTTTGTTTTCAAAACACTGTTATTTTAAAGCACATATATAGCAAATTATTTGAAAAATTGTCACTGGTCTACAATTTGTTTAAACGATTGGTTTCAAAGCTTTATTCTATACTTTTTATAAATAAGATATAAAAAATTTTTTCTTTTCTCTCGTTTTCTTCCAGAAAACACTAATTTTAAACGAAAACTAACATATTAATTTTAATATTTTAAATATACACATGTTTTTTATGAGAAACTGGCGTATACATATACGAAATGGAACGTTTACATCTTTCACAAAACGTGCATTTTCTATGAATCATATTTTAAAAGTGGAAGTAGAGATAGAGATTGACGGAAAACCAATCATGATTGAACAAGGATCTGTATTGGTATGTACATAAACATGTTAATAATCTTTTATGTAAGACAATAAATGGAATAGATTCAAGCATGCGAAAAAGCAGGGATTCAAATACCTCGATTTTGCTATCATGAACGTCTACAAATTGCCGGTAACTGTCGTATGTGCCTAGTAGAAGTGGAAAAAGCACCTAAACCTGTTGCAAGTTGTGCAATGCCTGTAATGCCGGGGATGAAAATAAAAACTAATTCACAAATGGTCCATAAAGCACGTGAGGGTGTTATGGAATTTCTACTTGCAAATCATCCTTTAGACTGCCGTAAGATATTAAAAAGATTTATTCAGACATACTGAAAATATAAGCTATTTGTGATCAAGGGGGAGAATGTGATCTTCAGGATCAATCTATGCGTTATGGATCAGACCGGGGACGGTTTCATGAGCATGTAGGAAAACGTGCAGTTGAAGATAAGGATCTTGGTCCTCTTATAAAGACTACAATGACAAGGTTTTACTATGTATATTATAATATACTAATTTCTGATTATCTTTAGATGTATTCATTGTACTCGTTGTGTTCGTTTTGCAAACGAGCTTGCCGGTGCTACGGAATTAGGTACTACTGGACGAGGTAATGATATGCAGGTATATATTTTTCATTATTTAAACTATTTTAATTAATTTATCTAGATTGGTACATATCTCCAGACCCATCTTAATTCTGAAATGTCTGGAAATATTATTGATTTATGTCCAGTAGGCGCACTTACATCAAAACCTTATGCTTTTCGTGCTCGTCCATGGGAATTAAAACGAACAGACTCCATTGACATACACGATGCTGTTGGGTCTTCTATTTCCGTGAATAGTCGTGGACTAGAAGTTATGCGAATTCTACCAAGACTTAATAATGATGTTAACGAAGAATGGATCAATGACAAAACACGATTTGCAAATGATGGATTAAAAATTCAACGCTTAGAAATTCCTCTTATTCGAAAAAATGATAAATATATCCCTGCAACATGGGATCAAGCATTACGTGAAATCTCATCCGCCTATAAACGCATCTCACCTGTAGGTGATGAATTTAAAGCAATCTCTGGTCATTTAGCTGATGCAGAATCGTTGGTTTGTCTGAAAGATTTAACAAATCGCTTAGGATCTGAAAATCTTGCTCTTGATCAACCCCAAGGAAATGAGCCTCTTCCACATGGAGTTGATATTAGAACAAATTATTTGTTTAATTCTACTATACGAGGGATTGAGAAAGCTGATTTTATTCTGCTCGTGGGGACAAATCCTCGTCATGAAGCAGCTGTTCTCAACTCTAGAATTAGGAAATCATGGCTTCGTTCTAATAATATTGAAATTGCTATGGTTGGAGAAAACCCATTAACTACTTATCATTATGAACATATTGGGAATAATGCTATTGCTCTAAAAGATGCATTAGACGGAAATATTGGACAAAAATTGAAAAAATGTAAAAAACCTATGATTATTATTGGAAGTGCTGTTGCAGAACAACCAGACGCCAAATTTATTTATGAGACTATTGGAAAATTTATTAATAAAAATAAAGATGTTTTTTTAACATCAGAATGGAATGGATATAACGTCTTGCAAAGAGTATGAAAATAATTTTATTTTATATTATAATCTAACCTAATATTAAGGTTGCATCTAGAAATGCAGCATATGATATTGGATTCGTGACATCGTCACCTAAAACAGCATCTGTTAAACCAAAGTTTATTTATCTTCTTGGAGCAGATGAATTTGCTGCTGAAGATATTCCAGAAGATTCATTTGTTATATACCAAGGTCATCATGGAGATCTTGGAGCACAATATGCAGACGTAATCTTACCTAGTTGTGCATATACAGAGCAATCTGGGACGTATGTTAATGTTGAAGGAAGAACACAAATTACGCGGACAGCAATAAATTCACCAGGTGTTGCTCGTGAAAATTGGAAAATAATCAGAGCATTATCTGAATACCTTAGTGTAACTCTTCCATATGATGGTATATTTTTAAAATATATATGTGATTATACTTATATCTTTTAAGATATTCATGATTTGCGTAACAGAATGAATCAAATTGCGCCTTCTTTAACTCGTTATAATGTTATCGAGTCATGCTCTATGTCAGATCTTGGTATAAAGGTTCAAATACAGGATCACAACAAAGAATCACAAGTAATCGGTCATACACTTATGAATCCAATCACAGATTTTTATTTAACAGATGTCATTTCACGAAAGTAAGTTTTCTCCTTTTTTTCTAAATTTTATAATTTTTAGTTCAAAAACAATGGCAAAATGTTCAGCCCATTTCTCAAAAAAAGGATTGTAAGACAAAATATCTTATTAATGTATTAGTCATTATCTTTATCACTTTTTATTAAAAATTATTCATAGAATATTTGATACTATAAAAATACTAAGTCATTAGTAATCAATTCTGCTTTCTCTATGTATTATTGTATATACTTATTTAATTAATAATCTGTTTATTCATATATATTTATGTATTTTTTTGCATTTTAAGTCTTTTTATTCATGATACCGATAACATGATTTTCCGAATCTTATACATTCTTTCAATATTTGCAAGTTTCATACTCTCAATAAATTTAAAAGGTTCTATTCTTCCGAATAATTTTCTCCCTTCAACAAAAAATTTGTCTCCTTCTACAGTTATTTTATTATCTTCTACAAATATCTTAAAAAAAACACATCCGACATCTGAAGGGCATTTTCATATTAAAAATGTCGAAAAAGGTTCCTATTTATTAGAAGTTTTAAGCCTTAATTATCAATTTGATCCATTGAGGATCGATATTTTTTCTATTGAAGAGGCATTAGCAAAAGGATTAAATATATCTACCGAAAATCAAGAAACCCTACTTCCTATATTGATTCAAGTATATCAAATACAAAGAGGTCATGCATGGGACGATTTCGGCTCAAGAATGCCATATCCAATACAGCTTAGTCCCACGGGTGTAGAATCTTATGATGCTGTAAGTATATTTAACATCTAGAGTAAATTTTAAAAATATATAGAAACATGAATCTCTAAAGATTTTATCACTTTTTAAAAACCCTATGGTTCAGATTATTATTGTAACAATGATTTCATTGTTCATTTTCCCGAAATTAATGACTATATTAGGTATTTTATTAATCAAATAAAATGCTTATTAATTAATTTAAAGATGCAGAACAACTATCAGAATATCAAAGAATGAATTCAAAACGAGAAAAAAACAGCCTTTCAGATGGAACCCAAGACATCAAAATGGCACCACAACTTTCTAACAAAACGTTTAAAACTTCAAAACCACAAAATAATAAGGCATATTAATTCTGAAAGAATTTATTTTGAGAAATGTACATAATGCATATATGGAATTATTTTTTCTAAAATATAAAAACATAACTAAAAATTGAACTTCTCCTTTTTCTGTTGATTTGTTTTTCTTTGTCGTTTCGCATTTTGCTTGGCTGCCTGTTCTGCAACCATTTCTGACAAGTCTTCATTCCAGCCCTTAGGGTCTATGCGTTGTATCCTTTGCGCCTCTTCATATTTTTCTCTAAGCTGTTGTTCAGCTAAAGAACGATTATTTTCGTTTTCTAGAAGTGATGGATCGAGAGAAACATCAACACCATTTTTCTTCTAAATGTACAATTAATATATGAAAAAAAAAGCAAATATATAACCTTGCGTGGCTCTGGAGCACCAAGAACAGGATGCTTATTTACATCAGATAAATCGTAAATATATTCACTAATAAAAATTAAAATAAAACTTATGAATATAAACTTAGTTTTTCATGCCTTCCCATGAACCCTTTTATCCGTGATTGTTGTTCTGCAATAGGTTGATAAAATGTTTTTCCAGAATCAACCTCAACATCAGAAACTCTAAGCATTATTAATACTATTATGATATTAATTAAACAATAGTTACCTTTGTTTCCTTAATTCAATGTATTCTGGAGTTTCAATGCCACTAGGAACAGACGATACCATTCCAGATGGTGTTTCTACGCCTGAAGACGTTTCAATACCATCAAGTAGTTCTTGACTAGTTAAATCAGAATCTCTGCCTTCATCTTCCCTATATTCTTCATCTTCTTCTTCCGATTCATCTTCTATATCTTCGAGTTGTCCCCATAATTGCTTTTCAACAGGCTCACCAGACTAAAATATTTAGAATTATAATATATAACAAAAAACCTACATCAGGAGGTGGCTGAGGATGAACTATACCAAATACATCACCATATAATGGTCTATTAAATTCGTCAACAGGCGGTTTTCCCCACCCTCCAGGATGAAATCCAAATTGAGCACTGAATAATATTAAAAAAGAAAAAGACAATAAAATATACCCAGAAGGAATTGGCGCATTAAGACCAGGTATCTTTAGCGCAGGATAACTGGGTGGAGGCCCAAAACGTTGCATATTAATTAACCATGGAGGAGGAGCGCCAGGAGGAATATTTAAAGCTTCTTTAAGTTCATCAGAAAGATCACCAGGTCTCTTTTCTCTAAGATTTGTCTCAAATTCCTTTCCTTCATAATAAACTTCACCATATTCAGTCATAGGTGGTTTGGTCTGAAATCTAAAAAATGCATTATATAATTTTTGATAATCAATATCAAGTTTTCCCATCCTCGGTTGTACTCTAGCACGCATCTTTTGCCTAAGAGTTTGATTGTCTTCTCTTTCCCTCACAGAATCCCTCATTTCCATAATGCCCGTAGCACGAATGAAATCAGGAAGCTCAAATGGAGGTTTTTCAATACCTCTTTTAGATGCTAAGTAGTCTCTTTTTTGCGCCCAATGTCCTGGAACAGGAATTGTATTCCTATATGCTTTAAGATGGGCAAGAAGCTTAGGATCTTGAGCAGATACATCGAACCACTAAGTATTTTTGTTAATAAAAAAAACAGATTTACTAAACAAATATACTTCTACAACTTCCGGATTCTTAACAAGCTGCTTTAACTCTGCTACACTTAATCTGTTTTGTCTTCGAGCTTTCTTTCGACTAAGTTTTTTAGGTGTTTCTTCTTCCTCTTCAGAAATATTATCATCCGAATAAAAAATTTCCCCTTTTTCCATATTCACATCACCTTGATCTTCCTAGGACGGAATAAAATTCTTTTATATTCAAAATAAATATCCACTTACTTTATAAGAAGCATTAAACTTATCAAAAACACTTTTAAACGTAATATACATAGGATCATTCTCATCTAACGTGAAGGAATCAACAGTAGAACCACTGTACCGACTCTTTTCTTCATATTTGTGAGGTTTATAGGATCCTTTTTGCAAATCTAGAGATTTATCAATTACAATCTAACAAAAATATAAGCATCTATATTTTTAATATATTTAAATGCAAAAAGAACAAGATAAAAAGAAGAAAACGCACATTATTTAAACTGTTATCTAAAATATCCGATTTATTCTTTTCTTTTGCTTTTTTACGCAATTTTTTCTCTCGTCGAATCTGTGCTTTTGTTTTAAATTGATTTTTCCCATTTTCTTGAATTACAAGGTTATTTAAAACTGGGCTTTCAACACTCGGCATTTCTAATACTCTGTTATCAAAATACTGCAGTTCTACTGCATTTAAACGGAATTTTAGAGTCTATTCCCAGTTTTTGTTTAATTTTTTAACTGAATCGATATCTTGAAACCGTAATATAGGTATACAGATTAAAATAGATTAAAACTGTTTTTATTTAAAAACAAATTATAAATAATATTTTTACTTTTAAAAGTAGAAATATATGTTTTTTATTTTCTTATCTATTTTTATTCTAATATTAATATTTAACATTATTTATCAGTTAAATTTTAGAAAACATAGATTCAATTTCAAGTTCTCATTTTAAAGAAATTATACATTCATTTAAATATATATTTCTAAAAATAAAAGAATATAACTTGTATATATATATATATATTCATATATATATTGTTACTTTTTATAATTGAACTTATTAAAAAGTTAAAAAAAGAAAAAAAATATTCAACATATCTTTATAAATATATATACAAAATATTATTAAATTTTACATTTAAAAGAAATTCCATAATTTATTTTATTCCTTCCTAATTGTAAGATTATTATTATTAATTTTTACAGAAAAACAGATGTATAAAATATAAATATTCTATTTAAAAAATAAAATTTAGTTTTTTCGTTTTTTTTTTTTTTCAAATCAATTGCAACTTCTACTATATTAACCAATAATAATCAATAATATAACGATACATTATTTCCTATATAAAACAAGTTCGATTCATCAAATTTAAAAAAGAAAAATTATTTTATATTCTAAAAAATATATTCTTATATTTTTTATCATATTAAAAATAAAACATAACTAAATTATCTTCTACAAAAATATCTTAGATTTAATAATAAAATAACATAAAAAATCATATATGAAAAGTATAAATTACTAAATTCAATCAAAAAAAAACATTTTTAAATATTAAAAGTATTTATACTTAATGATACCTCGAATAAAGCAATAAAAAAAATGAAAATATATAAAATTATAATACATTTTAACTAACATATATTTCTAAAAGAGAAACCTACACTTTTTACTTATATTTATTAGCTCTTATTTACCTCTTATTTTTAACTTTTTTCATTAAAACGTACGGAGCTACATGATATAGAACTATTTATTAATTATTCTAAAAAAATTAAAAAATAAGAGTAAAAAAAACACGTGTCTTAAACAGAAAAGTGAATACAGAAACATTGGTTTAACGTAATATTTTTTTCAAAAAAAGCATGTTTTTTTTTCTTTCTAAAAATGAAAATTATAAATATTGAAGAAAAAAAAGAATATATCAGAAAACCTATTTCATTTTTCAATATAATTATTGGGGCCGTTCTGAACATGTTTGAAGTATCAACTCTTGGACAGCCTTTTGAGGGTTCGCCTTGTTTTTAACATTATTTTATCTCATTTATCTACAGTAATTAAGGTAGAGTATTTTGTTTTAAACAAAAAAATCCAATTCCCAGAATGAATCTTATAAATACGCCTAGACACATATGGCAGCAAATAGGGAAGATTCTATTGGTACAAGTATTAAGAAAATATGGAGCAGAGGACATATTTTAGGATTTTATCAAGGGTTAATTCCATGGGTTATTACTCTTGAATATTTGATACCTAGAATTTATAATTCTTAGGCATGGATTGAAGCGTCCACTAAAGGAGGAGTATTACTATTTACAGCAACTATGGTAGAATATTATGCACAAACTATGGGTGCAAGCCCTTTTGTCTCAGGCATCATTGGTGGGATGAGTGGAGGTATTGCACAAGCGTACGTTACGGTATCGATATTAATTGATACATCATGTTCTTATAAAAAACAGGTTGGCTTTTGTACTTTTATGAAAACTGTTGAGTGAGTATTGATAATTTTCTGCATATTTTTTATAAAAACTAGAATAACACGAACAAAAAAAAAAAGTAAAGGGGTTAAAATACCAAATACATATGAAATATTTATGGATAAATATCGTAAAGAAGGTATTCGTGGTATTAACAGAGGGGCGAATGCAGGTTATAAAAATGACATTATATTTATACAAATTCTAATTATGAATAGTTGCTCTTCGTCAAATGACAAATTGGGGAAGTCGTATTGGATTTAGTCGTCTTATTGAGTCTCAAATAAAAATACTTAAAAACAAAGATCCTTCAGAAGAGCTTTCTGCATTAGAGAAGATTCTTGCTAGCTTTCTTGCGGGTGGACTTTCATGCTGGAATCAACCCGTTGAAGTATTTTTAAAGAGACCAATACACTGTATATATTTATTATGAGTAGGTTGTACGAATAGAAATGCAATCGGCAAAAATAGATTCTAATCGTCCTTCTAAATTGGGAATAATTTCAACATTGAAGTATATTTATAAAGAAAATGGAATTCAAGGACTTTATAGGCATATTTTTCTATTAACATTTTTCTTACTAACTTTTTAAACAGAGGAGTTACTCCAAGAATAGGTCTAAGTGTTTGGCAAACAATTTGTATGGTTGCTCTTGGTGATATGGTTAATACACAACAAAAATCGGTATCCCTGTTCTGACCATTTGCTAGGCTAAGCAATATATAAAAAAATAAAAAAAAAGCTAAATACCATTTAACGTTCATTAATTATTTATGTAATAACATACAATATATAGATCTTGTCTCTGATCTATCAGTTTCTAGTATAATTTATACAGCTATCATGTAATTGTTGACACAATCCATTATAACTTCCACATTGATGTATTAATATTACAAATAACAATTTTTTCTTATTAAAAAAAATCTTCAATAACATAATGATTCAAAATTGAATAAATAATGGAATACCTATTTATAGAATTCATTAATATTTATAATGTTTTGAGATTAAAAAGAGAAAAAGCTCAATATTGTTAAAATATATTAAATAATTAAAAACAAATGTTTATGGTCCAACAAATAACAGCTCACTGACATCATATGAAATTATATAAACAAAAGAAAAATACAGATCCATAAAATTATAAAATATTTAATTCCTTTTCTTATTTATAAATAAAGAATCCTAAAATTAGTGTTAAGAATAAAATAGATAATATATAACAAGTAAAAATATTAAATGAACAGATATATGAGTAATTATAAACTGTAGAAATTGTATAATAATTTATGTAAAAACATGATTCATATACTTTTTAAGATATAAAGATATACGTAAATAAATAAATCTTAAATAGATGTTTAACTAAATAATAAACCATTTACAGCTGCTTCTAGCTGCTTTTCCGCAAGCTCAACATTCTTAGCTTCTCTTTCCGATTTATAAACCAACTTTTGCCATTCAAACATAGACAACCGTTTTTCCTTTAAAACCCCCTTAGATTTCTCGTCTAAAAGAGACAATTCCTGATTCAAACGTAAAAACTAAAATACAAAATCAAAAAACAGAAGTATTATTTTTTTATTTGCAAACCTCTTTTTCCTGTTCCTCAACAGGTGATATAAATATTCGAGTCGACATCTCCCAAGAAAGTGTATTAGAAGGATTTTTATATAGCCGTGATTGTTGGAGACTTCCAGGCAAATTCTCTCGCGAAGAAGTATTTATATGATTCCGGAAACCCATAAACGATGAATCATGTACCGATAGATTACTAGAACCCACAGATGATTGTCGATATGGTAAGTTCTCGCCTTTATAAACACTCAGCGATCCATAAGAAATCTGATCTTTCGCCATTTTATATGTCGAGTCTGCTGGCGAGTGCGGTAATGAAGAGTGATATCGAGAATCCAAGAAATTACGAGTTTTTTGATTATCAGAGCGAGGTGATGGTGATCTTGAGGTAAAATGCGAAAACTTCTCTCTAGGGGAAGTACTTGAATCATGCTTTGAAGATAAAAAATGCTCAAAACTTTTAGAACCAGTACTTTTGAAAGGTGTTTTTAAATATTCTTTACGTCTGTCCAAATGCTCATTTGAATCCCTATCAAAAACAGAAAAACGAGCATTATTACTATATCTAGGAGACTGCAAAGGGGTATCAGAGGAAATACGGCCAGCACTATATGTATTTTTATTCATGTTAATATGATGGTCATTCGTTCGATGATAAATATAATCTCGTCGAGAATCAAAAGGTTCTTTTGAAAATTTACGATTAATATAAGGGTCTCTATCTCTAGAAAATTCAATACACGTTTCCATAGAAAAAAATCTTACCTGTATTTTTCTTTCATCTTACATTTATCTAAGTCTTTTTGACATGATCCCGAAAAAACATACGTGTTACTACAGCAACTAAGAATGATATTTTTCAAAAAAACATATATTATATAACAATTTAACACGTTTTCAAAGCACAAAAAACAATAGATATAAAAAAATAGACATTTTAGACATTTTTTAATATTTTTTCAACCTCTCTTCCCATAAAAAATATATTCATCTTTAGTTAAGTATACCATTACTAAAGGCGCTCAAATATTTACACCAATATATAATATAGTTTATAATACTGAAATATATAGATTAGATATATATAATATATAAAAAAATATATATTCCTTTTTAATTTTATTATAAACTTCAATAATAAAGAGAAATTTTTTTAAAAGTAAAAATACCTAAAAATACCATTTTAATATTATCATGCTACAATAAACGTAATCCGTTATATTATGTCGACTAACCTTAATTTTTGTAAACCGTTATTTCAACAAAAACTAGCGGATTTATAACCAAATACAGTAAAAATACGTACAATAATCTAAATTATGACAACAGATCAAAAATCTCTCGAAACAGCACTTTTATACTGGGTATCAAGAAAATTTAACATCTTTTGATTTATACATCTAATCTCTGTATATTAGATCAATACATTTAATACAGATGATACTACGCATGCAATTCGTTCTATAGATAAACTGTGTGATGGAATTGTTATTTATCGCATTCTAATTGATATTGACACTCTTTTTTTTCGTAGCGCAATTGGCATTACGCCTATTGAAAATGGACCATCCAACTGGGTATTGCGTCTAAATAATAGTATCTAAGCATTTTCATAAAAGATATTTAATGTCTAAGCAAGGAAGTAAAACGACTTTATAAATATCTTGCTCGTTATTATGAAGAACGTCTAAACCGATGTTTCCCAGAAGTGAATGAATATATTCCCGACTTAGAAGCCATTGCTAAGGATTTTTCAGAAAAAGAAACAATTAAATTTCTAAAACTTGTATTAGCATGCTGTTTTCTATCAGATCAACACGAGAAATATTTAAAAAAAATCCAAAATTTAGATGTTCAAATACAAACAACATTAGAAAAAATAATTCAAGAGGTAAATACGTTCCTATAAATATTTAAAAAATTGAAGAATGAAGGTTATAGAGTTAGAAAAAAATAGTATAGAGGATAAAGAAAAGTATATAAAACTATGTTAAAATTCATGATACTTATATTAAATAAGTAAGAAAAAAATACTACAAACGGAAAACCAAGTAGCAATTCTTAATAAAGAGAAGGAGTTTTTAAAAAAAAATTATAAAATGATTTTAGAAGAAAATATTAAACTTAGAGAAGATCAGGTTCATTATATTATTATCTATTAACTCTTTGTCCTTACTTCAATTCTATAGCAAGCAATAAAATCTAAACTTGAAATAATTTTAAAAAAGTCAAATGAAACAGAAAATATATTTAATAATTATAAATATCAAATAAACAGTCTTCAAACACAACTTAATCAATCTGAACAAGAATTGTCTGCCATTATATATTCGTATTTACATCTATATACTAATATATTTAGATATCAATATAAAAATGATATAGCAGAAAAAAACATAGAGATTAAACAAAAAAATATATTCATTAGTTCTTTGACACATGAAGTAAGTATTTATTCATAACAAAAATTTGAATGTAATTTCATTTAGAATGAAGAACTTAAAAAAAAAGTAAAGGAGATTATATTTTTAAAAAAAAAGTTACAAGAAGAAAAGAATAATATTGAAGAATTAAAAAATATCATGAAAAAATATAAAGAAATTAAAAGTTCATATATTTTAAACCAAAATAAATTAAACGATGAAAATATTTCATATGAGTATTAAAATACAAAATAACAAAGAACAATGAAATTTATAAACTGATTATTAAATAGAAACATAGATAAAACGTGCCTATTAATTAACGATAAAGATGTTATAAACGACTATGAGTCCAGACTAGAATCACTTAAAGTTCTTTATGATCAATCTATTGAAGAAAAGAAATCATTAGAATTCGAAATGATGCATTTAAAAAATTGTTTGAATATTATTAAAACAGATGATAAAATAGATATATCAAATAAAAAAATACAAAAGGCAGAGCCGTATCAAGAAATTTTGAATAAGTCTATAGGAAATTGGTCGAAACATTTAAATAATCAATTTAAGAATCAATTAAATATTCATCTTGAATCACAAGTATCTAAACAAGAACTTAATGTAACTGAAGAGTCTTCAGAAAAAAGTATCGTAATTATAAAGAATATTATAAATAATTTTAAAAAGACTAAAAATAAAATCGATAATAAATATTTAGAAGACAAAAAAGAATATACATTAAACTCTCTAATTGATGAAAATAATTTTTCTGAGTATATTTCATCAAAAAATTATATAGTACTAACTAGAAATAGAAATTCGTCATTCAATTTTTCATCTGTATCATCTAAAAAATTTACAAATCCAGAAGTTCAAATACACAAATCAAAAAATTCATCCGATTTAGAAATGAGTATTATAGAATTAGAAGGCAAGTATATATTTATCATTTACATATATTAATTTGACTTAATAGACCAGAATAATATTTATAATTTAAATTCAATTCATAAAATAAACGAACATAAGGAATTGCAAGTTGAATTAGAAAAATTAAGAAAAAATATTGAAAATCTTGAGAATAAAAATCAAGATCAAATAGCTTTAATTAGTAGGTTATTTAAAGAAAAAGATGAATTAATACAAAAATCGATTGAGAGTGAAAATGTTTTATCAAAGTTAAAAGAAGAAAATAAGTAATTTTAATGTTTGATTCCTTTAATTGCTATACTAATTCTTTTAAGCAAATTGAATTTAATAATTACTTCTATTTCAGAAGATAGAGATGAAAAAGAAAAAAAACAATTAGAGACACAAAAAAAAATAGAAGAACTTCAAAATGAACTCAATCAAAACATGACAGCTACTTTAAAAGCAAAGCAGGTAACTTGAATATTTTGCATTTAATATTGTTTAATAAATTAAAGCTTTTAAAAAAACAAAATACTATGATAAAAGAATTAAAAGAAAAAGTAAAATAGAAATTCTTTTCTAATTAATAATTATTCTAAACAAAATTAGGTGTTATCCGGAAATATGGATGAATTATATAATGAACTTGTACTTAAAAATAAACAAATAGAAGAATTGAAAGTTAGTATATATTCCAAATTCATTATTATACTAACAATAAAGGAGACTAATAATAAAGAAATTACAAGACTAAAAAAAGAAAATATGCTTATGAATAATGCTTGGTATAATCTAGCATTACATCTAAAGCAAAACGATCCAACCGTGCAACATTCTTCTATTCCACCGTCAAATTCCCTAACAAAAGTAAACCACAATCTTAAATGAAACTTTGAAAAAATATATAATGTCTAAATTAACAATTTAAATATATATAAACATTATTAATAATATAATCACTTTTCATAACAAAATATATCATAACGTTTTATATAAAATATCTAATGCACAACTTAAAACATAGTATCATATAAGTTAGTATATACCAGTTATTTCACATAATATGTAATTATATCCATTCTTTTGGGTTTTTAAGAATTTCAATTAATCGTTTTTCACGAGGATCTTCTGAAACATATTGGTATTCCCAAGACGCAATAAGTGGTAATGCTGTAAAAATTCTTTTATTGTAAATATCTAAAACATAACAATAAAAAGACTTACGATTCAATACGAGAGTTCGGAATACTAAGTCCAAATGCAGTACCTCGATCATATATCATATTAAACTCAACATATCTTCCACGTCTTATCTGTTGAAAATATTTTTCTTCAGGTGTATATTCCATATCCTTATAAAAAAAATTAGTCAGAAAAAAAAAAATAAATTACCTTTCGACGTAAAAGAATTGGAATATAAGAAGGCAGAAAAGCATCAATACAATCCTTAATGAAAGAAAAAAGCTCTTCTGGATCCTTATTATCTAAATCATCAAAAAAAATACCGCCTATTCCTCTAGTTTCTCCTCGATGTTTAATATAAAAATATCGATCACACCATTTTTTGAATTTTGGATAGTACTCCTTATCATAACGATCACAAACCTCTTTATACGTACTATGAAAGTGAGTCGCATCTTCATCAAAAAGATAAGATGGAGTAAGGTCTGCACCACCTCCAAACCACCAGATTTTTGCAGAACCATCCTTATCTTCAATTTCAAAATAACGATAGTTTATATGAATACTTGGTGCCATAGGATTATGAGGATGTACAACAATTGATAGTCCACATACATGAAAATCCAATAGTTTTCCTAAATTTGTCAAACATTCATGATTTTGTCGCATTTTTTTTATAGTATCATAAGATAAACTTTTTCGAACTACTGATACATTAACGCCTGATTTCTCAATAACATTTCCTTTTTGAAGAACACAAGTTTTGCCAATTATCCCGTCTCTTTCCCAAAAATCTTCTTTAAATGTTTGACCATCTATCTCCTGTAAAGCATAAATAATCTCTTCCTGCTTTGTTCTAACCAATTCTTCCATACGCTTCAATATAGATGTATTTTCATTGGTTTTTGAATCACTTTTCTACAGTTCATATTAATGTTTCACATATCAAGACCAATATACACACAATTAGTTCTTGCTCAATAGACTGACATTGAATGACAAAATTTTGCTATATTCAATCAGAAAAATACCCATTTAAAAATATAAAACAAAAACTAACATTTTTATTGACATATATGGACATGCTATATATTAGAAACCATGTGAACCTCACTCCCCATAAAGATAAATTCCTTATAAAAACATTATGAAAAATAGAATACAATTGAGTCCTAAAAATATATAAGTAACTAAATTAAACTTATACATAAATACAAATTACATACAATTGTACTGAACAATTAGACAATTTAGAATAAGAAAATGAAAATAAATGTTTTTCCAATAAAAAACAAAAATTCCTAGTCAAATATGACCATACAAAATCAAAAAAATGTTTGGGTCTGTTTATTAATGATATTGATAAAATTTTTGGACTTAAAATATATCTAAATAACATACATGAATCTTTAAAATTAAAGTGAAAAGTTTGACGATAAATCATAACTTATTTCTAAAAAATATTAATAATTGATCTATAAAAACATTATAAAAGTACACTAATAATATCAAATTTTTCTATTAATACAGTATTTTTTTATAAGATCAAATCCCAATAAAAACAATAAAATGCTGTAAAAATAACAATCTTCAAATACAAACGAAATAATAGAGAATGTTAAAAAGTTATTTACTAATAAACTGATTTGTATAAAATAATAGATCAGATTTATATATTATGTTCTACCAGAGTCCCAAAAAAACTTAAAACTTAATCTATCCAAAATATTCTAACTTAAAAATACTAATAAATTAAAAAAATATATAAATATTGTAGAATAAAAATTTTAGAGTCCTTTTTTTTTCAATTTAATTTAAATTCAAAAATCAAAAGAAAAAAACAAATTATAGCAGATATTTTAATAATTTAAATAATATCATATTTTATAGGTAAAAAGATTTTTTAAAAAAATAACAATATTAGAAAACTATTTTTTAAAAAATAAATAAAAAAATAGATAAATTATAATTAATAAAAAATTAGAATTATAAAATTAAATATTTTATATTAAAAACTAAAATGTAAAATTTTTCCAATAAAATAATTATGTTTTTATTCTAAGATAATCTTATTATAAATTTATAAATCCCTTTTTTTTAATTTAAGTATTTAAATTTAAGTATTTAAAATTAAATATACAGTATATAAAAAATTTTAACCAAAAATGTTAGTAGAAATTACAACATAAATATTTCTAGAAAAAATATTAAAATTACTATTTAAAGTAAAGTAGAAAACATAAAAATTATATATTCATAAAAATATAAATTATATTATTATGTAATTATTCACTAATAGAATAATTTTTGAATTATCTTAAAAAAAGAAATTTGATATTTAAACAGTACAAAAAAAATATATATTAAGAAAATAATTATCAAAATATTTTTTTATTTCAAACAAAATCAATTCTATAAAATTTATTTATATTTTTTTTTAAAAATACATTAAAACATTTATAAAAAGAAAACTTATATTTTCATAAAGAAATTTTATCTAAATAATCGTTAAACATTTACGATTAAAAAATTCTATACATTTTATGTTATAGATAAACGAATTTAAAATATTTTAGAAATACAATAAAAATATTCCATTTGATTCTAAATATTCAATCTTTAATATATCTTTTTACACCTAAAATTTCTTATAATTAAAATTTATAATATTTAATCTTTAATTTTCTTCTTAAACAATTATTTTATCTAAAAAAACTTAAAAACCTAGATATCTTGCAATTTCAAAATAAATAATAAATTATTCTAATCAATCTTTTATCTATTTGATGTCATATCTTTATCAGTTTATAATAATAATAATTTAATGAATAATATAAACCATAAAAAACCATAAATATTTATTTAATAATAAATATTTTATAAAAACTATTCAATGTAAACAAATTTAAAACTCTAAATTTTTTTATTATAACTTTGTTTTTTTCATTCATTAAATTAAATTTTATTAAGCAAAACAACAAATACCAATATATGTGATTTCAAGACAATTTCCCGAAAACATCAACATACTTATATTTAGTTCCATAAAAATTAGTGCTATTTATAACATATTAAAAAAAGCTGTTACTAATAATCTAAAAAAATCTTTTTACAAATGTTTTTAAAAACAAAAAATACATAAAAAACACACAATTCAAAAAAACATTTTTCAAAAACAATTAATCCCTAAAACAAAACATCTTATTTAGTTCATATATATATAGAATTATTAACACATTAGAATCATACTTATTTAACCGTTTTAAAAGCTATACTAATTCACTATAATAATAAAAAGTATCGTCTCACATACATTGTACAGCATTATAATAAAAACAAAAAAAAATAGTATATAGCCTATAGTACTTATTCAAATATTTTTCTACTTTTAAAAACCGGAATCACTCAATTTAACATTTCTCAAAAATAAAAACTAATCAAAGTGCATTTCAAACATACTCTTCAACAATAGAAGACCTACTATATTTTCTCCTTTGCAACAATTCATTCAAAGAACAATGCTCTGGACGTGGATGGTTTTTCTCATACAAAAAATAGCTAAAAACACCTATACTCATAGCAAAAACAAAATCAACCCATCTAAAAAACATAACTAAAACTATAGAAGTCATAAAATTCAAATACCTTGAGATTAAATAAATATTTTTTGAAACTAACATTTTTTGTTTTTTTTTTTACAATTTTACGGACAAAGAACCAAAAAAACTAGCATTATTCATAAAACACAAAAACATTTCTTCATATAACTTCCAACAAAATTCCAGCAATTAGAATACGCTTAATCACTAAAACTTCATATTTCATCTAAACATTTATAAACCACATAATATCCTAATTAATGCTTTTTATGAATGACTTTTGATTCCTTTTTAACTATATATAAATAAAAAATAATGAAAATAACTCAAATACAAAAAACATACCTTTGGACTTTGGTGGAGGTCCTTTACCTCGTCGACGTCGTCTAAACATATCAATATACTATTTTTGCCAGAAAAAGCAATCAACCTATCTACATCGGCCTTACGAGACTCCTCAATGGGATCAACCAATTTGAGCTCAGGAAATGACCGAATTATCGTTTTAGGAACAACATTCATTCGTGAATAATACTCAAGAACGGTCGGCCCACGAAGTCGCTGGCGGAGAACACGATTTCCATTCCGACGTGAATCCACATTAAAAGTAGTACCGAATATACGTGAAATAACGCTTGAAACCTCTTGCAGTCGTTTTTTTGAGGGCAATTTAAGCATTTGTAATTTTAAACTGAGATCGATAAGTTCTTAAACTAACGTTAAAAAACGATTAAAAATATTAAGCTATAGAATATGTCAAAAAACGAAGAAAAAGAAGAAAAAGCAGAAAAAAAAAATAAATTGAAATTCATAGAAAATACATATCCTTTCAGAGAAACTCAAATCAAACTTTTAGGAGAAATTTTAGGCAAAGTTCGTTTTTGAAAAATTTATAGGTTTTATAACACAGAGGTAGAAAAAAACAGCGCAAATCCAATCACTTATAATATGTGGATACCATTTCACTGGAAAAACAAGTATTTTGCAGGCAGTCCTCAAGTCAATGGGTACAGATTTTGTATGGATCGACTGTCAAGACTGTTTTTCTTTACGCATCCTTTTTGAACGCACAATATATCAATTAAAAAAACTAATAGGTAAAGATGAATCATATGAGAGACTGAAGTCATATGATTTATCAACTTTCACCGTTTCTATTCAAAATATCTTTTTAAAAGCTAATTGGACAAGTAATATCATCTTGGTAAGTCACTTATCTCCTTTTTTACACAAGTACTTGGCTTTCAACAAGAAAAATAAAAATAAACAGACAAAATTTCTTTTTCAGCGAAACAAACTTATATTTATAGATTTTTGATAATACAGAGCAATTACATTATTTTAAGATCTCTGTTCCTATAATTGTCTTATTACGATTATCGGAACTAGTTAAATCCCTTTAGAAACAACATAAAAGTACTTATTATCCATAGTCCTTTGTCCCTTGGTTAACAACTATCCTGATAACAACATCATTAGAAAACTTGACTTGGGGATCATATTATGTTCCTGTTATTTATTTTCCACCTTATTCCAAACAAGAATTCCTCGAAATAATATGCAAACACGAAGAATCTCTTACATTATTGTCTAATACTCTTAAATTTGAAAAAGAAAATGCAATAACGAATGTCGATTATATTAATCTTTGGCAAAAATTCGGAGGAATTTTATGGGATACTTTTAACCCAATTATAGAGGGTGACTTTGATTTATTCTTTTCTATATCAAAGAAACTCTGGCCTCTGTTTATAAAGCCTATAGAAGAAGGTAAAGCGAGCAAAAAAGACGTCATAAAACTTTATAAATTTAGTCAACAAACTTCTACACTCTCTTCATCTAAAACAATTCTTGAAGAATTATCAAAACTTACATATCTTGATACATTAAAACCTTATTTGAAAAACACAGGTATGATTTTAAAAAATATATTACATTTAAATAAGTTGTTAGATATTATAGATCTTTCTTGGACTTCAAAATATCTCATTGTAGCTTCTTATTTAGCATCGTATAATTCACCATCGCTTGACTTTAGTCTTTTTTCTAAATATAAAAGTAATATAAAGAAAAGAAAACGAATAAAAAAATCAGCATCTATGGTAAGAAACTATTGTATAAAAAAATCAAACTAATATCAATAAAAGACCAACCAACGACTTATAGGACCCAAATCATTTGCATTAGAAAGAATGTTAGCTATATTTCTAGCGATTCAATCAGATGAAGATATATTAACTTCTGATATTTATAATCAAGTATAATTATTCAGATATAATAAAACAAACTAACAAATACCCAAGATTGAAACATTAGCTTCCATAAAAATGATTATTAGAACATCATTAACATCCAATAAACTAGAAAGCACAAGCCGTTGGAAAGTAAACGTTGGTTGGGATTTCATCCAAAAAATTGCAAAAAGTATAGATTTCGAATTAGAAAATTACTTAATGGAATAATACTTTTTCAAATTTATGCATGTAATAATAAAACTATATAAATAATATCAACTAGAACACCACCATTCCAAATGTGCTTCATTTGCAACACACAACTCCTCAAACCATTTAGTTGAGGCTTGACAAAACTTGAATGCACGTGGTGCTTTATTAAATTTTATGGGTTTTTTCCGCAATAATTTTCCATCCATTGTAGACCAAAAACGTATTTGATCATGTCCCGCTTGAAATAATTAATTAAAAAACACAAATATACTTTTTTCTAACCTGCAGCGACAACCCTTTTATCAAGACTAATATCAAACCCAAGTCCAAAGGAATATTCATTTACATGACCATTAAATGATAATAAAGATTGAGAAAATGAGTTTTTAGAATGGAGCATCCTTATATCATACATATCCAACTATAATATTTAAGGAATAAGTAGGCAATATGTTTATTACATACAGAATTTTCTAGCCCAGCAACAATAAGATAATAGTCTCCAATTAAACCAAAATTTGTAACACTAGATTTGTGTCGAATTCCCAATTCAATGGAATGCAATCTACTCCCACCTTCACATCTAACATCAAAAAAATCCACCCATCCACTACGGCAACCAATTAAAAATACATTTAAATCTAAAAAATCAACAGCAAAAACATCACTTTTAAGATTATAAAAATGTGTAGTGCATTGAGCATCATTATCAAGTCCTTTAATCACCATAGCCATTTTAGATCCCCCTGATATTGTTAAACAAGTAAAAATCTCATGATCAAATTCAAACCAATTACGGCCATTTGACCAGATGACGCAATAGCAGATGTCCATAAAGCATTTTTACCTCGAGGTAGAATAGTTACATTAATATCTATTACTCGTAAGAAATAGTAATATATACTTATAAGATATACCGTAATCAAACAAATTTTCTTCTACATTATTTTTTATAGTTCCTATTTGAAAATGGCCAGGATTTTTCTGATCACCCATAAATGTACAACTTTAGAATCGCCAAAAATTAGTCAAAAACATTAAAAAGATATTCTTACACAAATCTACCCCTAGAATCAACATTTAGAGAAGTCAATTCTGAAGTAGATCGAGAAATATTCCACTGAAAAGGCTCATAAACATCTTCAGTTGGCTTCATCCTAATAGCCCTAGGAATATGAGAAAAAGGAGCAAAAAGTAAAAAAGAACCCCAATAAACCATAGGATGTTCCGAACAAAATATGATTCATATTCGGAGAAAAATTTAAACAAGTGATCAAACTACCACGATCAATATTTGGCTCTTTAATATGATGCATAAAAAGCCGGTTTATCCATAATGTATCATAAGAACGAGCGATGGGCTGCCCTATATATCCTATGCGTTGCTTCCCAACTTCTCGGTCAATATTCCTCTGAAAAAAAGATGTTTCTACTTTTTGAGTTATTTGAGCAAATAAGGCAGTTTTTTTCTAAAAAAAATTAACAAAAAATATAAAAAACACAAACTATACCGTTTCAGATTCTACTTTGTTTCTCTTTTGTATATTTTCCAAAGAATATGGACATGAAGTATCTACAAGATGATTTTCAAAAATCTTAAAATACTTTCTTTTTTTTTCATCTGAAAAAATTAGAAAACATTTTAAAACAAAAGAAAAGCATTTCCATAAAAAAACCCGGAAATATTGTGCTTATTTCTGGACATTTAACAATCTATTTCACTAAAATTCACAATAAAAGTATTAATAATCGATAATTGAACAATCAAGGAAAAATATAAATAATTAATATACAAAAACAATGATCCATATTATTATTTACAATCACTAATATAAATATTTTGTCATTTCGAATAACAAAAAATGACATACTTATTCATTAAAAAACTGTCTAAGTTCACTAGCAAAATGAAGAATAGACAAAACGGTTCGTAAATAAGAAACTCTAGGAACAATCTGACGCAACCGTTCATATAAATTATCCATTCTATTTTCAATCAAAACAAGTATCTGCGAAGTGATCCCTGAAAAACAATGACTCTAAAAACATTAATAAATATACAAAAAAAATCAATATACCTCCATCCCCATCAGTAATTTAAAGCAAAGTTCTAACCATTGTAATTTCTTCTCCATTAATGGATCATCAATATCTTCCATAATTTCAGATAACGCATTAGCTACTGAGAATAATATAATATAGCTAGCATTACCCAACATAACTTTAGGATCTATAGTGACATACATATCAAACAGTTCATTCTTATACGGCGATTGAGCCCACTAAAACATATTAAACCAAGTACAAGTAAGTAAAAAGAAATACAATCGCTAAAACATCATTATAATAAGATTTGGCAAGCAAATCTTTAACTGATGACACAACCTCTTCTTTAGACTTATGAAAGTCTCCTAAATCTAGTTATTATATATTCTTTTAAGTGATTTACTTGCTTAAAGATTCTGAAGTATTTTCTAAACCCATAGCAGGTTTATCTAAATCCATTTTAAATAACAAATCAGAAACTCGCATTTCTAGTGAAGAAACACTTTTTAGTAGTGCTTCAATGTTAAAAAGATCTTTTTTCCTTTCTTCAGAAATATGCTTTAATAAAAAATCTATTTTTTCATCATATTTAGTTTCTATTTGAGCTATTTTCTGAAAAAAAGAACTTTCCAATTGAATAATAATTCCTTTTATAAGAGATTCCATTTCAAAACTTATTCCTTTCACAAGCGCCTTTTCAAGATTTTCAGATATATCTCGAGCTAAACCTGCTTTATCCATAGATTTCATATAAGTATTATGAATTTCTGTAGCTAATTCATGAGTTAATTTTTTCATATATGGCATTAATTGTGTCGATTGTCTGTCCGTGTTATTTGAATAGAACTTATTAACAATAGGTAAAATATTATTTTTTACTGATAAAGAAACGTTCTTTTCTATTAGTTCTTTTGTATTATTATTTAAATTTTCAAAAACCTATGTATAATTAAATGTATAATTAAAACATATATATGATTTAAATAACTTACCTGAAGTAATAACTTCTCTTGATTTGCTCTAACATCATCTCTCTGGGTCACAATTTCCTCAATTCTTTTACCTTATTTGATAAGAATAAAATTTAAAGCATTTAAAACCTTACTTTGCTTATTAAACTCATTAGAAAGAAAAACTTTAATAAATTTCTTTAAGTTTACTTGATCAGATATATTGCAAGAATTATCATTAATATTCAATGCACCAAGTGAAAAATTCAATTCAGAAGATTCGCCAATATCATTAATTTCTTTTTTATTTATGGAAGAAGTATCATCATTTTTCAATTTTTTTCTTTTATTAATTCTAACAATTTCTTGCTTCTGATCCTGAGTATTCTGAAACCTAATATCAGAAGAAATTTTCTGTTCAGTCGAAATCTCTTTACTATGATTTATAGGCTTTGCATCATCATTACTATCGTCAGTTATAACCATACTTTGAGGTGTGTATGTATTTATATTTGATTCACTTAGCTCCTCTCTTGCTATTTCTTGTTCCAAGTCAGGAAGATGTAAAATTGTATAACCTTTATCATGTGCAGCAAATAAATCCAAAGCCGAATCATTTATAGATACAACATTAAAATTATGTAAAGTCCTTTTTGAAACAAAACTAAATACACAAAAACTATCGAAAAGAGACCAATTTCTAGAAGAAGTATTAATAGTAGTGTTTTTAGAAACCAAGGATTTAATGTAAGAATCTTGTGCCATAGATGTATCCAAATCTTTATTATTGTAATGAAACCGATACAAGAATCCAAAATAATCATTAACAATTAAATTTTGTGAATCATTATCATACAAAGCAACAGAAGAGACCTCAGAATTACTATTTTCACTATTTCCAGTCAAAACAAGCTCCTGAGAGATTAAACCGGTATCTAAATCCAAAAGATATAATTTCTTATTATTTCTTAAACCAAATATAAGATGTTTGGAAAGAGCATTTGGCTGTTTTGAACCTATGAAGGAAACCCAACACAAAGGTTCATTAGAAACAGCATATGAAAGTGAAGGGGTAGATATAACGAATTTAATGCTATGTTCTATATGTTCATAAACAGTCCATAGTTCAGCGGTTCCGTCTTCATGAATCGTAACAAGAACCCTTCCATCCGGCGAAAACGAAAAATCTTCAATATATTTTTCAGCAACAATAAAACCAATATTAGAATTTGAAAGAGAAATTTCATATCTTTGAAGCTCTTCAAACCGATCATGACTAAACTTAAAGAAGTATATTCGATTCAGGAGTTTAATAGCAATAATATTTGGTATTGGACAAAATTTAGCTCTTATTTCCGTATTGGACATAGAATGCTCTCCATTAAATCGAAAAACCATTTTAACACTTTATAAATATTAGAAGAATAGAAGATATTAAAAAATCATACGATTTAGAAGGATTATTAAATGATGTTTTCAAAATATTCCATATAACAACTCCACCATTTGAATTTGTACTCATAAGATAAGTAATATTTTGAGGATTTATAGCATATTTAGAGAACGATATATCATGTATTTTCGATCCAAGTTGACCCGTTAATAGGATATGAGAGCCATCGTCTTGATTCATAAGACGTAAATTTCCATCTAATAATTCTTTAATAATCGAAATTAAAACAAAAACCATTACCTTTAGGTATAGCATAAGCAAGATAATTTTTATCAGCATCAATTGTATGGTTGTTTAATGAATCAAATGTTGCAGTCAATCGAGCAATTTCTGATAATTCGATTTTATCGCAGAACCCTAAATTTTTTGCAAGCGGTATTATTAACCTCATAAAAGGCGCATCTGGAAAAACAATCCTTCGAAAACCATGAAACTTTCCGAGCTCATAGTCTTTCTTCAAATTCAATTTTTGAGTCGAAGGATGATCAGAAAGATTTTTTACAGGAACAGAATCACCCTCAAGCTTAGGAACACCAGACTCGTTCATTCTAGGAGGTGCTTTGAGTATTTTTTTTGGCTTTAAGTCAGACATCCTAGGATTTGTAATAGACAACTGGTCAAAGATATTAGTCGCAGTAAACAATGTTTTTGGTGGCTTCTCATTTATCGATAATGCTCCAATAGACGTAGAGGGTGCAGCAGGGGTTGTTGTAGCTAACGATGAAGGGACAGACGTGCCTGTAGAAGTAGCTAATGATCCTCCACTTACAGGTGCACCCACGCTCCATGTATTGGAAGACACATCGCCAGTTGAAGAAACTAAAGGTCCCATAGCATTAGAAGGAGGAGCATCAGTCAAAAGAATCGACAGAAGACCATTTTGAGAGGGCGTCATCGACACCGCAGACGATGAAGCACCTGGAGATGCAGCAGCAGGAGAAACAACTGCAGACACACTCCTATCTGCATTAGAAGCAATTATCGCACTAGAAACACTCGTGGGACGTTCAGATGCAGACACAGAACGCTCTTTCTTAACCACATCCTTCAATAAACCCTCATTTTTCGATTCAATAAAATTCGAGATATATTCCGACTGAAAAGACGGTTTAAGAGACAGAGACCCAGTCTTATCAAGCGTATCACCAGGTTTTCCAATTAATATTGATAAAAAATTACTCTGAACATCACTAATTCCTTTTGATGACCCTACCGATCCCTGATTATTTCGCTCTTTTGGGCACTGATTAGGCCGTAAAAGATCCAATAAAGAACGACTTGCATCCATCAAATGAAGAAAATGTTTTGCAAAGGTTCAATCTCTTTATTCTTTTATAAACCTTCTTAAAAAATATCTCTTTTTTACGAACGTTGAGACGGACGTTAATCGTAGTAGATGAAATCAACCAATTGTCACGTGACAAAGGGACACCAGACACAGCACCGAACGCGTCATATCACGTGACCAGAATCAAACGAGACGTCAGAGACATCAGAAAACAAAAAAATCAAAGTTTTTCAAAATAAATCAAGTGATAATAAAAAAAAATAGAAAAGAAAAAAAAGAGAAAATAAAGAAAATGTATTGTTTATGTCATTTTTTGCCATTTTTATTTGTTCCAACAGCAGCATCACCGTATTTTTTAACGATTTTTCTTGTATCACTTTCGTTATTACATCGACCATGGTAAGCTCATTAATAAATAAGGAGGACCTGACAAAAAATAGCATTTACTGTTCATTAATATTAATTACATTATTTAGTACAGCATGTTACTGGAGAGATAGCTGCTTTCTTGACTTTAGCGATCGACAGCTGTTTCAACCACGAATTTTAAATACACAAAATACAAATATATTGGGGTTTAGTAGATTTTTTCGACTCAGAGAAATATTGAAACGCAAAGAATGGCACCAATCACTCATAGGAGTTACAGTCCGTCTATAAGGATGGAAAAGTGAGCAAAAACAATGACGGATGATAATATTATTGGGTCTATGAAAATAGTATTTTTTTAAAAGATACAACATGGAAACTGGAAAATTTTACTTGATATTCTCAAAAAATAGCAAAAAAATCTCAAATACAATATCAATTTTTATTATTCATTTTATTTTTCAACTAGATTAAATTAAACGTATGAAAATAAAGCAAATACATTTTCAGCAACTAAAACAACTTTTCTCTATGGATATGCAAAGTAATACTCTCTAGAATTCTACGCTTCAATTTAATCCTTTAACTACAATTTCATTTTTATATTATATATCACTGACAGGTTAAATATGCAATATTTTTTTACAAACATTATATTCATTAACAAAGCATTTTTCAAACAAAATACTTATTTTTCTTTGGAAGAATGCTAATGTTAACATAAACTTTTAAAAAGCCTTAAAATTATATAACAATAAATAACAAAATCTTAAAAGACCTTTTCAAAATAAAGATCAAAAGATATACAAGAAAAGTGTTAAGTATATATTAAGATTACTTAAAAACAATAAATAAACTATATTTTCAATCAATATAACAATCATAACATTATTTTTAACCATAACTATGAATTAATGCCTATTCAATCGAATGTATACTATAATAATAGAGTAACATTCGTATCTTTATTTTGTTTGTAATGTAGAAGGCCCTCAAAAATAGTACATATAATTAAACATTGTAATACAAAATATACATGGTATCACAAAGACTCAAAAACTCTTTTTATAATAACCAATATATTTTATATCTAGACTCGCGATCTATTAGCTCTCAGCTAATAATATTTATACAATAGATAATCGATTATATAATAGAAAAAAACAAATTAGCATCATTCTGGTCTACAAAATGATTTTATATAAGAACATATTTTACATAAAATGAGAAATTTCAATTAATTCCCCAATAATCTTTTACTTTTTATATATTATGTCTTATTTTAAAATTACAAACGTCATATCATAAATAAATTACCATTTTCAAAAGAACTTATCCACTAACATAACTAAAAACATATCTACATAAACATTTTATAAAAATTTAGCACTCCAAATACTATAAATAACAGAAAAATGTTTTTAAAATCTTCTAATCCCTTACTAGAACTCACTATTCTTAATCAAAGATATTTATATTTATAATTGAATCATATAGATCTTACAAATTTAGAAAAAATATCCAATATAGATAACAAGGAATACAAAAAGACAAATATCAATACATTTATACAATTCCTAATACTTTATATTCAATATAAAGGAAAACATGATCATATCTTTTTTTGATTTCGACGATCAAAATATTCTACAAGCATAATTTCAAAAAAACTAAAATCAACAAATAATAGTGTTTTAAATTTTTATAAAACATAACACTACGAAAATATCTGATGTCAGCATATTCAACAAGTATATTTAAAGAATCACTTCGAAGACGACAAGAAAGTAATGATTCAAATAAATTATCACAAAATATAGAACAAGAATTGCTAGAGCAAGATGATAGAAAAAAGGATTTTGCAAAGAAAAAAAAAAATTTAATAAAAGTAAGGCCAATTGGAAAAAATCATATATCAACAAAATGATTTTAGGAAGAAATTTCGAAATATATAACTCTCATTCTAATTCCAATTATTTTATTTGCATTAGCCTTATTTACAAGATTATATCGCATTTCATACTCAGATCGTGTAGTTTGGGATGAAGCACAGTGAGTTTACACTTAAAATATATTAAGACAAGGTTCTTAACAATATTTCTTTAAGTTTTGGAAAATTTTCATCTTATTATGTCAAAAGAGAATTTTATTTCGATGTATATAAACAATTATAGATATGGACAATATATTTTTTCTAATTTTTTACTTTCAGGTTCATCCTCCTCTTGGCAAAACACTAATTGGATTATCGGGTTATTTGTCTGGTCACAATGGAACATTCATATTTGAAAGTGGCACAAAATATCCAGAACCTGTCAATTATCGGTTTATGCGCACATTTTGTGCAATATTTGGAGCGTTATGCATACCTTTGGCATATTTTACAGCAATTGAATTAAATTATTCTTTTTATTCTGCATTTCTTGTAGGATTAATGGTCTTATTCGGTAAATAGCATCCTTTGAGCTCTTCATAACTTATATATATAAGATAACTCTCTTGCAACAATTAGTAGATTTATTCTTTTAGATAGTATGTTGCTCTTCTTTTCTATGACTACAATTTATAGTTTATTTAAATTTCATTCTTATCGTCACAAACCATTCTCATATCGATGGCACAAGTGGCTTTTTATAACAGGTGTATCCATTGGATGCGTTTGTAGCGTTAAATGGGTCGGTATTTTTATAACAATTTTATGTGGTTTATATACAATTAACGATCTTTGGATCAAATTTGGAGATTATAAAATGCCAAAGGTAAGAACAACTATAAATACTCAATTATCCTTCTAATCTTTAGATGACATACTTAAGACATTGGATTACTCGTGTTATAGCTTTAATTATTATTCCATTTTTATTTTACGCATTAACTTTTTGGACTCATTTCGGAATTTTAAATAAATCAGGTACAGGTGATGCACAAATGAGTTCTTTATTTCAGGCAAATCTCGAGGGAACTGATATTAAAAAAAGTCCTATTTATATTGCATATGGTTCTAAAGTAACCATAAAGAATATGGCATATGCAGGAGGGTTACTTCATTCACATATTCAGACATTTCCAGAAGGCTCTACCCAGCAACAAGTTACTTGTTATCATCACAGAGATGGCAATAACGACTGGTATATTCATCCTATTCATGGAATAAAACCAGTATCTAACGAAGATCCCATACAATATTTACAAAATAAAGATGCTCTTCGTTTAATTCATAAATCTACAGGATGCAACCTTCATAGTCATAATATTCCAGCACCCATTACCAAAAAGAATAGTGAAGTTTCATGTTATGGCAATCTTACCATAGGTGATACTAATGACCATTGGGTAATAGAAGTTATCAAAGATCCCAATCCACAAGATACTCGTATCAAAACTATAAAAACTGCCTTTCGACTTCGACATGTACCTCTTAATTGCTATTTAAGAGCATCACGCACTCATTTACCTCAATGGGGATTTAAGCAGATTGAAGTTACTTGTGATAAATCAAATAATTCTAAAGATTACTTTACACATTGGAATATTGAACACCATTGGAATGATCGATGTAAAAAAAAATAAAAATAATTTGTTATTTTCTAACTTAAGTCAGTACCTGTAGGCAACGCTGATTTCTATAAACCTTCCTTTTGGAACGATTTTATCCATGCCAATATAGGCATGATGAATACAAACAATGCGCTTGTTCCTGAAAAAGGAAAAAAAGACGAATTAGCATCACATGCATGGCAATGGCCTACAGCTATAGTTGGTATTCGAATGTGTTCTTGGGATGACCAAGGTTTATATCAGTTTATATCTCTAGAAATGAATTTAAGAAACTAACTATACATAGTCGTCAAATTTTACATGCTTGGGAATCCAATTGTTTACTGGATATCTACTACATCTATCCTTATCTTTTTTATACTTGCGATGTTTTATGCTGTTCGTTGGAAACGACATTATATCGATTTCACCCCAGGTATATTCAAAGACCTACAATTATTGATAGTTCTTATAAAAATTCTAGATACATTTGATCATTTTTACTATTCTGGGATTTATCCTGTGTTGGGATGGGCACTTTATTATCTTCCATTTTTTATTATGAAAAGGTATTTACACATACTTTATAATATTACTGACTATTTTCAGAGTTTTATATTTGC
This sequence comes from Pneumocystis sp. 'macacae', assembly GCA_018127085.1. Taxonomy (NCBI): domain Eukaryota; kingdom Fungi; phylum Ascomycota; class Pneumocystomycetes; order Pneumocystales; family Pneumocystaceae; genus Pneumocystis; species Pneumocystis sp. 'macacae'. The sequence continues at coordinate 193,008 of CM030724.1, forward strand.
ATCATTATTGTATGCCAAATAATCTATATTTTTTCATTTTCTAATATGTAGTTCCTGCACTTCTTTTTGCGATTTTAACAACAGGTTTCATTTTTGATCATTTTACCCGATCTACATCAACAATTGTACGAAGTATCATTTTTTCCGTCACATACATAGTTATTGTCGCAACATTTATCCACTTCAAAGTCTGATTTTTCATAAAAATATATTTATTCTCCTAATTTTATCAATAGGATATTACGTTTGGCATGTTAGGACCATCTACTCAATGGGCTCATTTACAATGGCTTTCCTCCTGGAAGATTAGCAATTAAAGGCTAAAACGAGAATGAAGAGTATATTTCTAACAAGTAGTGGAACACAAACAAATAGCATCTCACTAATAATTAAACAAAAATATATCAAAAATACAGCCAGTAGGTCTTTAACACTATTAAAAAATATTCATCATTCAACGCTCTCCAAAGCCTCATGATATTCTCACTCATTCTTTATCAAGATTTTTCCCATATTCTTTCAACTTATCTCCAAGTTATCAATTTTATCTTAAAGTTTTTTATAACAACCTTTTTATAGACCAAAAACATAACCTGTCCTAGATCAACATCTTTCTAGATCCATATATTCCATCGACTCGTCACTACTATACTTAATTGTACTTTCTTATTTGCATTTATCCACTTTAATGTCTTTCCGTCTCGACATCGATATTGATTTTACGAAAATCAGTAGACAGAATGCCTCCTGTTAATTCAAAAAAAAACCCATATATAAATGATTTCGTAAAATTCCTGTGAGAATAATATTATATAAATAAAGTTTTTATATGTATCTAATGATTTTCAATAGAAATAGTTCACCTACACCATTTCATGTTGTCAATACAGTCAGCAAATATTTATCTTACTCAGGATTTAATGAATTGAAAGAATCTGAATGCTGGGAAAGAGACATTGAGATTGAAAATAAGTATTATATTACACGGAATAGTACTTCAATTATTGCTTTTAGTATTGGTATACTTTTTTAGTTAAAAGATAAGCCTGATAATTTTTAAGGCAAGGATTGGAAACCAGGGAATCCAATAGCTCTTTCAGGTGCACATGTAGATTCGCCGTCATTAAAGTACTATGATATTTTCTTTTTCACTTTAACAAGTTTATTTTAGAATTAAACCAGTTTCTAAAAAAATGTCAGAAGGATACATTCAAGTTGGCATTGAAACATATGGGGGAGGAATATGGCACTCATGGTTTGATAGAGACCTTGGTTTAGCAGGTCGTGTCATATTTCAGGGGAAAGATGGAAATATTAGGGATCATTTAATTGACATTCAAAGACCACGTAAGTTTTACTCGTAATCAGCCACTGCAATTTTATGCAGACTAATTCATCTTGAAAAACTATACTCAGTCTGATAGTAATGCGTATTTCCACGCTTGCAATCCATCTTGATCGTGAGGTTAATCAAAAATTTGAATTCAACAAAGAAACACAATTACTACCAATTATGGGATTAGAATCGTCAAGAAAACAATCAAAAGACCAAGAAGATATAACTAATACAACCTTAAGACATCATTGCGAACTTCTCGATTTAATTGCCCGAGAATTAAATATCGAAAGTAAAAAAAAAACTTTTTTACTCCAATAAATGATTTTCTAGGACATCAAATTATAGATATTGATTTAATACTGAAAGATGTGCAGCCTGCTTGTATTGGTAAAATATTTTTTTTTACTGCTCTTGAATTAAATTTTATAGGTGGAATCAACGAAGAATTTATTTTTTCTGGGAGACTTGATGACCAAGTAAATACAATGTTCTAAGAACAATCCAATTATTAAAGAGTATATTAGGCAATGTGTTATTCTATTCTTCAAGGTTTTCTTGAAAGTTTTGAATCAAGGAAAAACTCAGAATCTGACTCCATTATCAGATTAATGGTTTTGTTTGATCATGAAGAAGTTGGTTCTGTAAGTGCTCATGGTGCAGAATCAACCTTTTTACCATCAGTGTATGATAAAAACAGCATTCTCAACATCTTTAACAAGTCACTATAGCATAAAAAGACTCTTTAATTCCAAATTAACACAGAAATATGATAATTTAATAAGTTTTGAACAAACAATATCTAAAAGCTTACTAATGTCTGCGGATATGGGTATCACTTTAATCCCATCTTTTTATTTATCTACTAAATACGATAGGACATGCAATTCATCCAAATGTAAACATAAATGAATTTCATTATTCATTTTGACATATAAAATAGTATTCTTCCAAACACGAATCTAACCATAAACCTAAGTTGAATCATGTAATACAATTGATTTGGTTTTATAATATCTAAGAAATTTTCTATAGGGACTTGTATTAAAAATTAATTCTAATCAACGTTATGCAACAAGTTCTCCAGGAATAGTATTCGCACTTGAAGTTGCTAAAAAAGCTCATGTAAATCTTCAGTGTAAATTTCATCCCTTTTTTTATTTATAACATTATGTATAGTCTTTGTAAATGCAAATACTATGCCTTCAGGAAGCACAATTGGGCCTTTATTAAGCGCATCTCTCGGAATCAGAACAGTTGATATCGGAATTCCGCAACTATCAATGCATTCTATTCGAGAAATGGTAAATATTATCATTTTATCTAGTAATCCTTTTATAATAATGATTTTTATAGGCGGGCATAGATGATATTAGTAGTTCTATTCTTTTTTTCAAAAGTTACTATGAAAATTACTCAGTTATACAAAGAACAATGATGATTGATTAAGGTATATGTAAGAAATACATTAATCATATTTTGTTTTTTATACAAAAACGTTGCTTTTAATTATATATTTTAACGTCTAAATACACATTACATCAATATTATTAAATCTAACATCACAAATACAAAATCCCATATTTCGGAGCTTTATATATTTTAAAATAAAATTCTTTTCATAAATACATAAGATTCCAAAATAAATGCCTCATTAATCCTTTATAAATGGATCATAATATATCTTTCAAGATATCTGGCATAACAATTAAATCCAGCCAAAGACAAATACAGTTGCCTCTAATTCATCAACTTCATAAACTATTATCAGTCCAAAAAGATTCGAAGCAAAAAGAATGAACAAAAATAAATCTGAAAACACTAAAGCTACTACTGTAATGTTTTATATGCAGTATTCTCCTGAATAGCACCCACCCATGGCGAAACAAGTGTAGATGGAGGTTTTGAAGTATTCTCCTGTATTGGATGGGAATTTTGTTGCTTCTGATTCGTATTATTTTTTTTATGCTCACCACGTCCTGATGACTGGCGTCTACCTACAACTTTCGAATTAACAACTGTCCCAATTTCAATATCAGGCTCCTCCATAACAAACCCCCCTTCAAGTGGCTGTCCACCAGTTCCACCCCATTCAGCAAATATACACCACCGGCGATCCGCCTCTGTTAACCGCTTTATTGGAATCATACTCACACCTGTTGTATAATTGCTACAATCTCTAGGTCCAAAACCAACTCCCCATTTTGTCTATATTAAATTAATACAGACTCTATATTATCTCGAAAATATACTCTAATGATTGTATCATCATGAACAAACATTTCCATACCAGCACGCGCTGCTTCTGCATCCTTACGTCTATACATCTTAATAAACGCATGCCGAGCAGTGTGATTAACAATACAACTTTGAATATCTCCATAAGGAGAAAACATACGCCGTAAGTCTTCTTGAGAAATGCTGCAAATGGTAAAAACGAATGCAAAATGCATCATAATATACCTTTGTGAAACGCCCCCAATGAATAAAGTTCTGCTTAAAACTATAAAACATGAGCCAAAACAGAAATTAAAAATGATCCAACAGATCCAAATGACCTGTTGCAATCGAATGTTACACACCCTTAATTGAATCCTCAGGAACTGACGAGTCCCGGATGTAGTACTTCAAAGAGTTAGATGGTTGAGTTGAAGCATGTGAAGGTTCAGAAGAGGATGATGTATTATCGACTAAAGTACGATCATAAGAACCCGCATGTACAGAACGTGATACAGCAGTAACAGGATACATTCTCGCAGAAGGAGGACTTGCACTACGTTCATTAGGCTGCCGAAGAGCCGACTTAGGCCTCCCACGATCTTCTGAAGGCCGAGAAGACCTTGATAATGGCTCTCTTGAATCCTTTCGTCTCAACGATTGCGGCCGACCAGAAATATGCACATCAGGAGATAATCCACTTGATATTCCTCCAGACACATTTCCTTGAGTATTCGTTACTCCTGAACGCTGAACAGATATTCCACCATGTTGAGTAAGTGTTGATGAATGATGTGTTGAAACAGAATTCTGTAATATAGTTGAATGTTGAAATACTGAAGACGTATCTGCAGCTCGTTGAGTAGTATCAAGCGACTGTAACGTATGTAACGCAGACTGTGTACTTCCAAGCATTGTCTGAGTACTATTAAATACAGGTAGTGTCGGTAAAGTCTCACTAGATGGTTGTGACTGTATATTTTGAATAATTGATTGAATTTGAGCAGCAGAAACACCTTTCTGTGTAAGCAACTGAAGCAAAGCCATTTGCTGCGCTTGCAACACGTCCGGTGACTGTTGAGGAAAAGAGACAGAACCAGTAGGAGTTGGCGCATGGGAATCTAGTGTTTGAGCAGACGAAACAGAAAAATATGCATTCGTACGAGGATCCGCAGAAGACAAAGAAGCTCCTGAAGTTGTACTCAAAGAACCCACGGAATCCTGAGTCATAGATATATCCGAAAAACTGCTCAAATTTCTCGAAACCCTAGAAGTATCATTGATACCTAACGTTTGCAACGGCACCTGTTGTAACATCTGTTGTCCTTTTTGCGCCTGTTGAGCCATCAACGCTAAGGCTTGCAATACTGCTGGAACAGCAGGCCCTGTTGACGTGCCTATATCTCCTGAAGCACCCGGAAATGACCCTGTTTGTGTCACCTGACTTGCTGCAGGCTCTGTTTGACCTGTTACAGAACCAATTGACCCCGAAGAAGCTGTGAGAGTTATATGTGCCCCTGAAGACGCAGACAAAGTATCTCCTAAACCTATCTGCGGTGTACTCAACAACTCCTCTGAAAAGTGTGCAGTCCGAAGTCGTAGTAACAATCCTGCAGGAAACGTAGCAGCTTTTTCCCATATGTTCACAAGCTTCAAAACCTTTTCCCGATGTTCCACAGGTGCATAAAGCATCATATCATTCATCAAGCTCTCTAAAAGCTGTGTTAACTGCTGAAGACCCCCTGCAAACGTCCCATCTTCAGGTATATCAGTATCTCCCCGAGACAAATCCTGATATGCGCGTGCAACCGAATCCAAAACATAAAGAACACCAAGTTTATGTGTCCCAGGTGTTTTTTTAAAGTGTTTATAAAGAAGCATTGCCATTTTCCCACTATCCTGAAAATGTAAGATAAAAATAAAAAAGCAGCCACAGCAAGGACCAAAAAGCAGAGCACTATAAAAAACAGAAAATAGACCACCAAAACATATAGTGCACATATAATGTGTATAGAACATGCATACAATAAACATAGAATACGTATACAAAACGAATGTAACAAAACTATAATGCACATGCAATGCATATACAGCAATGCATGTATTCCGTCAATAAACAGTATACACTTTCAATCATATCTCATAAACCACATAAAACCAAAAATCGAAATGCATACAACCCAGTAGATCCACATAAAAATATCCAATATAGAGTCTAGATGCTTCCATTCTGCACAAATGCATAAATATTGCACATAGTAAATATATAGCTAATTTTGCAGAATATCTCCTTTATACTTAAAGTATCCAATTAATATTCCAACACATGTGACTCAAAATTCCATTGAATATACTCGAAACCTCTGCACATATACCTGGAATTAAGACACACACAACTAAGATAATGACGACTTCTGTCCCTTGTTATACACTCCTCACATTTTTACTTCCTTCGCCACCACTCTACAGTCTTGCTGTGCTTAAAACAAAATAACAACTTACCTTAACATTCTGAACAGCGATCTGTGTAAGCCGTTGGACCTTAGAACCTGAAACACCCGGAGGACGCGCCTGCCAAAGACCTTGCAAAATACCCTCAAACGTCTCCATCCGATGAGCTCCCGTCATGCCCGCGCGCACACAATGCATTTAAAGGACACGTATGTGCACACGAGCATCAAAAAAACCTCTAGTCCTCTAAACGATCATATAATAAAATAAATATAAATCTCTAAAAAATACACAAAAAAGCTAGGATATACTATAACGGACATTCCTTGTCTGTTTTTTACTAGCACGAATGATACTGAAGAGTCAAGAGAGAAAAATTAAAGAAAAGACTTACGGAATAAGACAACTAGGAGGCAATGATTTATCAAAAAAACCATGAAGAAGAAGCACAGAAGCAAAAGGACGACGGTCGGGATCAACTTGAAGTGTCTGATTAAGAAAGTCACGAAAATAAGGACTAAGATTCTCAAGCTGAGTAATACGAGGAGTCCCGTTAGTCACAATAAGATAAAGTGCCTAAAAAAATAAGATAAAGAAAGAAACAAAAAAAAAAGCACTCTAAGAGGATTTTCATCAAGATAAGGCGGTTCACCATCAATCATTTCGATACACATAATTCCAAGACTCCATATATCAACTTTTGGACCATATTCTTTACGAGTAATAACTTCAGGAGCCATCCAGTATGGTGTCCCAACCATAGTAGTACGTTTAGCACATGATTCATTAAGAAAAGCACAAAACCCAAAGTCGGCTGTGAATTTATTAAAATTAAAATAAAAAAATCATAAAAATAAAATATTAAACATACTTAATTTAATACAACCCTCAAGGGACAATAAAACATTATCAGATTTAATATCTCGGTGAATGACACCTTTCGAATGTAAATATATTAAACCTTTAAGAACCTAATAGCTAAGTAAAACCAAAATAAAAGGCAGTGTGTCAATATACCTCTTTTACAACCGTTGCAATCTGACTTTCTGTCATAATATTCGACATCAAAACATCAGTTAAAGAACCACCTTCCATATATTCCATAACAACCCATAAATCATCCTTAAATAAAAAGCTATCAATATAATTTACAATATTTTCATGTCTATTCCGTTTCATAACAAGAATCTCATTTATAATCAAATCTCTTTTAGGTTGGTGATCAAGATTAATTTGTTTAATTGCAACAATCATATTTGTGCCAACCTGATACGCTGTATAAACGCCACCAGATGCGCCTTGACCAATCTTTACAAAATTACGATATAATTTACTTGGATCCTGAGTATTACATATAAATTTCAATTTTAATAGTATTTGCGAACTCGTCTTTGACAACTCCTTAGTTTCAAATGACTTTAATGGAGTATCTTTCGAACTTTGAGAAGATTCCGAAATAGATTTATCTGAAAAAGGTGATAATTGAAAATTTGCTTCAAATTCCGGAAGTCTGAAGCTAGATACTTCTTTCAAGGACAATTCTTGTTTCTTATGATTAGAGATTAAAGTTTTTGAGTTTTTCAAAGTTCTTAAAGAAGAGTTCTTATTTTTTTTAGAAGAAAAATGAAACTGTTTCAAAGATAATAGATACGATGAACCACCATTTCCTTTATTTTCTCCTGAAGCCCGCTGTTTTACAACAGATGACAAGAAAGGAACACCCAACTATTTTTTAATGTGAGTAAACTACTTCATATGTAGCAAAATCTTACAGAAACTTCAGACTTTTCCGGAAAAACTGTTGATGACAACATTAAGGACTTCTCAAATGTCTTAGAATCAAACGGATCTAAATTATCTTGCATCATTTGAAAGTTATCATCCATAGATCCTAAAATAGGTGAATAAGTTGTATCTGCATAAAAAGCAACAATATCCATAATCGCATGCGGATTTTCCTCTTGTTCTTTTTCCGAAATACCATTTTCAACAAGAGTCTTCTGCCATTCCTTCGGCAAACCCTAAAAATTTAAGATACAATCATAAATATATCAATATAACATACAACAAATTTACGTGTTTTTATATCAAAATCAACATGTATAAGATGAACAGGATCAAAAGGAACAGATATCGTCGATTTCCTTTGAGAACCCAAGATTTCCGTCATACTATTGACAAAATGCCCTAAAACATTCTTAACAAATTTAGTACTACCACTTCTCATCGAAGATCGAGTAACAGAATTAGAAATGCCGTGATATTCAATAGGCGTAGAATATAAAAGCATCTTCTTAGACACAGGCATAGATGTATCCACTGAATTGTAAGAGCAAGAAGTAGATGGAAAAACATTTGATTGCTGTGAAGGTGAAGTAAAAGAACTCGATACAGAGTCCAATGTATCTGACATAAGAAAAGAGCGATGAGACATAGCTGAAACTTCAAAATCTTTCCCAATTTTCTTATATTCTATAGGAGGTTTTGGTGCAGGGCGACGAGGTACCAGATCAATAGATGGTAAATCAACAATAATCTTTGTCGGTGTAGTACCATGTTTCGACTTCCCATGGCTAGAAAACATACGCCGTTGTTTAGTCGAAGGAGACAATGACGGTATAGAGGGCGAACAAGAGCTTGATAGGCGTTCTTCTAGTATCATTCTAATATGACAACACGTCCCTCCAAGAACACTGCTGCACCAAAAAAGCTAATATCACTATTCAAAAAGTACAGATCCAAAAAGAAAGCACAAAGAACCTCTATTTATGCCTTCCACATCCAAAGCTTTCCTTATTAATATAATTACAATCTTATTTTATCTTATTAATCTTCTTTCCACAAAACCACCAAAAATTTACCGTTTTTAATCTTTCTTTTTCATCATACCAATAAAGAAAACTGAAAAATCTACTAAAAGATATATTTTTCCTAAACTTAAACGTTTCCCGCCTGAAAAACCGAAACAATAAAAATACTTTTTTTCTGATGTTATCCACCCGGACGTCGACGCCACCCTCCAAATTATCAAGAACACACGAGTGTTCTAATATAATATTTTAACTCAGAATATCCAATTCACAGTTTAAAACTAAGAAAAAAGTATACAAAAAAATAAAGTATTTGCAAATTAGCATGCAAGAACAACTTATATTTATTAAAAAGCGTTCATCATATGAAAAAGGAAATCTTTCAAAGAATGATTTGTGCGAAGATCCGCTTAAAATGTTTAAAATTTGGTATGAAGAAACAATGTATCTACAGGAAGCAAATGCTGTAACGTTGTCAACAGCTTCTCTACCATCAGGTCGTATTTCTGCACGAATAGTATTATTAAAAGAATTAGACTCTCGCGGATTTATTATCTATAGTAACCTTGAAACATCTCGTAAATCACAAGATCTTAAATCGAATACCTGGGCGGCATTAACATTTTACTGGGAACCTCTAGAAAGACAAGTGCGTGTTGAAGGGAAAGTAGAATACCTATCAGTTGAACAATCACAAGCATATTTTGATACACGTCCTTTATTATCTCGTCTGGGTACATGGTCATCAAGGCAAAGCGTTGAATTAGCAGACCGATCTGAACTAGAAAAAAGATTTAAAGAAGTCCAAGAAAACTTTTCAGAAGCTCTAGAAAACAAAAATAAAAAAATACCAATTCCACCATTTTGGGGAGGATTAAGAATTGTACCTGAATCTATAGAATTCTGGCAAGGACGTGAAAATAGGCTGCATGATCGATTCATATATACAAAGCAAGATGATAGGTGGAATATACATAGACTATCACCATAAGTTATAAAGAAACAATATTAGTATAAAATCTTATATCTAAAATCAAAGTGTCGATGATGAATTAAGTAAAGATTCAACATGTGAAACGGCAGCTTGGGGATATGAATATGTTTTCATTTTCTCCAGAATATTTTTAGCAGATATTATGTCGTCAACTGACAAATAGGCACGAACCATTGCTTCATAAGTCTCCGGAGTTCTTAATATACTATTTTCTTGCGTATCAAGTAAATCAAAAATTTCTCTAGCATTATCTATTTGACGTTCACAAGCCCAACCACGAATAAGCAGATTAGCGATATCTGTAGTTAAAGGAATACCATTTTCTTTCATTTGATGCAATATTTTACGTGTGTTTTCTATACGATGATTAACAATATATGCTTCTATCAAAGATTGATATAAAATTTCGTCAGGCACTACTGGTTTAAAGCTACGTTGAGTAATATTATTAAAATATTGTCTAGCACTTTTCAAATCTCGATAAATACATCCTTTTGCATGTATAATCGCTCCATGATGCTGAGTAGTAATAGGAACATTGTTTTTTGTCATTTCAGTCAACACTTGAAGTGCCATATTTATATCTGGAGGATCATTTATAGTCCAGCAGTCAATCAGAAGTCTGTACGTATACGCAGAAGGCGTTATAACCTGATTGCGAAGTTTCTCATAGTATTTCAGTGCCATTTGTCTATTTTTTTTTGTATGCACATAGAATTGCATCATTATATTATATGGAGCAACTCTAGCATAATAACGAGGACTGTTTTCCATTTCTGTAAACAACTCATTTGCCAATTCTTCATTTCCTATTCTGCAACATGCATTTATAATAGTTCCATATGTAATACTATTTGGAAGAATATTATTCATTTTCATTTCTGAAAAAATCTTGAAAGTTTCATCTATTCTTCGTGCTTTGGAAAATTTTGATATAAGAGCATTATAAAAATACGTGGAAAGCTCAACATTATATGATTTTGCCTCATTATAAATCTTCATAGCATCATTAGCTTCTTGATAAGCACCAGATTCTTTTAAATTTATAATATATGTAGCAAAAACAGCTGCACTTGGAGAAAACCCAATTTCTAATAGCTGCTTTTGATATTCCTTTGCTGTTTCTATTTGACCAGAATATATTTGAGCAATAATCATGCTGTTTAAGCAAAACCCGAGATAACACAACCCAGTATCTCCAGTAAAGTTTTTAGAAATGGAATTCTTTGCAAGTTTAAAAAGATCATTGACTAGATCCAATTTTTTTTCTCTCCCAAGACGTTCTAATAATCTACAATATGCTTCTGGTGTAATATCTTTACCCTTTTTATATGTTACATATATTTCATGAACCAAGGCTGAATAATCATCAGTTTTATTATGACAGATAGAATCATTTAAAATTTTCTGTGAAGTAGGAAAGTCTATATTAGGATGATTTTTAACTTGATTCCAATCACGCATAAGATCAATAGAAAGAGGTCTCAAATTCTGAAAAGAATCGTTTTTTACATCCGCTGAATCAACAAAATTGCATGATTTGTATTTTTCAATGTAATTTTTCCATTGAACAGATAGTAACTCTTTCCCTAAAATATTCAGAGTATCTGAAACGGCGGTTACAAAGCCTGGTGTAACAGGAACATTTTCAGATATTATATCTCTAACAAGTTCAGGTAATGCTTTACATGCATATGAACCTTTTTCTTGTTTAACAGAAAAACACAAGACTCTAATACTTAAACTTAATACAGTTCTTTCCCATAATTTTAAATTAGCTTTCCATGTTTCCAATGATTTTTTTTTTTCAGTAAAATAAAGTTTTAAAACATATACAAGCATAGGATAAGGTATATGAAATGCAGTATCATATACATTCGTAATAATTTTCAAAGACAATTCAAAATTAAGAAAACCTTTTTTTTTTAATTCTTCCATTATAGAAACACCTACTAAAGTAAACCCTCGACGAATATATCTCGTAGATCCAAAATGCTGAACATTAACTTTCAAACATGTTTTATACAACTCTAGGGCAGCGTTTATACTCCCATTTTCAATCATAGCATGCGCAATCATTTGAGTAGTGATTTCATCAGGTCTAATTCCTTCGATAGAGGCCGTATTAAGAATATTACTTGCATAATCATCCTTTTTATGCTTCAAACATAAAAGTATAAACTCAAAAATAACACTCCCAAATGGTTTTATAGATCCAATAGAAGAAGAATAATTAACAAGTTCAATTGCAGTATCTAAATCATTTGCTTTAATAGCTGCACTTATAACAGGTATTATGCATGAAGGTGTAGGATTAGGAAGATTTTTGTCTTCTTTCATACGATCAATCCAAGATTTAGCAGTTAAATAATCGCCATTAAAGGAAAACCCAAATATTATTGTTTTGAAAATTTTATATGGAACAAAAGTATTATTATCAAAAATTAGTTTCTCAAAAAATGAAATTGCACCAGAAATATCAGATGATCTAAAATATCCATCAAGTAATGCTGAATAAACATCATATTTATCATGAGGTCCCATTTTTGAAGCAAAAAATTTGTATTCATTAAAACATTCAATAATCGATCTAATATCTTTATATTTAGAAAATCCTTTAATCAAGGAAATAAATACATGTGGTCCTGGAATAAGATTATGATTAATAATTTGCTCATATATCATAAGAAGCTCATCTGTTTTTCCAACCAAAGCACAAATACGCATCAATTCTGAATAAACATGGGAAGAATAAGGTTGAAGCTTAACGCTAACGCTAGCTTTGAATATTTCGCATGCCATACTTAGATTATTTTCATTTTTTAAAGCATCTATTCGTTCTTGTAAGTAAACATTATTTGGAAGACCACGCTTAATTTTATTATTTAATGTCTGAAGCTGAGAATACACTTCTTCTTCACGCAAACAAAGCGTCAAAATAAGAATTGAATATATTGATACATTTGGTGTCAATTGATATTCGAGCATGGACTTATACGTATCAAGAATTGTATTTATCATAGTTGCAACACCAGGCTGACGAATTTTAACCATTGACTGTAATATAATTTCGTAAGATTTAGCAGTAGGAATAATAGATGCAAGTTTCATTTCTTCATAAACTCCAATTACGTTAAAATACTTATTTTCTAAAAATAAATTTAATATTTTTTTTTCATATTCTAGAACAACAGTAGTTTCCTCAGACATGAACGAACTTGAAGACGAGAGATGGGACATTGATAATCCATTAGAAGGGATTTCTAAAGCACTAGATGCATTCAAAGCTTCAGATTTTAATGCTCCATTAGTCATCGACCAAATAGAAAACCCCTGAGCCTGATTCGCAGGAACCCTCAGGAAACATACAAAATTACGAAGAATTTGTCTATTGAAAGATTTCCTCCACCGTTCCCCTCCTCTAGTATATACAGACAGAGAAAAACTCAAAATCTTATACATTCCTTTATAAATCATCCAATTTCATCACTTGAAAAATACAGATCAATATTTTCTAAAAATTAATAAAATTTACTGTATTTCATATACAAAACATAAATCAAGCTTTTTCAAAGTCTTCTCTAAATTCTTTTTTTTTTTTTAAACCTCAATTTACGTAACGTTTCTACACTGAACATCGATGATCCATAGTTCGTCATCTAATTACTATGGGAACCATCATGACTGGTAACCGTACTCAAACAGATCAACGTCCGCAATTAAAGATCAAGAAAAATTGTGCAGAAACAGATTTTTTAACGACTATTTTGAAAAACAAATAGATGAAATGAAAAAAAAACAAACCGCAATCTCAGCACCAGGAAAAGTGCTTCTTGCTGGAGGATATCTAATTCTGGAGCCGGAAAACGAAGGGTTTGTTCTTACACTTTCAGCAAGAATCGTGTGTATTATCGAGAACCGAGAAAAAGTGAACGGTGAACCGAATATACGTGTCAGGTGTCCTCAGTTTAATCAACCGGATTACTTTTTTAATGTAGTTTTTGATCAAAATGGCACTATTTTGGAGATACAAGAAATGTAGGAAAAACCCTATCGAAAAACTTTTTTCATACAATAAAGTGACAACCAGGCACGAAACCCTTACGTATATTATGCATTAGTTTATTCAATATTTTATTTGGATCCAATAACGATACCAAACCTTTGTATTACTATATTAGCAGATAACGATTATTATTCACAAACAGCCCCGCGTTCAACGCTTTGCAAATACAGCCGATTCGATGTTCCGGTAGAGAATGTTCATAAAACAGGAATTGGCTCTTCAGCAGCACTCATGACAAGTATGATTGCAGCTTTATTAGTACATCTCTCCGATGGAAAATTTGACGTACAAATAACACAAAATAAATGGATTATACACAATCTTTCACAAATAGCGCATTGTTATGTCCAAAATAAAATAGGAAGTGGGTTTGATATTGCAGCTGCGTGTTTTGGAAGTTGCTTATATAAAAGATTTGACACAGCTATTATTGATAGCATTGGAGATTGCACATCAATTCATTTCAAAAAACAATTGACAAAAGTTGTAGAAAGTTTATGGGATATATCTATAGAGGAATTGAGTTTTCCATCAGGGCTTAAAATACTCTTAATTGACAGAGACAAGGGAACATCAACGTTAAATATGGCTCGTGATGTTCTTGCATGGAAAAATTCAAATGCAGATGCCAATATTATATGGGAAGAGTTAAAAAAAGCAAATGACGTATTCTACAAAACAATAAGTAAATTAACTAGTGCCAGTCAAGAATTTGAATCAGATTATTATGAAGTATTAAAAATTGCAGGACAAATTCCATGGAATAAAAATAATATGCAATTTGAAGAACATAGCACAAAACATTTTATTTTCCAGCTTTTGGATGACTTATACTTTCAACTGAAGGTTTTTATATATATTTTTACTCATTACATTTAATTATTTGTAGTTAATTCGGCAAAAATTAAAAATAATAGGTATTAAAGCAGGTGTTCCAATAGAACCACCATCACAATCATCTCTTCTTGATAGATGCATCCAAATTCCAGGCGTTTTAGGTGTAGGGATACCAGGTGCAGGCGGTTATGACGCCATTTTTTGTATTATTATTGAGGAAAGTAACGCAAAAAATGACATATCTAATATAAAACTGAAAGAAAACAATACAAGTTTTTCTATTCTTTTATCTAACGAAGAACATTCTGGCTTAAAAATGAAAAATCCTAAAGAATTTGAAATTTTTTTGGATTAAATATGTATTAATATCATACGATATACAAAATGAGTATTTTTCCCAGTATATTCAATGTAATGTATACTATGAATATCTACAATATATATTTATAACAATTTAAAAATACTTTAATAGAAAATGTCAAGATATCTTAAATATAATCTTCCAAAAATGTATACATTTTTAAATAACAAAACATAACCCAGGATAAACAATAAAATTCACATAAAGAATGCAACTCTTCTTCTCATTTAATAATTATGATAACTCGATCTTATGCAAACGAATATAGAGAATCAAAAATTTAAAAAATGTCCAAATCATATTTTCATAAATCCAAGTTTTTTTTTCCTTAAAAATAGTATCATAAAAATAAATTATATATATATTTAATATAATTCACTTATTTTATAATACTATTTAATTAAAGATCAAAATATTTATATATATTGTTGTATTATAGCATATTAAATAAAATAATCGTTATAAAAATAAAAAAATAAACATAATAAATTCTACTTCTTTGAAAAAAAAGAAGTAATTTTTGTTTCACTTAGCTTCGTTTTATTTTTTGCAACAGTTTCTTTAGGTCCTTCAACATTGAATTTCGATTTTAATGGAACAGATATTTCATCTTCAGAGAACGATTCCCACACAAATTCATTTTTTGTAACTGCAAAAAAAATCAAAAAAATTAAAAAGCAAAATACAAAATAAATTACCCAAATAACCTTTTTTATCACAACACGTAACTTTTTTTAAAACTTTTCTCCGTCCTTTTTTCTTAGTTGAATCTACCTGGTCACTTTTAACTGAAGATGACTTATCATCTTTTGACATGTCTTTAGAAGAATTAAGTACATCATCCTTTCCTTCTACAAAATGTAAGCAAAAAAACCAAAAAACCTAAAATCCAAACCTTGGTTAGTCATCATAATCCTTTTTAACTCATCAATTTCTTTCTGTCTTTTAATAATATTCTGCTCACTATGCACTTCCTCAATTTCTGATAAATTTTCAACTACATCGTCATTATAATAATCAAAGCAACTATTTTTTCTACCTGAAGCAGTAGGACTTAAAAGAGGAGAATGACTATTTCTCAATTCTGTATCAACACTTAAATTGAAAAACGATTTCATTGTATTTGTCTTCTTTTTAGGCAATTTAGAAGCATTTTTACGAGTAGCTTCGAATAAAGATCTAAAAAATTAACTAAAAACATAAATAAATAAAAATATACTTAGAGTTGTGCTCTATTTTAGAAAAAGAACTTTGAAAAGTTGCCTCTTCCTTTTCATTTCCTTCTGAAACTGCAGTGTTAGGTTGAGAAAGATTTGTTTTGGATATAGTATCTATAAACTTTGTTTCTAAAACGTCTTTATTCAATTCTTGAAGAATAGGGAGGAAAATCTGCAACATGTAAATACATAAAAATGCATCCAAACACTAACTTCAACACTTGGATGATAAATCATTCCATACTTTTCACACATTTCTTTTGATGACAAAGTTTCATTATATTTCATGTAAAGAGACTTCAAAGAAGCATCAGAAAGGACAGAAATATCCTAAAACAAATTCTAGATATTATCCATAAAACATAATGCTATACCCTACCTTATATGAGTCATATTCAAGAGCATAAATATGTATTGAAGTAATTTCATCTAGTTCTTGTTTTACATCTGATTTCAACTATCAGAGACAAACAAAAAAAAAATATGATAACCCCCAAGATCTTCTTCTTTTACCAAATAAAAAACTTTCTCCCGTAAAGCCAAAGGCTCACAAGACATAATAGATGTGTCTAAAGCATTGCTAGAAGATATCGTTTCTTCCCGTGAAAAAGACCCCGCATCTGTGCTTCCCTTAGAAATATACCCCGATACCATGTATATTGCATGGCATTTCTTATTATTTTCCCGACATTTTCTATAATAACTCAAAAGCGCCCTTAAAATAAGTCAAATTAAATAGAAAAAGAAAAATTGTACTCTTTCGCATCTTCCACATGAATGCCCATACTTCTGCACAAAAAAAGATACGTAATCTTTTGTTTTTAGTTTTTTTCCTATGAAAAAAACAAACACACCACTTTTTGCTCCTGCTGAATCCATGTCTCAAGAAGCTCTATACTTTGCTCCATCGTCCACAAAACAACACTAAAAGGCTAAAAACATTCTTATATTAAGTCTTAAAGACATTACACTAGAAAACAGTTCTTCAGCACCATCAACCATCCAGCAGCAAACGAATTTTACGTAAATGACTAGAATAAAAGAAAAAACAAAAAACAGCTAAATATAGTTTATATATTTTATTTACAGACAAAAGAAGTATGCTTTTTTAAAAAATCAATATTTATACTTTGTAGAATAATCTAAATAAAAATTAACAAAGTCAAAAAAAAATCCCAACCTTTGGGACTAATAACCAATCCTCTTCCCTTGCGTGCTCCCTTGTACACGGTTTCTGCTCAAATAAGAACATTGCAGCAACCACAGAAAAACGCACCAAAAATATCAATCAGTTCCTGCTTATCTTCAAGTGCCCAGTTGATTTTGTTATTATTCCCCGTTCCTAAAACAATGCATCAACAGCCAGGACAAACCAAGCAGCAGCAAATACCCAGGTCAATCATCATGTGCTTATTCCTGTAGAAAAACATAATTGTGCACCGATCATAAAGCTCATACATCTTCCCCTGCCTTTAGAAAAAGACCCAAAAAGGAGACAAAACACCTGCTTGAAGTCCGGGACCTCGTCAATGTCGACAAGATAAATCACCTAGCCGTCTTCAGCCACAGCCTCCCTGGAAGCCCCGCTTACTGCAAAATTCACCACTTTTTCCGCTATCTTGTACAAAACTTCGTCCTGTCTCATGCACTCTTCGTCCTAACACACCACTCAGCCCCCTGCCACCCCTGCAGCACCACATACCCCGTCACGGCCAAAGCGGATCACAACAAGACGCTCCTCTTCTGGCACCGCGTCAAACACAACAACACACAACAAACCCTACCCGACAAAATAGCCTGGTCCACATGCCTGCACCGCACATCAGCAACCTGTGTCCTGCACATCCTCTTCAATCACCATCCCCTAATCAACGTCAGCGCCAAACCCTGCAAAACCGCAAAACCCACGTCCTTAAGTGGGGCAAGAAATAGCTCATCTGCAACCGCCCGCCTGCACTCGACACACCGCCTCTGCCCTACACTACTCCAACCCAGCCCTAACCCTAACCCACACTGTTCCAACCGACCCTAACCCTAACCCTGCCGCTCCACACCTAGGCACCACCAGGCGCCAGCACTACAATACTCCGCCAATACTCTGCCAATCCTCTCCACCAATACTCTCCGACACTCTCGACTCCGCGTCCCCGTCGGAGCAGTCCCCGTCGATACCATCCGTCGATAAACACCAAAATCAAACCCCGTCCAATGGACCCCGACAACATCCACGTCCTGCGCCGCATCCTCCTCAACGAGGACAACCAGTCCTCCCTCGGTGCACGCTTCCGTGCACTCTTCTCTCTCAAGGACCTTGGCTCCCAGGGCTCCAAAGACGCAATCGATGTCCTTGCACTCGCCTTCCACGACAACTCCGAGCTCCTCAAGCATGAGGTCGCCTATGTCCTTGGCCAGACACAGAACCCCCACGCCATCCCTCCTCTCGAGCATGTGCTCTCCTCCCCCTCCCAGCAGCCAATCGTCCGCCACGAGGTCTCCTCTCCCCCCTCTTCTCCCCCCACCCACCCCCTCCAGGCTGCCGAGGCCCTCGGCGCACTCAACAGCCGCCAAAGCCTCCCCCTCCTCACACTCTACCGCGACACCGATCCCCTCGAGATCATCCGCCAGACATGCGACCTTGCCATCCACCGCATCAACTGGGCCGCCAACCCTAGCCCCAGCCCCAGGTACCCTAACCCTAGCCCCGACACCAACCCCAAACCCTAACCAATCTGCCCCCAACCCCAACCCAGCCCCTGCCCTAACCCCCCCAGCCTGACCAGCCCATTCGCCTCCATCGACCCTGCACCGCCTCTCCCCCCCGACCCCCGACTGTCCCCCGACTCCGAGGTCGCCGTGCTTGCCCCACAGCTCCTCGACCAGACACTGCCCCTCTTCCACCGCTACCGCGTCATGTTCCGTCTCCGCAACATCGGCTCTCCGCCTGCCCTTGCCGCCCTTGCCCGCGGCTTCTCCGACCCCTCTGCCCTCTTCCGCCACGAGGTCGCCTATGTCCTTGGCCAGCTGTCCTCGCCCCTCTCTGTCCCCTGTCTCTCCAGCGTCCTTGCCAACCCCGCCGAGCTCCCCATGGTCCGCCACGAGGCTGCCGAGGCCCTCGGGTCCATTGCTTCCCCCGACTCCCTCGCCCTCCTCGCCGCCTTCGCCTCCGACCCCAACACTGTTGTGCGCGAGAGCTGTCTCCTCGGTATGCCTCCTCTCTCTGCCGCCTCTGACTCCCCAGCAACCGACATGTATCTATGAAACCGGACACACACGTGTCCCCACTCCCTACCCACTCGTCGAGAACCGGTGTCTTCCGTCAGCATGTCCGCTGCACACACACCTACCCGCAGCGCTCACACTCATACAGGACCGTTGCCCCCTCGTCTGCACTGCGCATCTGCAGTGCATGGAAACGCATCTCTGGGTGTCCGCATGCCGGGCACGGCTCGTCTATCTGCATGCATCAGCTGCACCCTCCACCCACTGCTACCGTTGCGCCGCCCGCTGCACGCACAGGCGCCTGTGCAGTGCGCCGCTGCCGCAGCACTGCCCCAAAGCCCTGCGGCTGCCGCACCGTCACCGTCCGCACTGCCTCAAGAACTGGCGTCAGCACTCCACACACACCCATACCCCCAAGCGCAAAGCGCGCTCCACACTCGCGGCAGACAAGCGCGTCGCCACAGACATCAAGCAGTGCTCCACACGCAGTGCAGAAGACAGCCGACCCAGCGACAGACATGCTCCGCGCGTCGCAGAAAAAACTAGGGTTAGCTCCGGAAGACCGTTTTCCACGACAAACGATGGCGAAGTAAGTGGCGCAGCACAGCACAGACTGATGGGACAGAGCGGACGAGAGCACCGGACTGTCAGAGGTCCGCGGAGAGATCGACTCCAACTGGGACGAGGTTGTCGACAACTTCGACAACATGGACCTGAAGCCCGAGCTTCTGCGGGGAATATATGCATACGGGTATGCGGCAAGGCCAGGACAGGTGCTGACGACAGGTTTGAGCGGCCAAGCGCAATCCAGCAGCGCGCAATCCTGCCGGTCATCCGGGGTAGGGCGCGGTGCACAGAGACATGCTGACAGACAGACCGGGACGTCATTGCACAGGCACAGTCGGGGACAGGGAAGACAGCGACATTCTCGATCTCAGTGCTGCAGAAGATCGACATCGGGGTCCGGCAGTGCCAGGCGCTGATTCTTGCGCCGACACGGGAGCTTGCACAGCAGATCCAGAAGGTTGTTATTGCAATCGGGGACTTTATGCATGTCGAGTGCCATGCGTGCATTGGAGGCACAAACATACGGGACGACATGCAGATTCTGCAGGGCGGGGTGCATGTGGTGGTGGGGACGCCGGGACGGGTCCACGACATGATCCAGCGGCGGGCGCTGAGGACGGAGGGCATCCGGATCTTTGTGATGGACGAGGCGGACGAGATGCTCTCGGTAGGGAGGGCGTGGAGGGGCAGAGGGCTGACGGGGACAGCGGGGATTCAAGGACCAGATGTATGACATCTTCCAGCTGCTGCCGCCGTCGACACAGGTGGTGCTTTTGTCGGCAACGATGCCGCAGGATGTGCTGGAGGTGACGACGAAGTTTATGCGGGACCCGATCCGGATCCTGGTGAAGAAGGACGAGCTGACGCTGGAGGGGATCAAGCAGTTCTACATAGCGGTGGAGCGGGAGGACTGGAAGCTGGACACGCTGTGTGACCTGTACGAGACGGTTACGATTACACAGGCGGTTATCTTCTGCAACACGCGGCGAAAGGTGGACTGGCTGACGGAGAAGCTGACGTCGCGGGACTTTACGGTATCGGCGATGCACGGGGACATGCAGCAGTCGGAGCGGGAGATCCTTATGAAGGAGTTCCGGAGCGGGTCGTCGCGTATTCTGGTGGGGGGGTTGTTTTTGGGGGAGGGAGCTGACGGGGGCAGATTGCTACGGATCTTCTTGCGAGGGGGATTGATGTCCAGCAAAGTAGGGGGAGCTGGTGGGGGGTTTTCTGACGGGGGTAGTCTCGCTGGTGATAAACTACGACCTGCCGTCGAACCGCGAAAACTATATTCACAGGATCGGGCGTGGCGGCCGTTTTGGGCGCAAGGGAGTGGCGATTAACTTTGTTACATCGGAGGACGTGAGAATGATGCGGGATATTGAACAGTTCTATAGTACACAGGTGGGTTGGGGGAGTGGGGGGTGCAGGGGGGTTGCTTATTGATGCAAGATTGAGGAAATGCCTATGAACGTTGCAGACTTGATATGAAGGGCTATGGCAGTTTTCTCGGGACGAAGTCTGGTATAACTTTGTATTACGTAGATTGTCACATGTAATTATTTACAACTTTTTTAATTTAAAAATATTTTAAAACTTTTCCTTAACTGCTGATTCGAGTGGTTCGAAGGTGTTTTGCTCGTGCGTCATCGATCGA
The DNA here is from genome assembly GCA_018127085.1 of Pneumocystis sp. 'macacae'. NCBI lineage: Eukaryota > Fungi > Ascomycota > Pneumocystomycetes > Pneumocystales > Pneumocystaceae > Pneumocystis > Pneumocystis sp. 'macacae'. The sequence goes on from CM030724.1 coordinate 214,737, forward strand.
TGAGTCGTGGCTTAAATAAGCGTGTACAGCATCGATCAGGACGTAAAAGTATTTGTCTGGCATGGAGTAAAGCATGGACGAGACGTCTGAGTATGAGTTTTCGGACGAGGAGGGCTTAAGGTCTATTTTAGAGGCAACGGAAATCGTTCTTGAGCAGTTGGAAATAGAAACAAAACAATCTGGACAAGCAAATGTGATTGTTTCCTTGTCTTTGCAACGCAGGAGCTGAATTTTGAGCAGAAAAAGACAAGGAATGGAAAAGAACACGGAAACCCATCGATATTGCTCCAAACAACGCTGTTTGGGGATGTAATTCCAAAAGAACAGGGCAGCTTGGTTGTAGAGACAATAGAAGAGGCTCCTACGCACCACGAGATTGATGCAGATTTGATTAAGACGTGGATCTATCCTACTAATGTTAGTGAAAGAGATTATCAATTTAATATTGTCCAGAAGGCGCTTTATCAAAATATTCTTGTTTCTCTTCCTACGGGATTAGGAAAAACGTTTATTGCAGCGGTATTGATGCTTAATTACTATAGATGGTTCCCAAAAAGCAAAATTGTATTCGTTGCTCCTACAAAGCCTCTTGTTTCTCAACAGATTCAAGCATGTTACAACATATGTGGAATACCGCTAGAAGATACAATTGAATTAAGTGGCAATACAAAACCAATTTTAAGGTCTAGTGCTTGGAGCGAAAAAAGGGTATTTTTTATGACGCCCCAAGCGTTACAAAATGATTTGGAATCCGGAATTTGCAATAAAAAATCTATCGTTTGTCTAGTTATTGACGAAGCACATAGAGCTACTGGGAATTATGCTTATTGTAACGTTGTTCGCATGATTCGTTCAGAAAACAAAAGTTTCAGAATCCTGGCTTTAACAGCAACACCCGGAACAGATATTGTTTCAGTGCAAGAAGTGATTAATTCGTTATGTATTGCTCGAATTGAGCTTCGGACCGAAGATTCTATTGATATTCGCGGTTATTTGCATAATCGTACAGTAGAAACTATATTAATACCTCTTTCTCAAGAATTAATAATCCTTCGCGACTTGTATGGGAGTATTATAAAACCATTTCTACAAAAGTTAAATGCTGCAAACGCATGCCATATTCAAGATCCTGGCGATTTAACAGCTTTTGCAGTTATGCAAGCTCAAAAATCTTTCATGAAGACACCTTCTATGATAAATGCATCGTCTAGCAAAAAAAGTGAATTTTATGGGCTCTTTTCTTTTCTATCTTCTCTAGCATACCCTATGTCTTTATTAGTTTGTCATGGAATAAACCCATTTTATGAAAAAATTAAAGAATTGACTGATAATAAATCCATAAGAAAATATAAATCATTTTTTAAAAATGATGAAAGATTTAGGAAAATTCTATCTCTCATTGAAGATATGAAATTAAAACCGTCATTTATTGGGCATCCAAAGCTAGATAAATTACGCTCTCTTATATTAAACCATTTTACTAATACAGATACCAAAAATGAGGAAACACGAGCAATGATATTTGTTGAGTATAGATCAAGTGCCGATGATATCATAAGATGCTTAAAAGAACATTATCCGTTAATAAAAGCACAACTGTTCATTGGCCAATCTTCTAATAAATCTTCTTTAGGAATGTCTCAAAAAGAACAGATTTCTATTGTCGAAAAATTCAAAGAGGGATCTTTCAATACATTAGTTGCTACATCTATAGGAGAAGAAGGTCTTGATATTGGTGAAATTGACTTAATTATATGCTATGATTCAACATCATCTTCAACTCGCTTATTACAACGTATGGGAAGAACGGGACGTAAACGACATGGTCATATATATATCTTACTTAGTGCTGGACGCGAAGAACGAAGCTATTTTCGTGCTAAGGAATCTTATAAAATAATTCAAAAAACCATCGCAAATGGAAATTTATTAGAATTTCAGGAAAAAATGTCACCCAGAATAATACCTAATCTAGAAAGCCCTGAGTGTAAAAAACAAGAAATAGAAATACCAAGAAAAAATATTTCAACTAGTCTAAATCCTAAACATATAAAACAATATGAAATAAAGCATCAAAGAAAAACTATACTTCCAACATATACAAATCAATTCATTACAGCATCTGTTTTACATAAACAAGCAGCTCAGACTAATCAATCATCGAGTCAACTAGAGAATGCTACTGTATCGGACCATTCAGTAGAATGTTTATATTCTATACAGAAAAAACACTTTTATAATGTTGAAGTTATTAAAAACAAACTATTATTCGAAAGAAATATTACATTGTTCCCAACATCCGCACCACAATATAAACTTAGTTCAATAAATTATGTTTCTCATAGTAAATTATGTCAACGGTTAATCCAAACTATGCAGAAATTCGAACATATGAAAACATCTGGGACTTTATTAAATAACGATTTTATAAACAATAAAGATAAAGTTAATTCTTTTAACTTTAGAGATATATTGGTCAGAAATTCAAATAACTCCAAATTTATCAAAAAGGATCTTAGTTTATTTCAATATTCAGAACAAAACAATCATAAACAAAAATCTTTACCCTTGAAAAATACAGGTTTAAAAGAAATTCAAAAGGGGCAAACTTTTACATACAAACGATCTTTATCTAAGACTATAATACAACCTAGACAGTTCAATCAATTCAAACGCCGCAAAATTATTAACGATAGTGACGATGATCTCGAGTTACCTGAAGTCACCAACCTAATGTATTTGCTAAACAAAAGACAAAGAAAAAGGATATTAATAAGCTAGCATATAGTTTAATGATATAATATATAATTTGGTTATTTGTATTTTTAATAATTTTAAAAAAAACTATCTTCGAATATCGGATTCTAACCTCCCGATTAACGGTTAATAAAAATATCATTAATCTACAATGAATCAAAATAAATTTCCAAAAATTTCAGAACAAAATCTTATTGATTTCCATAAAAGCCATTTCAATGATTGTTCATCACAATTTTTTAATTCTTTTTTGGAAAAAAATGAAAAAAATATACACAAAAATGCTAATCTTCTAGAGTGTGCTAAGTATCCAGATGGAAATATTAAGACACTGGACGACGAAGATATTGCGTACTTCAAATGGTCAGAATCATTTAAATCAAGTTTACTATCAACCTATCTTTTTCACAACTAAATATTACTTTAGAATTAAATCATACAACTTATATTATTTCTAACGAAAACAAAACAGAACCACTCGAAAGCACCAAAATATCACAGGAGGAACTTAAACCTCATATACCTTCTTATTCTAAACTTATTAGAAATGATCAAGAACTTTTTCAAAAATATGGAGAAAAATATAAAATAATTATAGAAGCGGAAGATGCACTCGATTCATATTACTATGAAATATCACAAAAGGATGATGACTTTTTTAAAGTAAATAAAAAAAAGATTAGAATCAATTACTGGCCAGCCATACCTATACGTATTTAAATAACAAAAATATTAAAGTAATCATCTATGATGAAATCATCTATGTCATCCTTGTCCAGAACTTGATAATTTATCTACAATAACAAGATTATGATGACAATAGAATATTAATTTCTGAGATATGCATTGAACCAAAGATGTAAATAATATCTTTCCTTAAAAACGCATATATCGAATCATATCTTTTACAAACGAATATATATATAGTGGGTTAATAAAAAAGTAATTTAAAATATTCCACCAAAGAATTCGCTACTTCATATCTTTAATGTTAAGAAAATAAGACTGATAAAACAAATCAAAATACTGTAAAAGTAGACTACAAACACCATGTAAGAATGTACAACCCAAAAGTCTATTAAAGACCATTTATCCCATATAATAAACTTAATACCTGTATCTTTAAAATAGTTTCCTAGCACAATTAACACAACAATTTTATCATTTTAACTATTCTATTTCATCTTCGAAAGGATCCAAAAAATCAAGAATAACATCAGAAGCATTTTCTTTTATGTTTAAAATAAATAGTTGTAAAAAAAGAATAATAAAATCAAAAAAACATGATTTAAACCGACAATGGTGAACTAAAACTTCGGTATTTCAAACTTACTTAAGCATAAAAAATACCTTCTCCAACAAAATTAATAAGAATCCCGCCATGTAAGTATCCATATTGACCATCTGGAGCATCAGGAAGCATCCACATTAAATGACAAGTTAAACAAAGAAAAAAAGACATAAAAACCATATAAAAAAACAAGAAAGGCGACACAACTGAAAAATAAATAACCTTATGTGCATAAATATTCTTTCTTCTCCATTAATCAATTAAAACTCCATTATCTATATTCATACCAATTGTATAACTGAACGAAGCAAAAGTCGTAAAAAACTCTCACTAAAAGACATAAGAAGAAAAAAACAAAACTAAAAAATACTCCATAAAATAAACATAAACAATGTGAGAATATACTAAAATATCAAGCGAACGGATTAAATTACTTTTAAACAATTCGCATGTTTTGTAAGACCTATTTTGATCCGAAGACTCATATAAAGGCTCTAAATTCAAAGAATCTGAATCCATTCAAGCGTTTTTCAAGAAATTAAACGCAAAATTGATCCTTTTTTATTAAAAAAATCAAATTTAATAAAATAATAAAAATTAAAGATAAATGATTATCAAAACGTTTAAAATTAAAAAAATAAATAAAGTATTAAAACCAATAAAAAGACATAAAAAAAGTAATACAGAGTTAGAAGAAGTATTTTTACTATATATGAATTCTTGTTACTAATTTTTATGAGAAATAAACATTTTTTAAACATTTCTAAAACACCAAATATTATTCAATTATGACTATTTTAAAAAATAAACAGATAAAAATAGATAATAAAAATAATGTATGTTTTTGTTATTAGAAACGTCTATTCTTTAAAGAAATACAGGAAAGAATGATACCATGGGTCGAAAAATAGTATTTTTTCTATCATAATAAAAAAACAATCTAACCAAAAAATTAGCCGACCACAAACACTTGATCAAGTAGCATTCCAAGATCACGCAATATCGGTCCTTAAGAAATCATTACAGTCAATGAATGTATATACGCCAAGTTTGACAATATTTTACTAATCAAATAGTTACCTCATTTACTATTTTATGGATCTCCAGGAACCGGTAAAACATCAACTATTCTTGCATTAGCAAATGAACTATTTGGGTAGATTTTTTGAAATATAAGTTGTACTATTAATATTCTTTATAGTGTGGAATTAATGAAATCACGCGTATTGGAATTAAACGCATCAGATGAACGAGGAATATCAATTATTCGCGAAAAAGTTAAAAACTTTGCGCGAATTGCTGTATCTAGTAGCTCTGAGTAACAAGAATACCTTTTTAACATAATACTTACACTACTAGATATCCTTGCCCACCTTATAAAATTATTATTTTAGATGAAGCAGATTCTATGACTCAAGATGCACAATCAGCTTTACGACGCACAATGGAAACATATTCTAAAATTACAAGATTCTGTCTGATTTGTAATTATATTACTCGGTAAATTGAATAACCGTTTTTTATATCCTTTTTACCATTTGAAGGATTATTGGACCTTTAGCGTCTAGATGCTCAAAATTTCAATTTAAACCTCTTAGTTTTCAGCATTCAATGGAAAAACTTAAATATATAGCTGCTTGCGAAAATGTCAAATATGATAAAGGTGTAATTGAAATGCTTATTGAACGATCAAATGGAGATTTACGAAAAGCTATTACATTTTTACAGTCTGCAACACATTTCATTGATTCAGATCCTAATAAAAAATCATTAGAAAATACTAAATCTATTTCTGTTGAATTAATTGCGGAAATATCAGGTGCTGTTCCTGATCATATTATTCAACATCTACTTTCTCTATGTTTTTCACCCAAAAACACTTCATCATATTACGATACAATTGATCAATATATTTCAGAAATTGTTGCAGAAGGTTATAATGCCAATCAAGTGATATCTCAGGTTTGTAAATCTCTTGTTTAAATATTTTTATCATTCTCTAAAGTTACATGACTGTATTGTTTCAAACGAACTCATCTCTGGTGCTCAAAAAAATACAGTGGTTCAAATAATGGGAGAAACAGATATGCGTCTTAATAATGGCGGTGATGAACATTTAAATTTATTGGATTTAATTTTACAATTATCAGAAATTTATACTAAATACTTACACAATTAACATCACTTTTATGTCCTTTTAACTCTATATAAAGATATTTAAAATATAAAAAACTATATTGATAACATTTATAGAACAATTATTATATTTCTGCATATCCTTTAACATTTCAACATTAATATTAATAATATATATGCTAACTGTTAATGCTAGCTTTCCTTCTAAAATAAAATTAGAAATCGAGATTTTACACCTTTTTATATACGTTTTTATCAACTTTTTTCAATCTTCTCATTGTACATTTATTTTTAAAAAACAAAAAAATGGCAAAGATAGAGGACATTCCATTCTGAAACACATATTTTAGATTATTGTTTACTAATATTCCAATCCAATTCATCATTTATCATGTTTTTACTACACTTCTACCTTCTTACATATTTTCATTCTCAATTCAACAAAATATAATGATCATTAGAAACGCGTTTATTTCATATTATTATTGTCTTTCCAAAGTCTCTTTAAATTAACCTTTATTTACTCATTTTATCTATAATTTCATCGTTGTCAATTCAACGACCAAAAACAAGATTTCTAAAATGTCTGAAAGAGGACCTCCAAGAATCAAAAATAAAGCTCCAGCACCGATACAAATAACTGGCAAGTAGTCTGTGTTCTCTATTTATTAATAATTTACCTTTTTCAGCGGAACAGTTGCTTCGGGAAGCATTTGAAAGACAAGAACCAGCACTTCAAGCACCAAAACAACGTTTAACAGATCTTGAAGAACTACACGAATTTCAAGGAAGAAAACGAAAAGAATTTGAAGATGCAATACGACGGAATAGGCTTGCTGTTGGACAGTGGGTACGATATGCAAAATGGGAACTTGAACAAAAAGAATTTGCAAGGTTAAAAAATGGGCAAATTTTGTGATAATTTAAACTAAAGAAGAGTAGAGCACGGTCTATTTTTGAAAGGGCGTTAGATGTGGATGCAACAAATGTGCCTTTGTGGCTTCATTACTTAGAAAGTGAAATCAAACACCGAAATGTAGTTTTTTCATATTCTCTCATGTTAATAATTGACAAAATTAATATAGATAAATCATGCACGCAATCTTTTTGATCGTGTTGTTACATTATTGCCAAGAGTTGATAAGTTTTGGTTTAAGTATGATACTTTATAATTTTCATATACTTTATCATTTTTTGGTTGTATAAGCTAATAGTACATAGATATGTATATATGGAAGAAACACTTGGGAATGTCTCTGGAACTCGTCAGATTTTTGAGCGATGGATGTCATGGGAGCCGGGTAAATTTATGTTTTGAAATAAAAATATATCTAATTTGTACAAGATGAAGCTGCTTGGTATGCGTATATTCGTTTAGAAGAAAGATACAAAGAGATATCACGTGCACGGGCAATTTTTGAACGGTTTTTAGCATTATATCCAGAACCTAAAAATTGGATTAAATGGGCACATTTTGAACAAGAATATGGAACACCTGGTTTTTTTTATCTTAAATATGTTATTTTAACAAATCTTAATATTCATATTAGATCAAGTTAGAGGGGTTTTTACGAATGCAATTGACACATTAGGAGAAGAGTTTATGGATGAAAAAATTTTTATTGCATATGGAAAATTCGAAACAAAGTTAAAAGAATATGAGCGAGCCAGAATAATTTATAAATATGCCTTAGATAGATTACCGAGAAGTAAAAGTGAGGCATTATACGATGCGTATAGTTCATTTGAAAAAGTAGGCATTTCATTTCTATCAATTTTATTAACTCTAACTCTAATAGCAATTTGGCGATAAAGAAGGCATTGAAGAAACCATAATGGCTAAAAGAAGAGTTTTATATGAAGAACAAATAAAAGAAAATCCAAAAGTATCTTATTAGTATACATTCATATTTTAAACTAAAAAAATTAGAATTATGATGCTTGGTTTGATTATATAAATCTCGAGGAATCTTTAAATGATGTAGAAAGAATTCGAAATATTTATGAAAGAGCAATTGTTCATATTCCTCCATCCAACGAGAAAAAACATTGGAGAAGATATATATATATTTGGATATTTTACGCTCTTTATGAGGAACTAGAAACAAAGGTTTACACTATTTAAAAACTTTTAGAACCATATTAACATTATCAGGACTACGAACGCTGTAGACAAGTCTATAAAGAATGCTTAAAACTAATTCCACATAAATCTTTCACTTTTGCTAAAATATGGGTGTTATATGCTAAATTTGAAATAAGACGCTTAAATTTACCCATAGCCAGAAAATATCTAGGAATGGCTATTGGAATGTGTCCTAAAAATAAGCTTTTTAAAGAATATATTGAACTCGAACTTCAAGTAAATTATTGAATTATTTGTTTAATGTCACTAAAAATATTAGCTAAGGGAATTTGATCGTTGTAGAACACTTTATGAAAAATTTATAGAATATGATCCCTACAATTGCTATGCATGGATAAAATATGCAGAATTAGAACACATGCTTGAAGATTATGCACGTGTACGAGCAATTTTTGAATTAGCTATTGAAGAACAACATAATCTAGATATGCCAGAACTTCTATGGAAAGCCTATATCGATTTTGAATTCGAAGAAGGAGAATACGATAGAACTAGATTGCTTTATGAAAGACTTTTAGAGAGAACTCAACATGTAAAAGTATGGATAAGTTTTGCACATTTTGAATTTTCTGTACCAGATGATTCAAATAATAGCCCAGAAGATTCAAAAGAAAGAGCAAGAAATATCTTTCAAAAAGCATATAAGAGTCTTAAAGAACAGAATTTAAAAGAAGAAGTAAGAAAATAATACTTATTATATTACCAATCTGACATTATTTAGCGAGTAATATTACTAGAAGCCTGGAAACAGTTTGAAATTTCTAATGGTGATGAAAAATCTCTTAAAGTAGTCGAAGATCAAATGCCACAAGTGGCTAAAAGTAGACGCAAACTAGATGATGGATCATATGAAGAGGTAGAAGTATCTTTATTATTATCACATTTTTTTAATACTTGATAGTATTACGATTATATCTTTCCTACTGAAGACAAAAAAAATTTCAAATTATTAGCAATGGCTCAAAAATGGGCAGCAGAAAACAAGAAAAAACAAGAAACAGCAACAAAAAAATCGGCAGAAAATTAAATACCCATATAAATTATTTCTCTAAAACTATCATTACATATTCTTTTCAGATAAGATATTAAAAGGACTTGGATTCAAATAACTTGTTAAATCCAGTACATCTCTATACAACACAAAGATGAACTTTCTCACTTCTTTTATAAAAAATAACATTAAAAAACTATTCTGTATGTCTAGTTCGTCTTTTAGATGAAGTTATTTCTGATTCCGAAGGATCATAATCATCAGATAAACCACCAGCTTTTGAATCATTGGTAGCTTTTGAATCATCATTTTCTGTTTCCGACTCAAGAGTATTAGATTCTGCAGATGAATCAAGTTTTGACTAAAACCAAATTAAATTGGAAAAAAAAAGCAATTAAAGTTACATAAGTGAAAACCAAATTGATAATTCCATAAAAGATAGCTATAAGAGTAAAGAATATAGTTACTACAGTGGATGCAGTTCCGGGCATTTTCTTAAAAGCAGAAACAGGATCTTTTACTAGTAAATCAACAAATATAAAAAATTTCTTTGCTAAAACATCCATATACGAAGCATCTGGAGTAGGTAACGGCGATTGTGTCTCTGTAGCATCCTTTTCTCCTTGAGATGTTTCACTTTTATATTTTAATTCAAAAGTAGCCTTAGCAAACTTCTCTGCCTCTGCTACAGAATGTCCAATATATATATTGTCAAACAAAATATTGCTCTGCATTGTCCATAATTCAAAGCCAATTCCAATAAGAGACTCGAAATCGGATGGTGATTTATCTTCAAAATAATCTGGATTAGGAATTTTACGCGGTGCCCTTCATAATTGATTAAAAAAGCATCTTATTACCAAAAAAACAAACCATTCCCCAATATATTTCGGATTATCAATAAGAGGTGGAGCCCATACTGTAATAAAATAAATAACATACGAAAAATAATATATTAAAAAACATACGTCCTTTATATTTAGGATTTGCCTTCATTGGTTTAAAAGGTCCGCATCCTGCTGCCTTTGCACATGCAGGGTTGGATACTAATGGTGCCTAACAATGAAAATGGGAGCACTTTTTGTAAAAACTTACCACGAAATCACCATCTTCCTCATCATTCCATTCATCAGGCTTAGAAACATCTAAAAACATGAAAAAAAATTAGAAAAAGAAAATACACAAACTCGGATCAGGAATCATCAAAGGCTCTTCCTCAAGCCAATCCGTTGGTTTTACGGCATTTACATCAGGAATCTCAGAGGGTTCATTTTCATCCCAATCATCTGGTTTTTTTGCATTTACATCAATAATTTTGGCCTCGTCAACCCAGTCAGCAGGCTTTTTATCATTTGGATCAGCAATAAATTTCTCCGGATTTACAGATGGCTCAAAATCTTTCAATAAATTCCCAATTTTAAGTGGCTTATTATTGATGCGAACTTCAAAGCTCTGGTCCGGCCTAACTATCAGTGTATACAGCGTTGTATACTTCGTCTCCTCAATCGTGGGTGGCGATTTAAGGTGTTTCTCCTCATATTCACCTGTCTTTGGATTTTTATGCCGAAAAATAAAATGCACCTTGTTTGTTGATCCACACTTATCAGGACCAAACATCTAAATCAAAATTATTCCAAATTCATATATTTTAATACAATAAATTACAATTGTATATGGCGTTTGATTACTAAAATCCTTGAAACGAATATCTTCTTGAGACTCCGTAATCAACTTTAAATATGCCCCACCGCACTCCAAATCATTCTGAAGTTTAACTTCATATTGAATTACCAAGACTTTACCCTTATTATTCAGTGGTTCTGGGAATTTTGCCGAAATAGCATGATGCGCTGCATTCTTCTTAACCACGAGGCCCATATCCCCATTAATTCCCTTATACACTGTTGGCTCTTCAACCTTCCACTCCCCATCATAAAACACAGTAGTATTCCCGTCAACATGTCTCAATGCTGACGAGATTGTCCATCGAGTATGCCAATCTGATGTAAATTGCTCAACAAACTTTGCATTGCGTACATCCGTTGACTCCATATATCAATACAAACTACTAATACTCTTTTTACATGTATATATACCTTAAAATCAGGCAATTTCACTGGCTCTTTAACTTTATTCTCTAGAAGCGCATATACTCCAATATTTTGAGAAAACCCTATTGCACTAGCAACGCCCAGAAACAGACATCTCTTTAGAAACATATTCGCCATAAACCAATATCTTTTCACTTAATTTAATCCGCTTTTGCACAATCAATGTGTTTCTACTTTATCTTACTCGATATACTTCGTTTTTGTCAATTAATGAGTATAAATAGACACAATCTTACCAATTTAAACAGAAAACTACGTATTTATTAAGAAAATCTTTTCTTACCGAGAGAAAAATGCTTATAAAACTTGAAAAAAAAGATTGAAATATTTTTCTTGAAACGTTTGAAAATTAAAAAAACCAGAAAGAGTGTGTCCGTAAGAATATATATGTGTATATATAAGTTTTATGAGAAAATTAACTGAAATAAAAAAGAATGACAAAAGTTATAGTTTTATGATTTTTTAACAGGCAAACATATTCGATTGCGACGCCAAAAAGAGATAAGCTGCAGAATTAGAAAAAAAATAAAGATAGAGAAGCATACAGTTTTTGCTGTTGCTTTAGGATTATCTTCATGGAGAAAATGACCGGTATCATGGATAGTGACTAATTGAAACTTTCCCTGCATCTGAGCAATCATCAATGTTTTATCGAGTCTATCAGTACTTGAAAGAACAAGTAATTTTGGAGTAGGAATAGCCAAAAAATATCCTGAAAGACCAGAAAACCAATCTAATATCTGTAAACAATGTGGAAGAGAAACTTGAATTTTTACTAAGCCAAAATGGCTGTGTTTCACACAGATCAACACGCCAAACCCATTTACCATGTGTTGAGTTTTGAAAAGACAATTTCTTAAGCAGCATTGGGACAGAAATACGAAGAGATTGTTCATTTTTGACAATTTTATTTTTTAAACTGCAAAATGTTAAGCAGTACGTAACAATTAGATATTATATACTGCCAATCAATGCATTGTTCTACAGTGTCAAATGCTTTAGGTCGCCTTGAAAAATAGTATATCATTTTTGAAAAAGAACTTATAACAGAACCTATAAAGTTTATTAAAAATATTACTAATAGAATATCTATACCTTCAACTATATCAAGAACAACACAGCCAATAATGCCTGGTACCAGCTGTTCTTTCGCCACATAAGTAAGTACAGCACCACCCAAACTATTTCAAATATAAGAATAGCTTAAATACAAAACATAGAAAAATTAGAACCTATGCCCGACAAGAACAACCTCCATAGTTTCTTTGCATCCAAGATACTCACTTACAAGTTCTAACATCCGGACGAAATCCTTGCACAATTCATCCAGACGAAGATCTATCTTTCCGTCTTTCAATACATCGTCCGAATCACCATGCCCACGAATATCATATGCCAAAATACCACATTCACCATCTGCCAATAATGTTATTTCCTTAGCAAGACATGCAAAACTCAAGCCACACGACCCTGCTCCATGATGCATCACGAAAAACGTCTGTAAACGCTCTTTCTGAGAATTATGCACTTTCGGACGCGTTATATACACGCGAAATGATGAAAGCTTCAATGATTCTTCAAAATATTCCGACCACAAAGACTTTAGATTATTAGAAAATGCTTTATTGATAGATATATTCTTTCGTCCTGAGAAGGAAACACATGGATCTCCAGGAGAACTACTCATTAGAATAACTAATATGCAAAATGCCGAAAAATGTACTCCTTTGTATCCCAATAATATTAAAAATATAATCTTTTTGTTTTTGAAATCTATTAACTTAAAATTAAGATATAAACCTTACTAAAACCCTATTTATACAGAAAAATATAATAAAAACACTTTTAAAATGTTAATACTAAGCCCTAATAGACTATCTTGTACAATCTACTTGTCTTTTATTTATAACATCATTAGGACAGCGTTTGAACGATCACCGATTTTAAGTGACCGCTCACCAAACGACAAAAAACCCTATAAGGGTCACAATTGGAAGTTTAAAGAAGCCAATTAGACGGAAAAGGTGCACTAAACAGTTGCATCTTCAACCGCTTAGCAAGAAAATGAGTTTAAATAAGCCAATTGGCGCTTCTACCACATTTTTTCATGAAAAACAACCATTTTTCAGCAAATTAAATCAAAGAAAATAAATGCTGTTTAAATAGGCCATTTTATCTATTTAATACGTCTACATATCCTTCTTAAGCTCTTCTAAAGCTTTTGATGCTAGATTTTTTCCAATCTCTCTGTCTCTATCGCTTTTATCCTCTATCAAGGCAAGCACAATATAACCTATTAAAACAGTATTTGCCATCAGTACTGCAATAATTGCAGCATATGTTGTCTTATCATCTAGAAAAGTCATTAGAAAGAAAACTCAAAGCGTTTAATTTTACAGTCAAAAACATATTTCAAAGATAAATAATAAGATGAAATAGGAACGATAACCATCGCTGTTGAAAACAAAAAAAATTTAACCAAAGCATTTCTAGACAATATTAACATTGAAAACACTGCTTGAATAACATACGATCTCTTCGTTGTTTTATCTAACTGTTCTATACCTTTTGACGTCATTTTGTCCGTAGCTCGTTATATTGTGTGTCTTAGACATCGACAACGAATCCAAAAGATGCGAACGACAAAATTGAAAGATTATTTATAAATTAGAGAGGAATGAGGATGTTTAAAAGGATTTGTATATGTTTGAAAAAATAAGGACATGCTAAAACGTTATTGGTTAAATGAAAATTCATTGGAAAGTGACAAGTATAACAATATGAATACGAGTTTCCAAAACAAGAAAAGATGTATTGATTTGACAGGAGAATCTCCGGATGGGTTAAAAACTGCAATATCATCGGTTGTACAGGTTCCCTGTTCATCACCAATAACATTTTCACCGTTTTTGTCAAAGAATACAGAGATCAAAAAAGATATACATAGTTTAATATCGTCGGAAGAAGAGGAAAAAGAAGATTTAATAAGGAAAACAAACCTTATACCTAAAACTGTGAAGATAAATGCATCTGTATATGATGAAAAAGGAGATGATTCTAGGTTTAAAAAAACATTTCAATCTATTCAAAATCAAGATGAAGATACTGTAACTGTTATTGAAGAATCTCCTATCGGCAAGTTCAGAAAATGCATGTCTAAATTCCACTATGAAGCACATAAAGACGCGTATTTTATATCAAATCAACAGTTCCAGCCATCAGATACGTCTAGTTTGCTTACAAACTCGATATTTAATATAAATATGGAAAAAAAAAACGGACTTTTTGCAAACAATACAGAAAAGAATCTAAAAAAAAATGCATCCTTTGAAGAAAAAATGGATTTTTTGAAAAAAATTTATCCGCATTTACCATATTATATTCTTGAAAACATGATAAACTCAACAAAATTTGAAAATATAGATGAAATTGTAAATTTTGAAAACGTAGATATTATGAATTTAGAAACATCTGTGGTTAATACACATGAAAAAACACCATCAAAAAGAACTTTACAGTATCCTCGTTATACTATTAGAGAAAAACATATCAATTCTACACAAAATCAGAAATATACTGCACCAGTTAATCCTGAAAATAAAGTTTTTCAAAAAAAAAAACTTATCAAAGGCATATCTCGTATAAAAAATAAAGAAAAAGAAGACTTTTCTCTGTCAGACGATTCTTCGGTATCCGATGATAAAGTAAATTGCAATAATGAATTGGAAAAAGAAGTTTTAAAATTTTTAAATGAACAACAAGCAGAAAAGATAGCAGATTTAGCGAATTGTACATTGGAAACAGCAAAAGAAATTATAGAATCTAGGCCATTTCAGAATATTGATTCAGTAAAAGCAATCCGAAACAAAGAACATAGAAAAGATATAAAAGACAAACGAAAAGAAAAAAAAACCATAGGCTCAAAAATTTTGGAAACATGTCTAGAGGTAGCATAGATTAAACATTTATTAATAAATATTTATATCTCTAGATGATGGAAGGCTATAAAGCAATAGATTCTCTTATTTCTAAATGCAATGAACTAGGGAAATCTATTTCTAAATCATTGTCAGGCTGGGGACTGGAAATTATTTCAGAAAATGGGGAACTTAGCATTGGCTGCGATGATATAGATAAGATCTATACAATAAATGATCGTATGTTTCAATTAACTTCTCATTTTTTAACTATTGTTTAGAAGAATATATAAACCAGCAACCGAATCTTGTTCCAGATACAATCAAATTAAAACGTTATCAACTCTTTGGTGTAAATTGGTTAAATCTTTTGTATAAAAAAAAATTGTCTGGGATATTAGCTGATGAAATGGGTACTTTCTTTTGCTATTTAAAAATATATTAATATATCTTGTACAGGACTTGGAAAAACATGTCAAATAATAGCATTTTTCGCACATTTGTTAGAATTAGGGAAAGTTGGACCTCATCTTATTGTTGTTCCTGCATCTACACTAGGTATTGCTTTTTCTATGTTTTCTAGTAAAAATAATTATCTATTAGAAAATTGGCTCCGTGAATTAGCAAAATTCTGTCCTGCTCTTAAAGTTGAACCTTATTACGGTAATGTTATATATAAAAATTCTTTTCAACCATAACTGATCAAAATAGGCACTCAAAATGAACGGTTAGATATAAGATATCATTTAGAGGAGAACCCTAACTATAATGTAATAATTACTACGTATAACCTAGATATAATGTTATGTTATTATTATTAATAGAAAAATAGATATCAATTAGCCACAGGAAGTAAAGAAGATAGAATGTTTCTTAGACGTCAAAAGTTTGATGTAAGTTTTAAAATACTTCTTGCTTATTAAGTATTTTAGGTTTGTGTCTATGATGAAGGTCATTTTCTTAAAAATAGTTTATCGGAACGATACAAACATTTAATGAATATTAATGCTAATTTTCGTCTTCTTCTTACAGGAACGGTAATTATTATTTCATATTCATATTTATTAATAAATTAATTTATATAGCCTTTACAAAATAATTTAAAAGAATTAATTGTAAGAAATCTGATACTTAAAAATAATACTAACATTACTCCTAGTCTCTTTTATTTTTTATTTTACCTAAATTATTTTCAGAAAATATTGAAAAATTAACTACTGTTTTTAAAACAAAAACAGTTAATAATAATAATATGGAATCAACTTTGCTTTCACAACAACGCATTATGTGCGCTAAATCAATGATGACACCTTTTGTTTTAAGAAGAAAAAAGATACATGTAATTACATTTCTAAATTTTATCGGTTCTTATTCTTAAAATTGACATAGGTATTAAATGATCTTCCAAAAAAAATTCAACGTGTTGAATTTTGTGAAATGAACCAAGAACAACAAAATATTTATAATGAGTGCATATCTAATCAAAAAAAATCAATAGAAGCAAAAAGTGAAGAAATTGAATCTAAGATGGATAAACGACCATTTAATGTTATTATGCAGCTTAGAAAAGCAGCAAATCATCCTTTACTATTTCGTCGAATTTATAATAACGATGTACTCAAAAAAATTGCAAAAAATATAATAAAGGAACCAGAATACCATAATTCTAATCAAAATTATATTTATGAAGATATGGAAGTAATGACTGATTTTGAATTACATCAATTATGTAAAAAATTTCCATCTATACATTCATTTGCTTTAAAAGGAACACCATGGATGAACTGTGGAAAAGTAGAAAAACTCAAGAATTTACTCATAGAAAAGAAAGAAAAAGGAGATAAAGTTTTATTATTTTCTCAGTTTGTAGAAACATTGAATATTTTAGAAGAAGTATTAGAAACACTAAATATAGCATTTACTCGTTTAGATGGAAGAACATCAGTAGATACACGTCAAGACATCATTGATCAATTTACTGATGAAACAGATATCACTGTTTTTCTTCTTTCTACAAAAGCAGGTAATAAAGTCATTTTATGTTAATTTGTTTTATATTTTCAGGCGGTTTTGGCATAAATCTTTCTTGCGCTAATGTCGTTATACTTTATGATGGGTCTTTCAATCCTCATGATGACAGACAAGCTGAAGATAGGGCACATCGTGTTGGCCAAACACGAGAAGTTGAAGTAATTCGTTTAGTCACAAAAAATACTATTGAAGAATATATACAATCATTAGCAAACACAAAGCTCACACTAGATTCGAGAGTGAGTGGTTTAGATGACGAAAAAATAGAATCAAAAGCAGAAATGTTTGTTGAACATTTACTTGAAAATCCTTCGCATCAACCGAACCTCTATACATAATAATTCGTATTTTGGCAGATGTAAATAAAAATTAGAATTTTTTTTGATTCTTTATGTATAAAATATCTACAAAAATTTCATCTATAGCTTATCGTTTTATGAAACTTAAAATTACATCGTACAACACTAAACGCGTTATATCGACCTTTAAAAAATAGAAATTCTAGAATACTGACTTTAATGTCCATTTGAAGGTTATAAAATAAAAAGAATAACGTAAATATGAATGTATATGATGCATATGATCTTGAGTATATTGATTTGAAGCGGCTGGAATCGCGCACACGTTATGAATCAACATTAGAAGAGATATTTGAACGTTATGGAAAAGATATGACAGAAGAATCAGATGAAATAGATTTAAGAACAGGAGAGATTATCGTTGATCGAGGTCATCTTAACAACCTTGGAGTCTCATGGTTTGTTGAAGAAGAAACACTTAATTTTAACGATGAAAATCACGAAAATGATTTTTTCGAAAATATTTTATCATTGATATCTATAAACCGAAGAAATACTATATTAGAGAACAAAGATATTGTAAAAAAAAAGTTTCCAAAAAAATTCCCTTCAAAAGAACAAATTTTTCGACAATTTGGCAGTCTTGGACCATCTATTATCAAATTAATTGAAAGTCAAAAAAGAAAACGAAAACATTTTAAAAAAAAAAAAAAATCTTTAAAGCACACAAAAAAAAATAACAATGAATTATATAATTCAGGGATCCAGAAAGTGAGCTCACTTACACATCTTAATTCACAAGCAACATCTTTTAAATTTCAACAAATGCCTACTAACATGTTGGAAAGTACACATCAGAAGGTAGCGAATGGTTTTAGTAACTTTTTTATTAAAAACGACCAAAATACATTATTTGATCCAATACATAATGTTAGACGTTTTGATATAATTATTGACTGTCCTAAATCAAACCACCCATTTATTCAGTATCCAAAAGCTAACCATTCTACACCAGAAAATGCACTAATTACAAAGAATATGTCTATTCATTCATCACCTACTCATTTCTTTGATCAATATTATAATTTTACACCAAATTCACAAATGAAATCAACATGGACGTTCAATAATCAACCATATAGCGACTATGTATGCTCATTTTATCCATCACCTTCCGAATCTACTTGTCAATCAGAAACAGAACACTCATCCACAAGCACATCTACTGAACAATATGCCGACTCTAATACTGAAAACATGCATCAAAAAAAACTTCATTGCAATAAATTATTTTGTTTTACTTGCTCATGCTTATGATTTTTTTTGTATAATTTTTATTAACAAAATATGCGAATTTTATGATGAATATTTCTTTGTCGTAGACAAACAACGATTGCGCGCAAGTTGTATATTTTTAGAATTTATTAAAAAAGGAATGGAAAAAGGTTTAAATAGACGGATGTTTTGAAAACAGTTTGTTCTCATGCTATGTTTTTATCAAATTCGTTTTATTTTATCTGGCTCAAACCGGTTATTCTGGCAAACAACTTCTTTAAGATGCTATGGTACTTCAACATTGAAAAAAGAAGCAGGGGTTCAGGAAAAAGCATACCCTTATCGTTCCGGAAATATGCTATATAATATTTTGCCTGAAAACTTGCCAGAAAAATGTCGAAAAATGGATGCTACATCACTAATAACAGGAAAAGTGCCTCCTCGACAGGTTCAGATGTTAGTTCGTGATTTTATCGAAGATTCTCTTTATAATCCATTTTATGGATACTATAGCAAACAAGCCTGTATCTTATCAACACCAATGCCATTTGAATTTTCAAAAATGAAAAATAATAATAGTTTTTATAAAGAACTAAGTAGGATCTATGCTGGGTGTGATAAAGCGACAACACAGGAAGGTATACAATATCCTAAACAGCTATGGCATACACCAACCGAACTGTTTAAAGTATGTATATAATTATTAGTTCATTTTTATAACTTATTTAATAGCCATATTATGGAGAAGCTATAGCGCGTTATTTGTTAGCACACTATAAACTATCTTATTATCCATATGATGACTTAAGGATATACGAAGTAGGCTCAGGCAATGGAACATTAATGTTCAACATTCTAGATTATCTTCGTAATGTAGATCCTGATGTATACACCCGAACAAAGTATTGCGCTATAGAAATAAGTCATTCGCTGGCAGCACAACAAGTAAAAACACTCAAAAGTACTAAAAGTTATCATGAACATCAAGAAAAGATTGAAATAGTCAATAAAAACATATTTGATTGGAACACATTAGATCCGAATCCTTGCTTTTTTATATTATTGGAAGTATTAGTAAGTATTGTCTTTCTGTCATATCGTTTAATAAGCATAAAAGGATAATTTTCCGCATGACTTAATACGATATAATCCGATAACACAACAACCTTATCAGGCAATTGCTCTAATTGATGAAATTGGCGATATTCATGAGTTTTATTCGCCTAATTTAGATCCATTAATTATAAAATATCTTTCAATAAAAAAAAAAATCACTCAAGAATATAACCATAGATATAAAACCTTCTTTTATTTTTTAAAACGATTAAAAACACTCCTTCCCTTTTCAGAAAATTTAATTGATCCGGAATTTATACCTACGAAACAACTTATTCTTTTTGATGTTCTTCGAAATTATTTTCCACAACATAAATTGATCATATCCGACTTTTCTTCTTTACCAGAAGGTATTCAAGGTATCAATGCTCCGTTAGTTCAAACACGGTTATCTGGCATAACAATTCCATGTTCAACATATTTAGTAAAACAAGGGTAACTTTTGTATAGTCATTAAAATATATTTAATTGTTTAGATATTTCGATATAATGTTTCCAATAGATTTTCAGAATTTAAAAGATTTGTATAGAAAAGTGTGTTTACAGTCAGGCGAAACCAAACTTATAAAAATTTATACTCATAGGAAATTTCTTGAACATTGGGGCGATACTAAAATAACAAGAACAATTAGTGGTGAAAACCCAATGTTAGATTGGTTCGAAAATGTAAAATTCTTAATCACACAATAATACCTTTTTGATTACTCTACCCTATATTTATATCACTTATAATACCTTTAGCGTATAATATCAATATCCGAATTATAAATATAAATCAGTAAATACATAAGAATTATAAAACTTTTCATAGGTTTAATCTTTAAACATCAAATATCCCAATATAATGTATTATGAAAATTTCCATCTATTGCCACCTTGAATACATTAGAAAATCCATATATTTATTTGCGAGTATCCTTACAAACTTGACATTCACAAAATGTAGTCATCTAGAAATTTAATTAAAAATATACATAATATAAATGAATATTATACTGGTTCATCTGCACTTCGTGTTTGCATCTGTAAAATATGTAACGTATATTTCAATTAGAATCTTTAAAAATACCTGATAGTATGAAACTTTTCGTTGTTTACACTAAATAAGTATAAGATTTTATAAAAATAATAAATAATATACTTTTCCACATTGAAATAAGTCAGTTACAGCCTTAATTGGTTTAGCTCCTTGAGCATTAAAAAGATTCATTTCTTCAATTTTTTTATCTTCTTCCCTTCGTTCTTTTGATGCCATTTCTTGAGGTGTCATAGTACAAAGCCGTGGTACACTAAGCTCACCACTAATAACATTCTGGCGTAGAGTAGGGTTATTTTTATCTTTTAAATTTAAAAACAACGATCTCATCTTTTGTCTATAAGGTCCATCTGTTTTATGTGAACATGAATTAAAAACATATTCATCAATGGCTTTTGCTTTTGAAAGAATAGCTGTATTTGATTCTTTAGAGTCATATACTAATACATTATAAATAAGATGAACGCAGTTGTCCCTAACTTTATCTCCAGTAATATTCTTTTGAATGCAATATGTCGTCGAATCCCTTGTTTTTTGTGAAGTATCTGCTACTGATAATTCAGGTGCTATAGTTAACATATCTGCTTTATTCTCCATAGAAGATGCCTTCTTCTCGTTCTTCATTGCATTCATATCTTCTTTCCATTTCTTAACAATTTCTTTAGCCAGATCTGCTATATATTTTTCTGAGTAATTTCTTAGTTTTCCAACTGTAATTCCTAGCTTAGTATCCTGGAGATTTTCTTAAAAAATAAAGAAAAAAAATATTTAAGATAATATACAATAAGAAGAGACTCTGAAACAATAACTTCCTTCTTTAAAAGATTCAATATATCTATAATAACCTATTAATTACATCAATTTTTTATCAAATTAAAAAAATCAGAAAACCATCTGATTTCGATCTTGAAAAGCTTTTTGAAGAACTTTATGAACTTTACGTACTTCCACAATATCCATCTTATATTCCTTGTTGAATTATAAAAGCTTTTTTAGAACTTCAAGGGAATCTTTGAAATCTCATCAATTGTATATCGCCTGAGACATTTTAAAAATTAACAGTGGATTAATAAAAAAAAGAAAAAGACAAAAATATAAATAAATAAAATACATAAACTATTTTCTACTTGATAATTTCTCAACAACTTCTTTCTGAAGCCGAGTACCTTCTTTCTGTTGAGATAGTTTAGGAATTGAATGCAATTCATTACAAATATCTTTTGTTTTACCAAAATAAACTTCCTGTAATATGTTTCTCATCTTAATTTCCATATCCTCAACAAGGCGACCGACATGTGCAATATGAGAATTCGAATTATCAACAGGAAGTTCCTGTTCAATCTAATTTTTAAATATATATATACATATATATATATATTACCTGTCGTGTAATATTACCACTTAAATTCATTTGACCCAATAAATCACTCTGTGTCATCATATGGAGTATAATAGTACTCGTAAGTCTGTAACGTACTGTCCGAGAAGTATCAGGTACTTCAAAAACATGTATAGAATCCCAATAACCAGCATTTTTCAAAGATTCTAGTCATAAAAGTATAAATACATAATAAAAACAGAAATAATAGTTAAACAACAAAAATTTACCTTTTTTAATTAATACTACACCAGCAAACCCATTATCAAGATCCCATAGATACACACTCGAAATTCCTCCTTCATAATATCTTTTATTCATTAAATTATATTCTTATCGTTTTTTCAAAAGAAAACATACAATGTTCGATATACATCAAATGCTTCATTAAATGCAATTTCTAATTTACGCGTTTTCTCATTTGGTACAATCCCATCTGCTAATACTGGAGTATATTCATTACTCCAAGGTGAACGATAAGAATCTCCATCTCGATTATAGTCACATGCTAAATAAAGTTTTGACGTCTTCGGACATTTTTTTATTTGTAAAGGTTGGTCAACTGATGCCAAAAGATCTTCTGTCAAATCAGGTGCTGTTTCAAGAACTGCCGTTATATTTTTTGTTATATCTTGAGATGGAAGACGTCTAAACAAGTCCAGTGCTGCATCTAATTGTTGGGTCTTTAAATATTACAAATTAACTTCAAATGCTTATTTTTTTAAATTTACCATGTTAAATATTTTATTTAAAAGTTCAATAATTTCGATGAACTGAAAAAAAATTATAGAAATAAGCATACTTTAACAAAACATTATACAGGAATTTAAAACAAGCAGCAGCGAATACATTGCATTGAAAACGAATTATTATAAACGAGTTTCCCATATACTATATAGGAATAGAAAACATTTTGATTTTTATAAATAAGCAAATGAACGATCAATTTTAAGGAGATCATAAATAATTGTTTGAACAGGCATGCCCGATTTGCGAGCCATCTCTTTTTGTTTATCTTTTTCAAGATTGTTATATTGATAAAGCAGTTTCCCATCTAATATCCCACGAGCAGGATTCGATGTTTTACTAGTATATGTAGAAGTTCTAAAACCAAAATAAATAAAATTTCCAAATATATACAATAAAATTACCTATATGAAATAGGATTTAGACCAGCTACTTTATCCTCAGTATTAATAAGTTGGCCTTGAATAAAATAAAGTCGTCTATATGTTTTTTCCGGAAGTGAAATCAATACACCCATAGATCCATCTTGAGAAGCACACAAACATAAAGAATCCTGATTTGCAGAAGTCCTAATTTCTTCTTTACTAACTATATTTTTTGAGAATGTTTGCTTAGGAAGCATCAATATAGATTTTATATGAGAACCTACATGAAAATCCCCACGTTTAAGTAATTTTTGACCAGAAAATGATTGAGGATCTAATGCTATCAGAATCAATAAAAAACAAGGGAATAAAAGACTCTCAGGATCATAATTAAAGACATGAATATTTCCATCATCGTCACCAATGACAAAATATAAATGTTCATCATCCACCAGAAAATCAGCTGATGAAACAGATAAAGAGCTATGATCTTTCCCAAAAAGAGTCATTTTATAAGGTTCTTCCTAATTTACTATTGAGTATAATTACCAAAATATTTTGTATACTAACAGAAAACCCTACAAAACATATACTTTTCATAATATCTCCAAATAAAAGCATATTCCGTATGTTTTTGGCTACAGAAACATACATATTCAAGTCAATAAACGCAGTCCCAACTAATCTATCATCATTTTCCAAGCTTCGAACAATAATCTAATTGTGTTAAAAATAGATATTACATAATAAATATATATAATATTAAACCTTTTGCCTTTGAGCACTTAAAAGATACCCATTTATATCACATAACGTAGAAACAACACCTTTAACTTCTTCACGACAAACCAATTTCAACTTTTTGTTTGTTTCAGGTCTATTTGGTTCGGGTATTACATCAACTATTTCAAAAAGATATGTTGCACCACGCATAGCTAAATCTTCCCCACGAAATATACCAGTACCAACTGCAATAAATTCCTTACGGGTTTTAGTGTATTCAGAAACCTCAAGATTAACTGATTTAACAGTAATAGCTGCTTCATTTTTAGCAAAGGAATACCTTTACGAAGAATAAAAATTAAATCAAATATTATATAAAAATACCTATCAATTACTTCCCATGTTTTAGGAGACAATAATTCCAAAAAACCATGAGGAAACTTAGGAGAAATCCTAGAATTATCTAAAAAAGAGATGTTGATATCAATATATCTATTAAAAATAACTAACCTTCATGATCAAATACGGCCACATTATCTTCATCTAAAATTTCATAATCTTCCAACTCTGAAGTAGAAATAGCATAAACATGTTTCGAAACATGATATGCAATAGAAGTAACTGTTCTTCCAATAGTCACATTTTTTATAGCCATAGATCCATCATAAATAAAATCATCATTTAATTTTCCAATGTTTATAATGTCCTGAATAATTAAAAAAAATAGTACGAAAAAAAACAATACCTCAGAATCACTATAAATGAATCCATTCTCATAATTTAAGGCATTAAAAGAAGAAAATTTTACTATTTTATTTTTTATATTCACTGAAAATATACGTGGTAATGAATACTGTGTCTTAATAATGAAATACGATAATTCGCCTGTGATGAAAACGCATCTAATACCATTTTTACCAGAAAAAGGTATCATGGATTTTTGAGGTAATGAATAAACATCATTTTTAACATTATCTGATTCACTAGACTGTATATTATGATTTTCATAATCACAGAATGCAGATATATTTGTTGTAAGTCTAAATATTTCAATTTTTAAAAAACGCAAAGGGAATGAAGTCGACTCATCTTCTGTATACAAAAAACCTTTATAAATAATTATATCTCCCCATTCAGTACGAGCCTAAAAAAGTAAGATAAAAATAAACTTAATATAAAACAAAAAACAACCAATATATAAGGCTCATCCATTTTGCTGTCTAAATTTGTAACTAATATTTCTTGAACTCTATTTTCATAAAATTCATATGTATTTTCATCATTAAAATTATTTTGAATGATTTTAGGTAATAAAGAAAAATTGGATTTAAAAATGCAATCCATAGACGGAAGAGAAAAAATCTATAGCAATCAATTCATTATTATAATTGATATTAACTAACAAATACCTTGAGCTCATTATTTTCAAATAAAATAAAACAAAAAAAAATAGATAAAGAATCTAAAAACTTTGATACAAACACATCATCAGAATTATTAATAAGAATTTCTTGAAATTTCGAATTAGTATTTCCACCATATTCTTTCTTTTTAGGAAATATATATTTAATATGATTAGATAAATTATTTGTAAAATAATTTAAAAAATTTTGATTTATAATTCCTTGAGGAGAAAAAAAACAGGCAGAAACTATTTTTTCCTTCTATATAGGATTAAAGAAAATAAATATACGCAAATATATTACCTTTAATACAGTAGGAAGAAAAAGTTGAACAAGTTCCTGAGATTCTGGCTCAGCAAAAAATATAAAAAACATATTGTTTTTAAGTTTTAAAAGAATATAAGGATCCATTATGCATGCATAAACAATTATTTCATTCAAGGGACCTTGGTCATCAGATAATGAAATATATTGCGTTAAAAATATATCTAAATAAAAATAAACATATATTTTTCTAATTCAAATCATACTAGCATTATAAACCCTAATACTATCGCACGATATTTGTACAATTTTTGTATGGTTAAAAATAGTACCTGCTTCTATTGTGTTACCACGAGTATCAAATTCAGTATTTTGTATTTCATCAAAGCTTTCACCGACGGTGAATATCTATAATAAAATTAATATCATGTTTCCGTTTTATCCCGAAAACATACCATGCTTTCTTTTAATTTTGAAACAAAAAAATAATTATCTAAACTATTTCTTAAAATAGAGGAGTCATCTCCAAAACCCTGTATATCAAAATTTTTAAGGGAAATAGTCCATAATCCATAACAGCCAGGAAGTCCAAAACCACCAATAACGTCAGGTTGTATACTTTTCTATATAGAATTAGATATATGCATTATTATAGCATCAGTCTCAACCTTAAATATACTAATAGAACCAGTCTTATTTTTTCCAGTAGCAACTACTAAGTCAAGAACATCATGCTGATCCTTTTAAAATCAATGTTCTAATATATATAGTTTTAAGTGAATTTTAATTACCATATAAGATACAAAAGATCTCCCGATAGCCATATCAATAATAGGCCCACAACTGTATAAAGTGTCGAATAAACGGAACTGTATATCTCCAAAAACTTCATTTTTTTGTAAAATATTACTAGTATCAACAATATCAAAATCCTCCCCATATAAATCATTTAAAACTTCTCTATCTTCATCGAATATTACTCGAGGCTCTGATAATAATTGCTCTGCAATTTCACTTTGTCTTTTCCATCCCAATAATACACTATTAGAAAATTTACTTCCTATAAACAATTGCTCATTGTTTAATAGAACCATACAACTTGCTTCTGATTTCAAAAATTCATTTTTAACGCTCTGATCCAATATTTTTACTGAAAGAGAAGTAACAACTCTCCCATCTAACTTAAACCCAACTTGGACAAACCGCCCATCCTCAATAACTAATAAAACAGTACCAGGTTGGTCATTTAATAACTCTAAATATACCCCTACCGCTCCATTAAGTCTTAAATCAAGATCATAATCTTCAACAAAATCTAAATGTGTACATTTCCTAGCAAATGAGTTTACTGAAACAGCTTTAACTCGTGCTGCTTGGTCAACATAAACTAGTTCGTTATTTCCAATAAGAAGAGTACCTCCGATAGGATTCGGAAGAGGTAATACACTGAATAAATCATAGGGAAGTTTATCAACAGTATAAATAGCGGTTGAGGCCTTTTGTTGAAGATCTAACGTAATTGCTGTAAAATTCATCGTATCTTGACGATATGGAAGAAGTCCTGTTGATGTCTGAAACGCAGAATAAAGAATAGCAAGTGTAGGTTCCCGGTAATCGTAGAGATAACCACAATCAATAATATGTGAAATCCCCTCATGCATTTGTTTAGAAGAAATAACGGACGATGAATAGTATGGTGATTGAGAAGATAATTCCGTATCTTGAACATTCGTCATTACATCATCATCTAAAGAAAGAATATCTTTTTGTCTAAAAGGAATAATTGCAAACATATCTCCATAAAACCTAAGCGTTACACATCTATAGGACGGATCCATAACCAGTTGTGTGCTAAATTCAAGTGACAAAGACGAACGATATTCTTCTTTTTCATAAAAATGAATACTTACTGTTGAAATACAAAAATTGGCCTTATCCCATTCTAAAAGAGACACTTTTGCCTCTCTAAAAGATATCAAAATACATTCTCTCCCTGTCATTTCATAATCTTTTGTACGAACTTTGCTCATAGACGTAATCTCCCCATATAACTCCGTTTCATATATAAGAACCAATGATGTAACCATTTCTAATCGAGATGGCTCTAACTTTACATTTGAATCAAGAAAACTCTATAAACTATCAGAATAACTTTTTCCCCATATTTCCTCTTTTTTCTCTAATCTTCACACCTCATGCCATCCCCCAAGATATGTCTCTGTTCCTTCCTCTAATTTATCGCGATATATTGTCGATTCTTTTTGTTCCTTTAAAAGACAATAGATTTGTAACCTATTCGATCGCCCAACTATCAAATTTTCTTCATTTGATGTAAACCGTGCAGCCAAAGCATATTCCACTGCTGTCGGTTCAGTAAGTGGTGCAAAAATCATCGACATATTTCACGTTAATCGAAATAAAGCGTATTTATTCCGATTCTCTACGAAACTTTCACGAAACCCTGTCAAACCCTTATTTTTGCGTTTACTCTGCGATAAACAGAGTTTACACCCTATAGAGAACATCGAAATACAAGAAATACCATATTAAAAAAATCAAAAAAAAAAAAACAGGAATCTCTTTCAAGATGCTGCATTTGCTCAGACCCTATGCAATGTAAATACTATATTAATACATTCAGAACAGAAAAACATATCACTCAATAACACTTTTTTATGTATACAACCATTGTTTATTTACTGTTTATCCACTTTTACATCGTGTTGCTGCTCTAAATCGCGGCTACGATGAAGAAGACCCATAAGATAATCAGAGACACCAAGCACACGGAGCCCTTTCTGTACACTATCTAAAACTGAGACTGAATCAAGTGCAGGTGCTTCTATTTCTGTTGTTGCTACAAGGGCTGCCCAAAAACGTGGCCCGTCTCTAAAACATAAGTTATATCCGGAAATATATTATTTTTATAAAAGCAAACCTTCCAGGAACACGAACATATGCATGGCCACTAGATGTTATATGTAGAATTTCAGTCAGAATAGCAGTTCCTGAGAGACCTAATACTTGTTGAAGTGCATGTGTGATACGTTGCTGCCATTCTCGTGCATCGGGGACCTTTGAGTGAGATTTATACCTATAAGAGAGTTAAAAGCAATATATTGCATGTAAACACACCATTCTAGATGAAAATACGTGAATTCTGGAGTATTTATAGTTTCTCGCAGCACGTGTGTGCTCATTTGTAGAATTTGTGAAACGTTTTGTAATACGGTTTCGATAACTCGTTTTTGATAAGTAGGTAACGCGTTTAGTCGCGCGTAAAATATTTGACGCGTGTGACGAAGGTTAACGGCGATGACAATAGCAACGATATCGATTAGCTAGAGTAGAATGAAACTAGTTGTAGAGGGTCCAGAACTAGGTATTTTTGCAGCAATATTTTTGGTAAGAAGAGAAAAAAGGTTTTTTTTATATTTTTCAAGCTAAAATGGTTTTTCAGGTGTTTTTTTTGTTTTCATTTTGGTTTATTTATAATTATCAACGTAAATATGAAAAAAGCCTTCTTGTGACAGTGGTAACAGGATTATCTATGATGAATACGCTTGTTACAATATGTTTGTATCCAATGGATCTTACACTTGTTTCTTCTCATACATTTTTTCCACGATTTTTTTGGATAACGATACCATTGATAGATCTTACAGTAAATCGATTAAAAATCTGTAAGATATAAGTGGTGTATTGTTTATCTTATATTTATATTTTTATAGTATATTATCGTATATTTTTTAATGCTTGGATTTTATGTATTTTTGACTGATCTAGTCTTTTATGGACTACACTTAATTGATTTGTTTTTTGTTCTTCCATTTACATATTATTTTTATAGCAAATGGGATGAAAATTCAACAACTAGAACAAGGCTTTTTGGAGCCTTTAAGCGTTCTCTTTATTTTGTGTTTTTATTTTTAATATTATTTTCCATTGGTTTTTTTATTACAACTACACAAATAAAAAGTCTTAGTTCAGGGATAGACCAATTTCGAAAAATACTAACTACAGAGTGTAAATATATTTTTTTTGATATATATTTCTAATTATTTCCAGATATAAAAAAAATCATGTTTTTTATTGTAGGTGTTCTTTTATTGTTCAGTATGGTCTTTTTTTGTACATATACAGCATTTGGTTTCTCATTATTGCCTTTGTGGATTATAAAAACGAGTCCAAAAAATATTCCAACATTGGCATCAGACCTAAAACATGCTCTTATTCTTAATCGTGAAAAACAAAGAACGATTGAGGTTCGTTGTATGGGGTTTCATGCTCAAATGAGTACAAAAGACCGTAGAGTCCTTCAATCTCTTCAAAGAGAAGAAAAGACTCTTGTACGTCGTGTTAGACTTGCAAAAGAAGGCAAAAAAAAATGGATACAATCTATTTACCCTATTTTGCATGTGTTTCAATTAGTTATGGGTAATTTTCTTTTTCTTATATCTTTAGTAATTGTTTTTTCCATGATAATAACATTGTCTATTTTTTTATATATAATATTATTACTTATTTTTTGTAGGGTTGGCAAATTAAGAAGTACATATAACGGGACTTTTTACAATTATATCGGCAAAACACGGATCTTTGTTTGGGTAGATTTTTTATCTAACATTTTTTCTAAGGAAAATATTAAATATTTTTATTTTTTTTGCTAATTGATTTAAGATATTTCCTATTAATCTTATTATAGCTACTTTTCTTATATTTTATCTTTATGCAGCCTCTGTAATGGGAATTTTTAATATGAGGAAAACTATAAATATTGAGTATATTCTATTTAACTATATTTTTAAGTTTAATAAAATTTTAGTTTTCTTAAATTTAATTCATATAATAGGAGAAACACTTTATCTCATGCACTTTTAATTTCTACAGCTATTTTGATATTAATTACATTTTCATTTAATTACACGCTTAGCGAGGTATTTGAGAAAATAGTCTATAATTTTATTTATCTTTTTAGATAATTATTCCGAGATATAGCCAATTTGGCAGCCAAACTTATTGTAATTATACTGTATGTCCTGAAATATATTCGATAAGTATATAATGAGGAATTTAGGTTTCTAATTCTCAAAATATTTATGATTGTATTAATCATCCGGAATACATTTTTCGATGTTCTGAAACAAAAAATCATTTTACTACTAAATTCTGTAGATTATCTATTTTAAGCACAATAATTAAAGATATAACGAGCAATTATAAGTTTTTCGAAACATGGTACTATTATTCTCATTTTTTATTTTTGGTTATTTTTTTTTTTTCTTTTATATTTTTAAGTTTCTATAAAAAATCAGAAAGTATCTTTGGAGAAATTGAGCCAGAAAGAGAATGCCTTTTATCTGTATTTTATCACTGTTAAAAACTTTGTAACTGATTATTTTTTAGCAATGAATAATGTAATTTAAGAATTTTTTATATATTTCGAAATGGTATATTATCAACTCTTAAATATCCTTTTTTCATTTATATTTCTATATATAGTGTCAATTTCTATACAAACATTTGTAAAATATTTTCATTCACACCTATTAACTTTCAAAATGTTTTTAACGTATTGATCGTGTTAAATTTTTTGTAGAACGTTACTAATATTTTAAAGAACTAATAAAATAACTTTAATGTCTTTTTTATTGAGTGAACGGTCTTTATTTAAAACATATAAAAGCTTTTTGTATACTAATGTTTGGTAGGAGTATCTATTATTTATTTTTTAGAAAATATAATTATATAAATCAAAAATTATTTTTTTTTAACTCAAAATCAAGAAAAAATTCAGACATAAATGAATCTACTGAAGATATTATAGATGTTTGGAAATTAAGTAATACTATTAATAATGTGATTTTTTATTTGAAAAAAGAATCAGAATCTCTTAAAATGGGTCGTTCTAACCCATCTTTGCTTCATAATATAGAAGTCTCCGTTTCTAAGGGAAAAAAGGCTTTTCTTAAGGATTTGGCGCATGTGTCTATTAAAAATAATAGATCAATGATTATGACAATTTATGATAGTGACGTTTTAAATAATTTTTTGTTTTTTTTTTTTTTTGATTAATATGAAATAGAACGTTAAATATTTGATTTCAGCAGTCCGTTCCTTATCATATGGATTTAATCCTGTTGTTCATCCATCTAATCCTCTTCAATATGTTATACCATTGCCTCCACCAACGAAGGAAAGTCAGAAAAAACTATTAGAACAAATATCAGAGTTAAAGGAAAATACAGGAATAGCTATACGAAATATAAGGACAATGAATATGAAACGCCTTAAAAAAGCCAAACAATCTGGAGAATTAACAGAAGATGAGACTAGATCTAAAGAAAAAAATATTGCAAAAATTATCAATCAAGCAAATCAAGAAATCGAAAAAATAATTGAGAATACAAAAAAGAGTATTTTAGAAAATAAAATGACTATTAATGTTCACTCATTATAAACATTATTATTACAAAAACAACCGTTATATTAGAAAATGTAGCTCTAAATCAATTGATTTATGTATATCATTTCTAATTACATACATATAGATCTTTTGCGTTCAATTATTTCACTTATAGTTTTAAGCATTCCCTTTTTTTGATTTAGTTTTATTGATGGATTCTTATATATGTATTGTTTAGCATAAAAAGTTAAATCATTCATACTAAAAGTACTCCAGAAATCGGGATTGTTTTCTGCTTTTTCGTTTGTTTCTTGTTTATTATTTAATATTAGATTTTCTGATTTTAAATTACGAATTATATTACTTGAAAATTCAAGCCAGATAGGCATATATGGTTTTAAATCATTTATGGAAACAAGAGATGGCTTCCATGGAACTAATGTCCGCTCAATATATTTCTTAATAATAGCTTCTGTAAATGGTTTTTCTTGATTTTCTATTTCATAAGCATGAATACTTCTGTTAAGTTTATTTATATGTGTTGTCTTGACATCTTTGTTCTTTAATTGTCCTTTTCGTATCTTTTGTGTCGAGTTTTTCTGTGTTATATTGTATTTATCATGGTTTATATATCTTTCTGATATTTTTATCACCTGTTCTTTTTTCTTTTCTTGAATTTTTAATTCTGAAAAAACATTCTTTATATTTTCTTTTATAAGAGACTTGATAGAATTCGTTCTTAACGCTAGTTTTTTCATTTTGTGATTTAATTTTGGTTCTATATATGATAAAACATTTGGTTCAGGTGATTTTAATTGTGTATTTGTTGTTTTTCTCCTTAATCGCTGTAGTAAAGGACTTTTTCTATGTAAATTTAAATCAGAAGCTTTAAAATCTTTTTTTTCTATCCTATTTAAACACTTTTCCTCCACATTTCGAGTAAGTTTTGCTATAGACAAAATTTCTGCTGTATGTGTTGAAGCATTTCGTACTCCTTTCAAACTTTTAGATAAAACCAAGCAACTAAATATCATTTATTTTAATTTTATATTTAGTTTAATATTAATTTTTATTTAATTTTAAGTTAATTTTTCTTTTTAACTTGATTTTTTTTAGTTCTATTAAACTTCAAGATTTTAAATTAAAATTAACGTTTTTCTAATATTTTTAAATATTTTAATATCAAGTAAGAAATAATAGAAATATACGCATATAAATATTGAAATAGTTTACTAATATGCTAAAACTTTTTTAAGTTTTTTTTTGGTAAATATTTGACTATTTTTCAAATACAAAAATAATATTGTTGATTGATTGTGATTCTATTAAAAACTACTAAATTATCTTGAAAAATGAGTAATCTAAAGTATGTAAACGTTTTATTAATTATATATCTTCTTTTTTAACTTTAAATTGCTAATATTGATGAATTAGCATGTTATCTGAAGATCCAATCAAAGATGAAGTAGATCCTATAATGTTAATAAAATAAATTTTATAATATTTCTAATTAAATGTAGAGAGTCGAAAAAATCCTCAAATCTCTTAGATGTATTTCCAAAGTTCGATATGGATATTATAACAGCAGCATATATGTCAACAATGGAGGTCATTAATGAAGAAGAAGATGTATTATTTACAGAATATAAAGAGCTTTGTCAGGAACTTCAATCATGGATACGTAGTAGAATTGTGTATGATCATCTTATGACACGGAAACGGTGAATTGCAATGTTTTTCGGGGAAAAAAGCTGATATAGAGGACATTTAGTATACGCTTGAGTCTTGACTGGGTAGTTGCTAAAGAAGAGGAGCTTGAGAGGACGCGTAAAGAGATATTGGGTTGTATGGAAGCTGTTAAAAAGGCCCTTGGACTTTTATTTTCTACATAAACTAAGTTAGAAACATGATTTTGTTTGCAACGATATCTGTTTTTTAATGCTACTCTTCCAATTATTACAATGCTTAGTCTTCGTTTTTTTTTTTGTGTTATTTTACTCATAAAAACAGATGAATTAGTTCATATGAATGAAAAATTTTAAATATTTTATATGTTTATGGTCAACAGAATTACATAAAAGTTTACTAAAAACATTTAATACCTATTAATATTCATATATATATATAACTGCAGATATACATCAGGAGATAACATATATATTTACTTATTATTTGCATCTATTCATTTGCAATTTAGATTTATTCTTTTAGCATTTAAACGTATCTTTTTTCATATTTATATTAATTATTTTTACACTTTATTTTTAGCTTTTTTATATTTTTAAATTCTATTAAAGAATGGTTTTATGAAAACACTAGAATATTATAAATATCAACATATTTTTTGATAATATATAGTTATTATGTATCATTCATTTATTATCCTTATATTTCATTTTTTTGTCTTCCGTTTTATTAACTTATCGGTTTAAAAAAAGGCATTCAAAATATTTAAAGAAATGAGCAATTTTTCTATTATTAAACTTATCTAGGTTAAATTGAAAGATAATAATAGTATTTTAATATATTTAATATAGGGATTTATGTATTTAATTTCTTTTGATTAAAAATTGATAAAATTGCTAAAAAATGGGGAATAATGTTTCTAATTTAAATAAAAACGACAATTTTAAACAGGAGGAAGATGTACTTTGCTTTAAAACTAGCTTCTGTTGTCAGAAAGTTGATTCTGGCTTCTAGAAGTCGTTTTCACCGGTTTTTTTTCCTAAAAATAATCACCGACCGACTCGTGAATGTTATTCAGATAGATCATCTATTCAGACGGTTGTTCGTTATTTATATAGTAATCAAGATGAATTCAGTATGTTCTGACTATTATTGCTATATAAGTATTATTATATTTATTTTTAAAGATTATAATCTTTATACGTCGGTGAATATCGATGAAGAATTACTAGGACTCTCTATCTTAATTACAGATCAAAAAGATAAATTTTCAAATCTTGAGCTTCATCCTTTATTTAGACATACATTTAAAGATTTTTCTATGCATATTTCTTCGAAAAAAGATATTCTTAATACTCCTGTTTTCTTTAAAATAACACCAAAAATCATTAAATCACGGCCAAAGGTTTTATACCCTGAATATTAATAATTTAGCTGACCTATAATTAGTCTAAGCAAATTGTTTCTATAGATCCTTTACCAGATAATCTTTTTCATATAAATCATAAACGTTTTGATAGACAGGAAAAACATATT
Organism: Pneumocystis sp. 'macacae'; assembly: GCA_018127085.1. NCBI lineage: Eukaryota > Fungi > Ascomycota > Pneumocystomycetes > Pneumocystales > Pneumocystaceae > Pneumocystis > Pneumocystis sp. 'macacae'. Next base: position 250,351 of record CM030724.1, read on the forward strand.
CGAAATATCGAACGTGAGAAATTTGCGCATGATCGGTTTTATTTGGAGCAAAAGATTTGTCAACTTTATGGTTCAGAGTGGAAAAAAGTCGTCATAGCTATTTCTAAAATTACAGGTTCTAAAGAGCCTCTAGAAATACAAAGACAATTCATCATTAAAAAATTAGAACATGTTTTGGAAAAATTTAATTCATGGAAAGAATTCGAATTAAAGAATAAGAGGAAATCTAAAGGGGTTGCAAATTCAAGCCAAGATTGTGTTTTAAAAACTAATAGGACTAATTTTTTAAAAAATCATTTAAAAAAGCAGAAACTGGATACTAATATCCCAGAAATTTCTGTCAATAAAAAAAAAGACTTTAATAGTTCCAATGTTGATAAAAATATTCAAAAAAAACGTAGAAAATCTACAAATTCAATAGATTCAGTAAATAACCATATAGATTCCCCACTTTTCAATATAATGCATGAAAAGATGAAAAAAAAAAAAAATGTATCTATCAAGGATGACGATAAATTAATTAGAATTAACAATTCTTTTATTAAGAACGAAAATAAATGTAACAAAAATCAGAATAAATTTACGAGAAATGAGAATAAATCCATTAAAATTCAAAACACATTGAACGAAAGTAAGAATGTATTTACTCAGGAGGGGCATATTCACGCTGAAAATGGAAAAAAAACAAATAAAACTGTACATTTCTTAACTGAAGATAAAAAAAAACCGTCATTTATAAAATCACCCCATGTAAGACAAGCTATTGCAAATAATTGGCGTAGAAGTAATAGAATGATATTAGCTTTTGGACAGCCGCTCCCTAAAATGACTACAAAAGTTCAAGAATTTTCGTTACCATTTGAAATTTTGAAAGAAGTACGAAAATAAATATTTTATATTAATGATATATCTTTGTGCACTCCTGAGTGATTATTTTAGTGTTAACAAGCATTTCGACATAAACCATCATTCATTCATATATTTAAACCAATAACGTATTAATTGTTTATAAGTTCAATAATCTTATAAAAAATAATCCCATATACTTTTTCTATTCTTGATGTGCATATATATGATTTTGAACGTCTCTAACCAGGACTCGAAAATAAATATGAATGTATTTTTGATATTATTATATTCAATATTAAATGATTTTGTAAAATTTTCAAAATTAAAAGCCAATCTGCATGAAATAATATTTTTAACAATATTTTGAAAAAAAGGATATATATAATTAAAAAAAGTAAATTTATTTGTGTTTTTCTTTCCACCAGGACACGTTTTTAAATGAAAGTCTTGTATAAAACGAATAGAAGATGATACACGATTGAATGTATTAATAAGTGCTACAAGTTCAGTTCTTCTTAATAAAAAATCATCTTTACGTAAAGAATCATTAAACTCAAAAAGAATCTTTAATGCAGTACCGAATCCCGCAATTTGGATTTTTCCCCATAAACGGCATTTATCGCAACTTACACAATCCATAAGCCTACTAACATTTCTAAACCGCATTCGAAATTCGTTTTTTAAATGTATCGCATGATTATTGTGTGACGTATCAAACATAAGTTTTTCATCAAATAAATTAGGAAAATAAGTTATTTTTTGAATCAACCCATTAACTTTATGCTATGATATGTTAGATCAATTTTAAAAAAATAATAAATAATAACTTTAGTTATTGCATTACTTTTGATATCACCTTCACAAAATGTATAATTTCTCAAATATTTATGCAGTTTCGCTAATGCTCGTAAAATTAATACATAATTGAAATATATATTTTCAATTCGATCAGAATGATTTCCAACACGTTCCATGAAACACTGTAAGTTCGGTTCCTACTCAATATAAAGAAAAATACTCCTAAAATAATATTATACAAACCCATAAACCAGTCACTTTATTTAAATATTCTTTACATAAATGAGTTGATATACTTGCATGCATGCCTGATATAATTCGATAAAATACTCTTTTTTCAAGACAAACAGATTCTTGCATTATGGAATCATGCTTCTTGTCACTATTTACAGACCCCCAACTGTTTTTATTAAATATTATTGTCTTTAGTTCGTTTGTAGAAGAAAATTTTTTTAATGGAATTACAAAATCATAAGGAAGAACAAAACAATTTTCCCTATATATTGCCCTCCAAACTTGATGTGCACTAGGACCAGAATAGCCTGTATATCTTTCGGGGTTATCTACTAAAGATACATAGACGATATTTTCTTCTGTTGATTCATCTTCGGGAATACAGTAATCCCGTTTTGAATGATCCGATTCTTCATAGACACATAATTCTGAAGTCTCAGTTCCCAATGCACCACCCAAAGGCGATCTAGTTGAACTTTCATGATGATATGGTTGTTCTGCTGTAAGACCTCGAATCTTTCCTAATGCTGAAGGTTTCCATGCTTCTGGAAGTGCTGATTCCTCTAATGTATCGACTACGCAGGCATGATTACCACATAATCCATCCTCAATGCCCCAAAAAGAGCAATGAGTACCGAAAAGATTCAGTCGATAATACTTAAAGTAATCTGTTTCTGTTGTTAGGCTTTTTAAAAAAGGATCTAGTTCTGAAACAATTTTCTCAATCAAAGTAAAAGGTATCGGGTAAGATGCTACATCTGATAGCTGGAAAACGAAAAATCATTCATACGCAAAAATACAGAGATTAGTTACCCAACGAGTCTCTTTTTTAGATGGATTCGAAATAATACCAACTAAAACCCATGCACATACAAGACCCAAAAGAAAGAAGAAAATCTTCCATCTAAACATAACAACAACTATACTTAGTAGAAAACCTTGTTAAAAAGGTTGAGAATTATAATAAAATTCTCTAGAATATTGTTAAAAAAAAAACTGAAAAAGTAAAAACTAAAAACAATGAAATCCAGCGCTTCCTTTTATGATCACTTGTATTTCCTTATATCTTTTTATCGCAAAATAATTGATTTTTAATTAAATTTTTTTTTTCAAAAAATCTATATATTGTCTTGCCCCGATGTAGAAATTTGCAGTAGAATATATTTTTAAAATATAAAATATTTTAGTGTTATAAAAATGATTTATATGTAAAAGGTTTACTTCTTATATTATGTTTAGTTAAAAAAAATCATGTTTCAGCATTATAAATAGATCTGTATTAAATTAATACATGTGTTTAAGAAATAATTGTGATTTTTCATGATATATTCTTTAAATAAGTATTATTTTTCTAAAAAAACACCTTCTACGGAAATTCGGATGTCCTTAATATAAATTGTCTCCTGTTTGTTCTTCATCTGTGTATTTAGTATAAAATTGACATTCCTGATGTTAATTTTCCAGAAATGAAAATTATTTATGAAAATAAATGTTTAAAAAATAATTATTTTATGAAAAAAGTATTTTTATAAAACCCTTATTAATAAATTCAAGTTTGAAGTATATTCATTAACATTTATCAGTATTCCAGTTAAAATTTAAAATAGAATAAAATATGTTTTTGATATCATTTAAAAAAGAAAATATTCAATTAAACGTAATTTACCATTCTCTAAAATATAAAATATTGGTATTCTTTTCCCTTTTTTCTTTAATTATTCATATTTCTAATTTTTTTTGATGTTAATCAAAAACGATCAAAATTTAACACATCTTCAAAATTTAAAATGTCTAAAATCTCTACACCAGAATTAAAAAAGGTAAGTTTGATATAGTAAATCATAAATTTATTGTTAATAGTAAGAAGTATATGGATAAAAAAGTTTTTTTAGTGTTGAATGGTTCACGCAAAGTAATAGGTGTTCTTAGAGGATATGATGTAAGGAGAAAATTTAGATTAAAAATATAAAAATTTATTGTGAAAGGTTTTCTTAAATATTGTCTTAGACGAAGCACTTGAAGAAAAAGAAGGAGGAGAAAAGTCTGCTATTGGAACAGTTGTATGTTTCAGCCAGTTTTTTTATTAAATAATGGATTTTCTAATTATATATTTATAGGTTATTCGGGGAAATTCAGTAGTAATGATTGAAGCTTTGGAAAGGATTTAAATTCTACTGCATAGAGGCTTAATATTTGCAGTATTAACGAGATGATTTTACGTTAATGTTTATATATTTTGGAAATGATTATTATATATAAATAAATATTCAAAAAATATCAACAACTTATTTCAATGATTCTATAGAAATGTACACATTTCAATAGTTTTTTCCCCATTTTAACTATCTGTTTATGTTTTATGTCTTAAATGCCCATTGAATCATGAAAAGATAAATTTTAATAGATAAATAAAGAATATTTAAAGATGCTTTATATAGAATTTAAACAGTGAAAGATGCGTTTTCTTCCTTAGAAAAGACTTATTTTATGAATCAGTAAATATCGTATTATTTTTCTGAAAGTTTTATTCTACATTTATATTAAACATATGTATACTCGGAAATGAAAAAAATGCCAATCTTCTAAATAAGGAAGTTATCTTTCAATATATCAGTTTGTGCTAATATCATCATCATTTCTTCATCACTATTCAAAGTTAAAAAAAAAGTTAATATAAGAAGATATATACAGGTATTTAGAAATAACTACATCTTCTACTAGACCTTTTCTTCTTCTTGTTTTAAGCATAAAATCGCGAGCTAGACTTTGACCAGAAGCAGGCTCAAATAACTGGAGTACAGCATTTTTATCAAGAGGATCACCAGGAACAACCTATATAGCTTAGTGGTGTAAACATTATTAAATTATTTATTGCCTGCCAGTGATCAAAAATTTGCTGACAAAATGCTTGACCTTGAGTATGAGTACGAAGATCAGTTTCAAATCCTGAAGCATCAATAACAGGTAATAATGCTTTTATTGTATATAAAGGAGATCCTGCTTTTGGTACATCCTGAGTAACATGACCTCTTCTTCTACCTAAAACTGTATAGACAGCAGATATGCAATCTGCTGGCGCTTGTATTTCAACATAATAAACAGGTTCCATAAGCCGTGGAGTAGCCATTAAAAATGATGAATAACAAATTCTTCTAATAGTAGGAATAATCTGCCCACCGCCTCTATAGATAGATTCTGATGCAAGAACAGCATCAAGTATTTTGAATTTTACATTTCTTATAGCTATAATATATTTAACATAACAGATATTCTAAAAAATATAACTCACGTTCCTCACAAAGAGGACCTTCACGGGTACCTAAAAGGTGCAGTTAATATATTAACTATTTTTTGATAAAAATTTACCCCATTGAAAGCCTATGTTTTTTAGTTTTATCTTTTTAAATGAAAGCTTACCTTGGCGAATTGAATCTCTTACTGTATTTAATAGTTTTTTATCAACCTAATACAACATAATAAATAAAGTGTAAGAAATATCTTAATAATACCTCTGAAGGCAAAGTATCATCTAATAAAATATTTGGTCCTTGATCACCCGGTCCAAATGCCCAAATTGAACGCGATGCCAATATATCCCATTGGTATTTTTCAAAAAATTCTCCTACTTTTCGTATAGGCCATTTTATATTTACTTTTCCTGTTTCTATATCTTCAGCAATACCATCATCTAATGGTTCTGCAATCATTGTAATTTTATTTCTAAAGTTAATGTTAATTTTATAAAGAAAATAAAAAATATATTTTACTTTTTATTAGGTGAATTTGCATAACATTTAACAGCAGATGTTTCTACAACAGTCTCACAAAACCTCACTATAGGATCTGAAACTTTTATTTCAATTTCTGAATAAAGTTTCCTAAGATCATGTAAAACACAGTCCATATAAAGTTCTCCTGTCCCAAAAATGATATGTTCACCCGATTCCTCAACCTTAATCATAGAAAGAGGATAACTCTTATTAATCATACGTAGTCCAGAAAGCATCTTTGGCAATTCCGAAGGATTAACTGGTTCTACTGCAACTTTAAATACTGATTCTGTAAAATGCTTAATAGGTCTAAAAATAAAAAGATCGTCAGAAAAATCTTTAGAAACAATAGTAGCAGTTTTCGAGATAGAACTATCTACGCCAGCAAGAAGAATAATGGATCCAACTGGTGCACTATCAATAGGTATGTTATACCGTGCTTCTCCAATCCAAATTCCTGAAACTACAGTATAAACCATATCTTCTTCATCATCTATTGAATAGTTTTCTCCAAGAACCTTCACATGATCTCCAGAGCGAATAGTTCCACTCATAACTCTTCCAAGTGCATAAAATTGAGTAGCATCTACTGTATTTAATAATTTTGTTGTATGTATTACCAAATGCCCATTAGGATCACATTTTTGCATAGCTTGTGCTATTTCTGAATCCAAAGGTCCTGTATATGTATGTTGAATCTATAAGATATTAAAAACTTTTTCAAAGTAGGAGATAGAGATCACCTTGGTTACAGCACTATCAATTGGAGAAGGAATATGTTTAACAACCATATCCACAAATCCGGTAGATGTTCCAAAAAATTCCTCGCATACGAGTTTTAAAAGTGTCTTTACATCTAATTTAAACTGAGAAGGCTTTAAAAAAATCCCTAAACTTTTAAGAGTCTTATCAAGAATATCTGGGGTTTCTCCGAGTGTTTGACTATAAAGTTTATATAAAGGTTCAAGAATAAAGTATACAAATGTTCGTTTTGCATCTTGTTCTAAAGGATTCCTAGAAAATTTACGGCTTTGAGAATTATAATAAATATCACCCCATAATCTTTTAGAAAACTCGTTAATATTTATACCATCTTACAAAAAATAAACGTTAAATATCAAGAATAAATTATTGTTACCATATGTATCTGCATACATTTTTGCAAAAGAACGTAATGAAAAGCACCAATTCATATCTGTAGAAGCAAAACATACGTTTTCCTTTTCAGGAGAAAGACGATAATGATTTGTACCACATGATCTTGTTATGATTAATTAAATTTAATTATATAAAAATAAAAATACCTTATAATGCTATTAATTTCTTCAATAGTATGTCTAAGTTTGAAATATGCATCTACAGGGGGCAATTTAAGTTCCAATATAAGTCTATCCATTTTATTTATTACTAAAACGAGAGGGATATTTTCTGATATAGTATGTCTTATAATCTTTTCTGTATTAACAAGTACCTAATCACATGTTATAATTTTTATAAATAATATAAGTCATACTCCTTCAATAGCATCAACAATAAGAATTACACCATCAACCAAACGAATAGCAGATGCAACTTCATCCACAAAATTAACATGACCTGGTGTATCAATTATATTAAAAAGAAAGGATTTTCCTTTTGTATTCTGGAGTACAAGAGACATTGGTGTCACTTTGATTGACATTTCGCGATCTCGTTCAAGCATATGGATATCGCTATATTTTAGCTGTATAAAAAGGATTTAATTTATAAATCATAATTAATTCAAAATATTAACCTTTTTTTTTGATTCCATCTTTATATCATGCGTCTCTTGAACCAACATGTCTAGAAACGATGTTTTTCCATGATGAAGATGGCCAACTAGAGCAATATTTCGTACAAATTCTAATAACGACATTAAATCAATCATAAATCTCAAATTCTATTAGAATATTAAAATTAATAAAAGAAATACATACTCTTTAGGACAATGCGTTGTCGGAAGCTCTGTTTCTTGAATAGAAAATTTTTTAACCTTAATTGGTTGAACAATAGGTTCACTTAATGGTTGCGTATCTTCTTCATGAACTAAAATTTCAACATCTTCCCCATATACCTTTTTTCAGATCAGAAAACTCCATCTGAATATTTTTCTGCTCAATTCTTCTACCTCTGCTGCTGATGGATAATATTGTTTGTCTTCATGTAAAACAACAGCTTGTTGTGTTTGTGCTAATTTCAATTAGAAGCGATAATAAAAAATAGAAATACTATGGATATCTTCTAATTCCTCATCTGATAAATACGCTTCAACTAGCCCAATATCTTCATCATTTAAATATGCTCCATTTGTATTTTCTACTTTTACTATTTCTTCTTCTGAATCTGTCTTTCCAATAAAATTACCAAATCTACTGATATTAGAAATATTAAATAATATAATTTATGTATTCGGACTCATCATATAATGTTTCATCCATTGATTTCTAAAATTTCACTTTTAATTAAAAGCTGATATCGTTATCCGCTAAAACGTAGATTAACGTCTTAAAAAACAACTTTTATGTAGATAATGACTGTTAACATAAGAGAAATATTTAATAAATCGTAATGAACGTTGTTATCTTTTACTGTCTAATTTGTGTATAGTGATGTTTTTATTGTAAGTACATCTAGAACACCACTTGGTAGTTTTCGAGGTGCTTTATCAAAACTGACTGCAGTTGATCTGGGGGTTCATGCAATAAAATGTGATATTTAGTATCCAAAATTAATATTTTATTCATATACTTATAGCTGTTCTCAAAAGATCAGGTATAAACACGAAAGAAGTGGAAGAAGTTGTAATGGGGAATGTGATTTCTGCGAATCTCGGACAAAATCCAGCACGACAATGCGCAATTGGTGCAGGTCTTCCTGTTGAAACAATATGCACAACGGTTAATAAAGTATGTGCTTCTGGAATGAAGGCAGTTATTCTTGGAGCTCAGAGTATTTTTCTTGAAATGGCGGATGTAATGGCTATTTGTAAGAAAGAAAGAGAATGTTGATATTTTTTAGGTTGTTATATCTGGAGGCATGGAATCTATGTCTAACGTTCCTTTTTATAATCCAAATATGAGATCGGGCTGTAAATATGGTAACATACAGCTTGTTGATGGTCTTGTGAGAGATGGCCTTTCAGATGCATATAGTAATGAATCTATGGGAATAGCTGCAGAATATTGTGCAACTGAATATCATATAACTCGTGAAGAGCAAGATAATTATGCTATTTCTAGCTATCTAAAAGCCCAAAAAGCGAATGAATTAAATCTTTTTAAAGAAATTTCTCCAATTGAAATTTCTACAGGAAATAAAAAATCAACTGTATTGGTTGAAAAGGACGAGGAGATATTAAAGGTAGTTATAAATTAATTTTTAGTTATTACTAATTTTTTTTAGTTAGATAAAGATAAACTCAAAGTCATTAAGCCTGCTTTTAAATCTGATGGAACGGTTACTGCTGCAAATGCATCCTCCATAAGCGATGGAGCAGCTGCGTTGTTGTTAGTATCAGGAAAAAAAGTTAAAGAGTTAGGATTATATCCTATAATAAAAATTCTTGGATGGGGAGAAGTTTCTCAGGTATATTACTTTTGGATTTAAAATAATATCAATAATAGAAAAAAGACTCCTAATAAATTTACTACATCACCGTGTTTGGCTATTTGTAAAGCTTTGAAATCATGTGGACTTTCACATTCAGATGTTGATTATTACGAAATCAATGAAGCATTTAGCGTCGTAGCAATTGCAAATTTAAAACTTCTTGGTTTAAATCCTGATCGAGTAAATGTTTTTGGAGGGTCAGTGTCTATGGGACATCCTTTAGGTTGCTCAGGTGCACGTATTATTGCAACGCTTATATCTGTTCTTGAACATCATAAAGCTAAGATAGGTGTCGCAGCGATTTGTAATGGAGGTGGAGGGGCATCTGCAATTGTTATAGAGCGGGTTAATTAGTTTTTTTATTATTAAAAAAAAAGTTTTTAAAAACTAAATATGTTTTGATTTTTTTTAAAAAAAAAACAACATTTATTAGCATAAAATAAAATTTATTTATTTAAATATGAAATTTTTTAGTTTTATTTTAATAATTTTTTTACTAATTTCAATTAATTATGAATAAATTTTAAAGATTAAATTTTTAACTGATTCGAAGTATAACATTTTCTTTTTAGAATATATATACTATATTATTTTTTGTATATTGTAAAAAATATTAATCAAAAATCTAAACTTAAAATATTTATACGTAAAATTGTATAAGCAACAAATAAAAGTTTGAAAAATACAAGAATTATATATATATGATTCTTGAATATTTTTATTTGAAATGTAAAGAAATAATTGTATTTATTTTTAATTCATTGTATATATATAAATATAAACAAAAAAAAAAATAAATATATTTTTATCTAAGTTTTTAATGAAATTTTTTTTTATAAAATCTAAAACTCATAATGTTTTTTTAAAATTATTTTAAGAAACTATTAGATTAAAATCAATATTTAAAAAAAATTAAATTTACTAAAATTAAAAATTATATAAAATAATTATCATTCAATAAAAAACAAAATACTATAAATCGAAGTTTAAATTAAAAATAATTTTTAAAAACACTTTTACTAAAGTTATATTCTGCTTTTCTAAATATTATCTTAAAAATTTATATATTAGTTTATGATAAAAATTAATTTAAATTTTTTAATTTATTTATAAACGACTTGAAAACTATTTTAAACATTTTCAAATTTAATTTTAAAAAATAAAATAATAAAAAAATAGATTTTTATCTATAAAAATACTGATTTTATAGAATAAAAGCTATAATAATTAGATATACTATAATTAAAGATATCACAACTATATTATTTTACAACTTAGCATCGAAAACTAATCTATTATAAATTTCTATTTTAATTCTTATTTTAAAATCTAAAGAAAAATAAAATATTTCTAAAACAAAACATCATTATATAAAATAAAAAGTACAATAATCTAATTTATAAAAATATTTATTTTTATAAATTAAGTTATAAAGACAACATAAAACTTTATATAAATTTTTATATAATGTTTATCCGATAAGTTAAATTATAAATAATATAATATGTATATAATTAACTTATTGCATAACTTTTGAATACCATTCTTTAAAGTCATCAAAAGTCCAACTCGAAGATATAGAATCATTTATAACACCATTAAAAAAAACAGTTGGAGAAACATGAACTGATTTACATCTCGAATACTGAAAATATTAAAAATCAAATATTTAAGTAGAAAATTTATACTCTGATTAGCAACTTAAGATCGCTTGTAATCTTAAGAAATTTAATAATATTTATAAACAAACATAATAAAATTAAATATACCTTATTTCCTATATTATATCCCTTTTCTCCTATTCTTGTACCTTCTATATACAATAAATCCATAAACTTGTCTGGATCTATATCAACAGTATTTTTTGCCAAAGTAGAAAGGCGCCTATATGTTTCTATACGGCTTTCTCCAACTAATGCAGTATCAAAATATTCATCTTGATGCTCAAACAATTCTGCAACAAATTTAATTGTTTGGTTTTCTGATAGTTTAGAAACAGCAAGAGCTGCTTCATGAAGCAATGTACTGGATGGATGCCAAGGCTGAACCTGGGAACGGACTAAGAACTTAATATCATTCTTATTTTTCTGAACCCAAGGAAAAAATTGCTAATTGACTAATAAATTCTAAATCCAAAACACTTTTAAAACAACCTCATAAACTGTTTTAAAAAGTTTCTTAGAATAAGGACACTAAAACTAATATTAAAAATATTCAATGAAATATAAGCAATTCTGTTACAGTAAAGTCTAGGAAAAGTTCCAGGCAATGAGATGAAGCATTATTGCCAAAGTAAAAACCTAAATTACTTATAAATAAAAATCCAAAATAAAAAAAAACATCAGAATCATTTTAAAATATCCTTACAATCAAATACAGGTGACAATATCATATTATATTCACTTATTATAATCAAATACTTTAATAAAAAATTATTTTTTAGAAATTTAACTTACAGATTACTGAATTGAGTTTGACAAATCCATAGAAAAAATAAATATTTAAATAAATAAAAAATCTATTTTAAATAAATGGAATAAACATTTTAGATAAATAAAATATATTTTTTAATAATTTTTATTATACTAAAAAATATTTTTAAACAATTTAAATATAAATAAAGACTAAATATCAATAAAAGATTATTTCTTATATAAAACCATTTTTAAAAACTTTTTGGTTCATTTATTTATCAGAAAAACAATTTATAATATTATCTAAAAATATTTTTACCATATTATTTTATTTGAGCATTTCAAAAAAATCAAATATAAAAATTGATTTTTTTGAAAAAAAAACCAAAGTTATTAATAAATGGAAGTTTTTAATGGGGCAATAGGGTTTGTAGAATGGTAATTATAATATTTTTTGACCTAAAGTCCTACAGAATTGACCTTGGGTAAAAATTTTTGTTTTGCAATTTTTTATATAATAAAAAGAATATAGCACAACATATTCATGCTGTGGAGTCTGGGCAGGTATATTTTAGGGGTAAAAGCTATATGAGTATTAATTTTTTTGGTAGACGATAGCCCTAGTGTAGAAATAATTGCAAATGATCAGGGAAATAGAACAACACCTTCATATGTAGCTTTTGTTGGAAATGAACGTCTTATAGGAGATTCTGCCAAAAATCAAGCAGCAATTGTGTGTTTACTTGTATTTTTTTCTTCTTTTAATACTTTTTAGAACCCTAAAAACACTATTTTTGATGTTAAGTAATTTATTTTATAAATAAGAAATATACTAAAAATATAAGACGGTTAATTGGAAGACGTTATGATGATCAGGACGTTAAAAAGGTAAATAATAAAAATAAAAATTACTCTTTTCAAATATTAAAGGACATGAAAATGTTGCCATTTAAAATTATTGATCTAAATGGTTCTCCTCAAATAGAAGTAGAATATTTAGGTGAAAAAAAGATATTTTCACCTCAAGAAATTTCTTCTATGGTATTAGCAAAGGTACTATTTTCTTGAAAAAATAAATAAAATTAACAGAAATAGATGAAAGAAATAGCAGAAACTAAACTAAATAAAAAAGTTGAAAAAGCAGTTATTACAGTACCTGCGTATTTTTCTGATAGTCAGCGTCTTGCAACAAAGGATGCAGGTGCTATCGCTGGTTTAGATGTTCTTCGTATTATCAATGAACCTACTGCAGCAGCCATTGCATATGGTCTTGATTCGAAATCTGATAAAGAAAAGAATGTTCTTATTTTTGATCTGGGAGGTGGTACATTTGATGTATCATTATTAACAATACAAGGAGGAGTTTTTTCTGTTAAAGTATAAAACAAAATAACTAAATAATTTTTAACTATTAAAGGCAACTGCTGGCGATACGCATCTAGGAGGAGAAGATTTTGATAATAATCTTTTAGGTGATTTCGTAAACTTTTAAAATTACCTCTATATATAATTACTTTTAGAATATTTTAAAATAGAGTTTAAGCGTAAGACAAAATTAGACCTTGACGATGATCCTCGTGCTTTACGACGTTTAAGAACTGCATGTGAACGTGCTAAGAGAACACTGTCAAGTGTTACACAAACTACGGTTGAAATTGAGTCTTTAAAAGATGGTCAAGATTTTAATATTAATATCAATCGTGCACGTTTTGAAGAAATTAATTCGAAAGTTTTTCAATCAACTCTTGAACCTGTTGAAAAAGTTCTTAAGGATTCAAAAATAGATAAGTCTAAAATTGATGATATTGTTTTGGTTGGGGGATCGACTCGTATTCCACGTATTCAAAAACTTGTTTCTGATTTTTTTAATGGAAAATCTCTCAATAAATCCATCAATCCTGATGAATGCGTTGCATATGGCGCAGCAGTTCAAGCAGCAGGTAATGCTTTCATTTTTACAAATAAACTTTTTTGATTTCTATTCAGTTTTAACTAACAAAGCAAATTCAAAAAAAACATCCGATCTTCTTTTGCTCGACGTTTGTCCTCTTTCTTTCGGTGTTTCTATGTAAGTACTATACATTTATTTTTTTCTCTAAATTATTATTAGGGAAGGTAATGTTTTTGGTGTAGTTGTTCCAAGAAATACACCTATTCCTACACTTAAAAAAAGAACGTTTACAACTGTTGAAGATAATCAAACAAACGTCGTATTTCCTGTCTATCAAGGAGAACGTACGAATTGTCTTGAAAATGAATTTCTTGGAGAATTTGAACTTCAAGGTATTCCGCCTCTTCAAAAGTATCAATTATATTATCATTTATTTATCTAATCATAAAAAGAGGACAAGCAGAACTTGAAACTATTTTCGAAATAGATGTAAACGGAATTCTAAAAGTTACTGCAAAAGAAAAATCTACCGGAAAATCTGCTCACATTGAAATTCTTAATAGTGTTGGACGGTTGTCTTCTCAAGAAATCCAAGAAATGATAAGTAATGCTAAAAAATTTTCAGAGAAAGATAAAGAATTTTCTAAAAGAGTAGAACTCAAACAAACGCTTGAAGCCTACATTTCTTCTATTGAATCAACTATCAACGATCCTGGTGTTTCCATAAAACTCAAAAAAGGACAAAAAAAAAATATTGAGGATGCTCTTGCAGACGCAATGGATGCTTTGGAAGTTGGAGATTATGAAACACTTAAACGTGCTGAACTAGATCTTAAACGTATCACTACTAAAACCTTCTCTCTTTTAAGATAATGAATTTCTTATTTCCATTTAAAAAATAAAATACAATTTTATTTTTTTTTATATTTATTTTAGATAAATAGAACATATGTTTTTGTATATATATTTATTTCCTCCCATATATTTCAGATCTTATCATTTACAAATCTTATGATATCAGACTTTCGAACATCAAAAAATTATCTTTTACTCTCTATTCTGCAGATTTTAGGATTAAACAATGACAAAAAAACAGATAGACTCTAGAATTCCAACTCTTATTAAAAACGGTGTTCAAGTTTAATTTTTAAGCGTTTTTATGAGTTTTATAATAATTCTTATAGGAAAAAAAACGTACTTTTTTTATTATTGTAGGAGATAGAGGACGAGATCAAATTGTAAACTTACACTGGATTCTTTCTCAATCACGAATTGCAAGTCGCCCATCTGTATTTTATATTGAATCAATTAATAATTTTGTTTAATTATATATGAATAGGTTTTGTGGATGTATAAAAAAGATCTTTTGGGATTTACAAGGTATACTGTGCTTATTTAAAGCATCTCAAAAGAAAGATATAAATTAGATTCTAATATACTTTAAAGTCATCGAAAAAAAAGGGAAGCAAAGATAAAAAAAGAAATCAAACGAGGTATACGAGATCCAAATGATGCAACAACACCGTTTGAGCTATTTATTGCCGTAACAAATATCCGCTATACTTATTACAAAGGTACTTTTAAACGGTTCTTATTTTTTTCTGAATTAAACAAGAATCTGAAAAAATATTGGGACAAACATTTGGAATGCTTGTTTTGCAAGATTTTGAAGCTATTACACCTAATTTATTGGCAAGAACAATAGAGACAGTTGAAGGAGGGGGAATAATTGCAATTCTTTTTAAAACAATGACAAATTTAAAACAATTATATACAATGACCATGGTAATTATAATTATTTTTATCATTTTATAATCAACTTTTTAGGATATTCATTTACGCTATAGAACGGAAGCACATAATGATATTGTTTCAAGATTTAACGAAAGATTTATCCTTTCTCTTGGAAGTTGCAATTCGTGTCTTTTTGTTGATGATGAATTAAATGTTTTACCAATTTCTGAGGCAAAAAAAGTAAAACCATTGCCTCCACCTCAACCGGAAGAACCGAAAAAAGAATTTGATGAATTCAAGAAAAAATATAAAGACAAACAACCTTTAGGATCTCTTGTTAGTGCAGCAAAAACTCTCGATCAAGCTAACGCAGTTGTAACGTTTGTTGAAGCAATTTCGGAAAAGACTTTAAGAAGTACAGTTGCTTTAACAGCAGCTAGAGGAAGGGGAAAATCAGCAGCTCTCGGACTTGCAATATCTGCAGCTGTAGCATATGGATATTCTAACATTTTTATAACATCACCAAGTCCCGAAAACTTAAAAACCTTATTTGAATTTGTTTTTAAAGGATTTGATTCACTTAAATATGAAGAACATATTGATTATGATATAATTCAATCTATTAATCCTAGTTTTAACAAATCTATTGTTAGAGTTAATATATTTCGTAATCATCGTCAGACGATTCAATACATTCACCCATCAGATGCATATGTTCTTGGGCAAGCTGAGTTACTTGTTATAGATGAAGCAGCAGCTATACCATTACCATTAGTTAGAAAACTTTTAGGTCCTTATTTAACCTTTATGGCATCAACAATCAATGGCTATGAGGGAACTGGAAGATCTCTTTCATTAAAATTAATACGACAATTAAGGGAACAGTCAAAAGGATTCGCAGACAAATGTTTTAATTTAGAGAATTCAGAAGATAGTATAAATAAATCAGGAAAATTTAATAAAGGATCCGTAATAAATAATATAGGCGGCCGAAAACTTAGAGAAATTACTTTAGAAGAACCTATTAGATATTCCTCTGGAGATCCTATAGAAAAATGGCTTAATAAATTATTATGTTTAGATATAAATATTTCAGTAAATCAGTTTTCTGCACAAAACTATCCTCATCCTTCACATTGTGAACTATATTACGTGAATCGTGATACACTTTTTTCTTATCATCCTATTTCAGAAGCATTTCTTCAAACAATGATGAGTCTTTATGTCGCAAGTCATTATAAAAATTCACCAAACGATCTTCAACTTATTTCAGATGCTCCTGCTCATCAATTATTCGTTCTCTTACCTCCAATAAAAGAAAATGATCAAAAACTTCCAGAGCCTTTATGTGTAATTCAAATAGCATTAGAAGGAGAAATTTCTAAAGAATCTGTTATAAATAATCTCAGAAGAGGTAAAAGAATTGCAGGTGATCTTATTCCATGGGTTGTATCCGAACAAGTATAATGAATTTTCTATAATATCTATCTAACAAATATATAGTATCAAGATGATAAGTTTGCTAGTTTATCTGGTGCAAGAATAGTAAGAATAGCAACTAATCCAGAATGTATTAAGGTAATTTTAAAGTATAAATCAATATAATTTAATTCTTTATGAAGATGGGATATGGAAGTTATGCATTACAGCTTCTTGAAGATTTTTATAAAGGAAAATATTTAAATCTTTCTGAAGAAAATGTAGAATTTAATGAAAACATTAAAATTGTAAATAACGACATAGAAGTATCATCACTTTTAACAGATGAAATTAAAATCAAGGATCCAAAAATAATGCCACCTTTACTTCTAAAACTTTCTCAGAAAAAGCCAGAAATTGTTCATTATCTTGGTGTATCATATGGATTAACACCTCAACTTTATAGATTTTGGAAAAGAATACATTTTGTTCCTGTTTATCTTAGGCAAACGCCAAATGATCTTACTGGAGAGCATACCTGTGTTATGTTAAAACTTTTACATGATGACGAAAATTGGCTTAATGCATTTTCTAATGGTTCACAATGCACATATATATATATAATTATTTATATTTTTAGATTTTCATAAACGGTTCTTGTCTCTTTTATCATTTAATTTTAAAAACTTTCCTACTATTCTTTGCCTTAATATAATAGAATCTGTAAATAATGATTTTACACAGATAACTAATAATAGTAAGTGTGAATATAAACATCCTAATATTAATACTTATTCTTTATAGTTATTACAAAATCAGAGTTAGACATACATTTGTCACCTTTTGATTTAAAACGGCTTGAATCGTATGCAAATAATATGTTAGATTATCATACTATTATAGATATGTTACCATATATCGCAGATTTATATTTTAGAGGGAGGTTTGGAAATATTGTAAAAATGTCAGGAGTACAAAGCGCTATTCTTTTAGCTATAGGTTTACAAAAAAGAAATCTTGAAGACATAGAAAAAGAACTTAATCTTCCTTCAAACCAAGTATTGGCTATGCTTGTTAAGATTCTTAGAAAAGTATCTACATTCTTCAGAGAATTATGTTCTAAAGAGATTGAAGATATGTTACCTATAGAACAAAAAAATTTGGAAAATCAAGTACAAATTGATATAGAGAATGAAGAAAGAGATTCTAGAGAATTTATTCCTCTTAAAGAAACTTTAAAAGAAGAATTAATTCAGATTTCTGACGAAATGGAGGAGAGTTTCAAAGAAAAGCAAAGAGAATTAATCAATTCGTTAGATTTACAAAAGTATACATAATTTAAAAAGATACAAAAAAATTAAACTTTATAGATATATTATTAAAGGCAAAGAAAAAGACTGGGATAATGCAGAAACACAATTTAAAAACGGAGTCCATCAAGGTAAAAGTTCAGTTGTCAGTATTCAAAGTCAAAATCATTCTATTAAAAGAAAACAATTATCTATTACAAACATCCAACCTATCAAAAAAAATGCAAGGAAAAAACATAAAAAATTATAAAAAATAAAATCTAAATATTTTAAACTTTTTACTTGTATATTTTTTTCCTTTGAATTTTATTATAACCGTTTACCTGCTTATCGATTTAAAAAATCATTTACAAATGTCAGAATCAATGAATATTTAAAATATACGGTTAAAAATAAAACCATGTCTGAAGTTGATACTCATGAAACTTGGACTAGTAGAGGTTTTAATGTGTAAGTTTTTATTTTTTTTAAAAAAACTTATTAACTTAATTATAGAGCACATCAAAAGGTAGTGATTGATATAAATTTTATGAATTATGAATTAAAGGTAATTTTTGAAAAATAATAATTAAAATACTAAAAATCTAAAAGGGATATACGGAAATAACTATTCTTCCAACAGATCCACTACTTCGAAAAATTAGAGTTAATGCATTTGATTGTGGTTGATTAATTTTTTAAATATAGTGAAAAAAACCAATTTTTTTAGATATTGAAAGTATATTTGTCAATGAAACAACAGCTACTTTTGAATATATATTATCAAAAAACGAATTAAAACTATATAAACGATCTAATGTTCATCATCATCATTTATTAAAAAAAAAATTCGAAGCATTCCAAGAAGCATTTGAATATGGGAACCTAGCTATAAATGTTCCAAAGTCTGTAAAAATAGAAGCACAGGCATGTTCCTGGAAGTGTTTTGTCTGAAATAACTAAAAAATTTAGGAATCTAAGAAAACAAACGAAAATCTAATACAAGCGGAAACACAAGGTAATTCTCATATGTAAACAGAGTTATATCTTATTTATTTTTATATAAAAAAGATACAGATGAATTAAATATGCCAGCAGCTTCAAAAGATGCATTTTTTTCTCTTTTCTCTCCAATTGTTATAAAAATCAATTATTCAGTAAAAAATCCATCAGCAGGATTAAATTTTGTAGGATGTGAAGTGAATGATGATGTAAGTATACATATTTTACTGCATAAAAAGATTTAGTTTTTAAAAGAAATATCCCCATGTATATACGACACATGTACCAATATCAGGTGCCACATCTAATTGGCTACCTTGCATTGAAGGAATTTGGGATAGATGTACTTGGGACTTTGAAATAACTATTCCGAAAACATTGCGAGATATGTGGATTCTTTCTGATTCATATAATTTATCTAACGATAATCGTTTATCTTCAAATAATAACATTGCAAATAACGATGACATATTAAATCAACCAAATGATCAATTAGAATTTAAAGTCATATGTAGTGGTGACCAACTTGATGAAGTCAAACAATTATAAAAAAATACCTTAACTAATTCCTTTTCAGTTTACTACTCCTGGAAATAATCGTAAGAAAACCGTTTGTTTTAATTTTGGATCTCTTGTTAGTTCCCAGTATATTGCATTTGTTGTAGGTCCTTTTGAAGAAATAAATCTTACAAATTTCCGTGACACCGATAAAGACGATACAATGGGCTCTAGTGCAGTAGAAATATTAGGATATTGTTTGCCTAGAAGAGTTATGGAGTTAAAGAATTCATGCATGTTTATATATAAAGTACGTTTCAAAAAATAATTTAGATTTCATAATATTCAATATTTTAGGCCATTGACTTTTTTGTTCAAGAATACGGTTCATATCCTTATAATGTTTTTAAGTTGTGCTTTGTTGATGATCATCCTACATCAGCAGTATCATGTGCATCAATGGTTATTGCTAATAATAATCTTTTATTCCCTCCTGATATCGTTGATCCAATTTATTCTACAACCAGAACTCTTACATTTACATTGGCAAGTCAATGGGTTGGTGTGAACATAATACCTAAGCATTGGTATAAAAATGTATTTTTATACTTTATAAAATTTAATAGAATTTTAGGAATGATATTTGGTTAACAATTGGACTTGCTTATTATATTACTGATTTATTTCTTTGCAAGTTAATGGGGAATAACGATTATAGATTTAGGCTAAAAAAGGTTAGTTTTTTTATATAAACAAACATTTTAATTTGATATTATAAAAGGCAGTTGAAAAAGTATGTGAGGAAGATATTGGGAGACCTGCGTTGTCTGATCCTCAATTAACATTACCTATTGATCCTTTTTCTTTTGAATTTATATCGCTTAAAGCACCTGTTGTATTATATATTTTAGAAAAACGATTAACAAAATCAGGAACATCATGGGGATTGTCACGCATTATTCCCAAATTATTTCTTCAAGCTATGGGCGGAACCTTAACAAATAATACGTTAAGCACGTCCCATTTCCTAAAAGTTAGTGAAAAAGTTAGTCGAGTATCTTTAGATGTATTTGCACAACAATGGATTCATGGTAGAGGTTATCCAAGACTAAGAGTTATACAGCGTTTTAATCGTAAAAAAATGTTAATTGAAATTGGTATTCGTCAAGTTCAAGATATTGAAACACCTCCTAAACCTCTTACTGTTACCGATTTTTTTAATGATGCAAAATTTTATGCTAATAATATATCAAATCCAACTTTCCCTATCTTTACAGTTTTCTATTCATAATTTTTCAAATTGTCTATTCACAATTTTTAGGGAACAATGACTATTCGAATTCATGAAGCTGATGGAACCCCATATGATCACGTTGTTGAATTAAAAGATGCATTTACAAAACTTGATATACAATATAATATAAAAAATAAAAGATTTAGGAGAAATCAATCTAAAAAACAAAGAAAAGACTTAATGGATATTGATGGAATAGGTGATATTGATAATGACAACGATTTCAGTGTTCAATGTTTTGGTGATATTCTTCAATCAGAACAAGAAATAAAGGATTGGAAGCTTGAGGATTGGCTAAAAGAAGATGAAGAGATGATGTCAGAAGAAACTTTTGAATGGATTCGTTTGGATGCTGATTTCGAATGGATTTGTATAATATGGGTAAATCAACCAGATTACATGTATTTTTCACAGCTTCGACAAGATCGAGATGTTATAGCACAATATGAGGTAATTTTCTATATCAATCTTATAAAATTTCTTAATTAAACTAGGCCATACAATATTTTTCTAACTCTAAAGGAAACTATATATATTCTAGTATACTTCTAAGAACATTGATGGATTCTCGATATTACTATGGAATCAGATGCGAAGCTGCCTTGGCTTTAGTAAAGGTAATAAATTTTCTTTATACATTTATATATTTGATTATTAGTGTGCGACTGAAGATTTAGATTGGATTGGATGGTATCATCTTTTTAAAGCATTTCAAACAAATTACTGTTTTCCAAATTCTTCAATATCAAAAAGTAATAATTTTAGTAATCTATCAGAATATTATGTACAGTGTATAATTCCTATAGCTATGTCAAAAATTCGTGATAAAAAAGGAAATTCATTAATACAAATAAAAAAATTTCTTATTGACCTTTTACGATACAATGATAATTCTGCAAATGAGGTATTAGTTATCACTAAAATATATCTTTTTAATATTATATTAGTATTCTGATTGTTATTACATTTGTACACTCCTTAATTCTTTAGCATCAACATTAATTACTGAAAATAAAGAGTCTTTTGAATTTAATTTTGCTATCAATGATCCAGAAAATAAAAATATTATAGATACAGCATTATCTGAAATTGAACGTTTTCAACGGATAGATCAATTATTGCCTTCATTTCAAAATATAATATCAATTACTTCTTTAAAAGTAATTTCCTATATAAAAAAATTATCTAATTATTTTAGATAAAATATCGTTTATCAAAAGCAGGAATTATCCCTTTAAACTTTCAAGAAATTTTGCCGTATACTCATTCGGCAAATTATGATTTAGTTAGACTTACTGCATTTGATGTTCTTTTAAAATTGGGAGGTCTTCGGCAAAGTCCTTTTGCTTATTATGTTTTTTCTACTATATCTAACGATAAATCACCAGCTGTTAGGCGCTATCTTTCATTTTCTATTTCTGAAGCGCTTGCTTTGATGGCATTAAATGACCAGCAAAACCAGGTATCTGTTATGACAGCAGAACGAATGATTATAGAAGATGATGTTGACAAAGCAATTGAAGAAAAGAAAAAGGTCCTTATTCGAGCAAATATTAGCGGAGCGATTAATGCACTCAAACAAGAAATTATGGAAGAAGAAACTTTAAAAGAACAATTATGGATATCTTTAAAGTATATTTTATTTTTCTCTAGTTATATATATACTAATTATTTTTTTAGTTCTGAGAAATTAGAATATATTATTCGACATAGTTTCTTAAACATTGTAAGTCTCTTATTTGATCCTAAAGAATCAAGACTCATTACTTTAAAAATTCCCAATTCTAAGCCTAAATTGACTGCACAAATAATTGGAGAGGTATTTTTTATATACATTTCTATATATTTTTACAAACATAATAAGGGAAAACTAATTATTCGAAAAGAAACACTAACAAGCAAAAAACTTACAGAGAACAAGCGATTACCAAAAATTAAAATAAAAATTGGCAATATGAAACAATCTTTAGAATAAATAGTGCACAGTATTTATTATAACTGAAATATAGAATAAACAATACAGTTTAAGCATTTTTACGTAACCTATCAATGAAAACCTTTATAAATATGTACAATACAGTTTTCAAAATAACATGATTTATATTACAAAACGCAGCAAACATATCATTTGGATATTGTTTAATTGTAAAATATTCACTAGTCATGACCGCGCTTCTTGTATATGTGACATAGTCAATCCGATTCGCTCGTTTTTGGAACCGTCTTTTTTGCGGTCTTGCAATATAAATCCCTCATTCATAATGTGCATGGCATCGATATCTCTGTCCTTTGAAGTTACAGACTTCCCTGCATGAGATGCAGCTTTTTCTTGTGCTCGGATATCATCGTATTCAAAGATATCTTCTTGAACAAGACGAATAGCAGTTGGTGGTCTACGTAGCATTTCTAAACCTTAAATACACTCCGCTGTAACACAACAAGTGTTTACAAGTTCTTAATCACGTTTAGAATATTTAATATTTGTTTTTTAGAGCTTTTTAAAATTTTTCAACGTTTTTTTAATAGCTTTGACTTTAAAATCTTTTTTGCAAAATACTTAAAAATATCTACAATATAGCTGATATAAATAATCAAAAGAGTCAAAGTTAACTATTTAATTGTTATTTGATAGTGTTAGTTATCAAATTGCTAAGATCCTTGTCAGATAACGAATTATTTTAATGCTTATCAACATCGTAAAAACAAGTGATTTTAAAATTTAAATTTAAAAAAAAGAATGAATCAACTTTTAAATACAGGAAATAAGTAATTTTTTGTTTTTTTGTCTTTTATATCTTCTTCTCTAATTTGATTTAGTAAAGTTGATGATTTGACGGAATCTGAGAAGCAAATACTTCTTGAACTACAATATATCTTAAAAACATGTGAACAAATGTATGAATAGTAAATTTTATAGATTTCTTATAATTTTAAATATATTTAATAATTTTTTAGACAAGAAAATCTTAAAAAAGCTATTTATTTAACAGATAAAACAGAAGGAAAACTTCATCATAAACAAACACTTGCAATTCAAAGTATGAAAATATGGGAAAATATCGGCAAAGATGGCTCTTAATAGAATATGTTTTTCAAAAAATGCATATGTGAGATAAGTAATAATTTATGTCTTTTATTATTTGAAAAAATTTGTTTTTTTTTCTATTTTAAATAAAACATACCATTATAATCATAAAACATAAAATACGTATAATATGAGTATAACTTATTTGAATATTCTTTATTTTTTTTTCAAACAGAAATCTAAAATATTTTAAAATGTTATACAGAATTATAAATTTTTACTAAAAGCATGAAACAAACATTAAAACAAATAGGAAAACACTATTTATTAAAGTTGATAAACTATCAGATATATATCTTTATGCATTCCAGAAATTGATCAGGACCTAATGTATTCAAAAAAAGAAATATTAACAATTTGTTCAAAAAAAAACTATTAATAAGAAATACTTTCCAATTTTCGCTTTATTTTAACTTTCTTAAACAATATTGCTTTTTCAAAAGACAAAGGAAAAATCTTTGAATTAACCTAAAAACCACAATATTTATTTATCAGAAAACAAATAAACCAAGTCTATGTTCAAGTGAATTAAAAAATTTACCATAACCATAATAACCAATAATATATTTAATTGATAAAATAGTTAGTTTTATATAATTTTACTAAGGTATATAATAATATAAAATTAAGATGAATGGGATAAATTATCATTAAATCAACAGTTTTTAATAATTTTTTTAAAAAAGAATATTTATGTCCTAAGTCTTCGAAAATCCGAAATAACTTTTTCTAGTGAAGTTATTTCTGACATAAATATATTATATTTATTCATATTTTCAAATTTAATGCTTTCAGGAACTTTAATATTATAATCTTCTTTATTTATTCGTTTTTCTATTTCAAAAATTAAACACTTATTTTTTTCAATCTAAAAAATTATCAATATTAGCATATCATAGTATTACCAATTAACCTTTTTTTCTGCTTTTTCTATTTCAGCGTCGAAATCAATTTGATCCTAATAAAAAAAATAAATTTTTTAAAAAAAAATAATTTAAATACTTTTACTAAAAGCAAAACACTACAATCCGAATTTACAGTTGCTATTATACATCCTTCTGGCTGAAACATGCTGTTTCTAAGAATATTAATGCTTCCACATCCTTTAATTAATGATAAAATAACGTTTATTTGGGATTCTAAAATATCAACCAAGAAATCGTTTACTTGAAAATAGACTAAAAGCTATTAATTAAATTATAGATTTTATTTCAATTAAAACAATACTTTTAGCATTTGTCCTAATATTATATTCAGCCATCAATGAACGACTTGTTTGTATAAGAGAAAAAACAAGATTATAATTTGCATGTGCACATTCATCGTCAAATTCTGGATTATATACAGGAAATATCGACTTAACTATTGAAATAGTAATATCTCCAGGTCTTCGTGGAAGTCTTTGCCATAATTCTTCAGTAATAAAAGGCATAAAAGGATGCATCATTCTAAGTGCACCATCTAAACAAGTATAAAGCGTATCTTGTGCAGACCTTTTTTCTTGAGGAGTCCCTTTATCAATAATAACTTTAGAACTTTCCTAGGACTATTAATTTGAAATATTTTGAATAAAATAACTGTACAATGTAAATGTCACAAAATTCGTATAACCAAAAATTATAAATAACATTAGTAGCATTATAAAAGTTCTTTTCTTCTAAAGCGGTATTTAATTCTTGAGCAGTTTTCGTATATTTATGTAAAATCCATCGCTCTACAAGTGTTTCGTTGCCAGATTTCTGTAATTGTTAGTTAAATAATTCAAATATAACGGGAATCAAACATAATCTTTAGAATTCGGCACAAAATCAGTACCTAACTTTAACAAAACATATTTTGTAGCATTATATATTTTATTACAAAATTTTCTGTATCCTTCTACACGTAAAATATCGAGATTTATATCATGTCCTATTATGTTAAATTTAATTAAAAAAATTAAAACAAAATACCTCCAGTAGTATATGCGCAAAGAGCAAATCTTAGTGCATCTGTTCCACACTGAGGAATACCATTCGGAAAATTTTTTTTTTGATTCTTTTTTGCAATTTCTTGCTCTTTTATATCAAGATTACTGTCAGATACTTTCTTATTCATATCTTCAAGTGAAATTCCTTTAATAACATCTATTGGATCTATTACATTTCCCAAACTTTTTGACATTTTTCTTCCTTGAGAGTCTCTCACAAGAGAATGACAAAATACTTCTTTAAATGGAACTTGACCAGTTAATTTTATTCCCACCATTATCATACGAGCAACCCAAAAAAACAAAATATCCCAGCCAGTTTCTAATAAGGACATGGGGTAAAATTTTTTAAAATCATCTGTTTCTTTTGGCCAACCTAAAGTAGAAAATGGCCATAAACATGATGAAAACCATGTATCAAGAACATCCTCATCTTGTTCAAGAATAAATGACTTTCCAGGAAATAGTTTTTCAGCTTTTTTTTGAGCAACTTCTTTATTTTGCCCAGAAACCCACCATTTGTTTTCTGCAAAATCTTGATTTTCACCTTCTATTTTAACAAAATAAGCAGGAATTCTATGACCCCACCAAAGCTGACGAGAAATACACCAATCCTGAATATTCTCCATCCAACGATAAAAATCATGTTCAGATGTTTTAGGAATAATTTTTATTTCACCATTCTTAACAGCCTAAATTGGTCAAAAACATTAAATTTAACCATTTTTATAAAATACATTCAATGCATCGATTGACATTGCTTTTTGATTTACCCACCACTGAGGTCTCATTAATGGCTCTATAATATCTTTTGATTTACTGCAAATAGGAATAATCATAGGATTATCTTTAATACCAACAAATAACCCTCTCTTTTTAAGTTCTTCCGCAATTAACACACGAACATCAAATCTCTTTAATCCCTAATATATAAATCAAAGTACATAGTAATATTATTATTACTATACCTTCCAATCACCTGCATTCTCATTCATTGTCCCATCAGAATTAAGAATGTTAATAAATGGTAAGTTATGTCGCTTTCCAATTTCATAATCATTTATATCATGAGCAGGAGTAATTTTTACAGCACCAGTTCCAAAAGTCATATCAACAGAAATGCAATCAGTAATTATAGGCAATAAACGGTGAACGAACGGATGTTTAGCCATTTTCCCATGAAGATGTTTATACCGATGATCATCTGGATGCACTGCAATAGCCGTATCTCCTAACATTGTCTCTAAACGTGTCGTTGCTACGATAATTCTTTCATCTAATATATTAATATATATATCATAATATATAATATCTTACTGGATTCATGCATTTCATATGCAAAATAAGTAAGAGTTCCAAATTCCACAGGCTTGTCATAACCAGGAACATTTAATAATGTACGACTAGAAAGTTCAATTTGATCAACCTATAAACTAAAAAAGTAATATATATAGACAGATGTAAGATACCTCCAAATTAGATAGTGTTGTATTTAAAAAAGTGCACCAATTAACAATTTTGTTAGCCCTATAAATGACTCCATCTTCATGTAATCGCACAAAATGCTCGACAACAGCTTTTGACAAATTCTAAAGCAAAATTAATTTAGGATAACGTAAAATTAATACAAAAAACGTCATCTATAGTGTAGGCTTCACGAGACCAATCATATGATCCACCAAGACACATTAATTGACTTTTGATCTTAGCAGAATAACTAAATTTATTAATTATAGTTTCATTATTGTATATAATCACCTTTCTTTCCATTTAACAACAATATCTACAAACTCCTCTCTTGAAAAATCATGCCTTGTTTTTTTTTCTTGTACCCATAATCTTTTTTCTACAACACTTTGTGTACTTAATCCAGCATGATCAAATCCTGGCAAAAAAAGAACAGTTTTATTTTTCATACGTTGCCTACACAATTATAAATAAATATTTTTTTCCTTTTTTTCTAAAAATACCATCTAGCAAGAGAATCTTGAATAGCAACAGTAAGTGCATGCCCAATATGAAGGATACCTGTAATATTTGGTGGTGGAAGCGGTATGACAAAAGAACCTTCAGATTTACAGTTCCCATCTGGCCCCATCTCCGGTAAGTGAAGACCTTCACGTTGCCACCATTCATACCATGCAGATTCTACTGCAAGAGGATTATAATTTTTTAATGCAGGTAAATTCAAATTCTGAAGAACTGAATAAAGTTATATATTAAAAAAACAAAAAAAAATAGTACTTTTTTTTTCTCCTAATGGTGTAATCTCTACATATTCATTCTCGATAATAAATTCATGTTTTGTCTTTTTTTCTTTTTTACTCAAATTAACCTTAAATATATTAGAAAAACACAATAATAATAATATATAATAATATAAATAATAAAATACAATATTTTTCACTTGAAGTTCTTTCTTTTCTGCAAATTTTCTTTCTTTTTCCTTCTTTTTTTTTTCTTTCTCAACTAAACATATTAAATTATTTAAAAATACTAATGACATACTTCTTTTATCCATTTTTCCAGCTTTGGTTGAACTATATAATTCATCTGTATACTTTTCTTGTCTAAAATCCATATTTTATATATTTTAATATCAAAATTATTAAAAAAAAGACTAAATTTATAATTAAAGTTACTCTAAAAAATAAAAATATAAATTTAATATTTTTAAAAAACAAAAAAATAGTTAATATTTACAATAATACAAAAACAAGCATTTTAAGTTTTGTCAATTGGATTAACTCTTAATTATGCGAAATCTAGAAATAAATCAAACCAAAATTACAAAAAAAAATTAAATTTATAAAAAGACTGAATTTAGACTTTTATTTTCTCAAAATTAAAGATAAAAAAGCTGAAGTTTTATATTAAAATAATACAGTGATTATAAAAAAAAACATTTTTAAATAAATAAATATTTATTTAAAAATAATAAAATTAAAACTATAAAGCAAAAGTCCAATCTTTTTATTCTTGTCTTCGAATCGGTTCAAAATAGGGATGATTCATTGCCTCTTGAGGAGTTAAACGTTCCTATAAAAATGTCAACAGGCAAACAATGATACAAAATAATATTTACTTGATGGTCATAACGTAAAAGATTATCTAAAAAATCAATTGCTTCTGGAGAAATATATTTTTGATTTTCGGGTGTTATAAATTTTTGCCATGGCTTTCGTGGATACCTTTTTATGTATAAATATCAATAAGTAATCTCTAAAAACATACTTTCCAAGAATATCGTCATATTGAGAATCCAATTGAATATCGTATTTATCTAAATACGCATAAAGTTTATCTGTCCCTAAAACTTTTGCAATTTTAACTAATTGATCATAATTATCGGATCTATAAAAGTTATATATTTTTCTTTTAAAAATTCTTCAAACCCATGAAAAAATGGCTCTTTTCTAAATATCATAGACGCAAACATAGCACCTAAGCTCCACATATCAAGGCTATAATCATATTCTTGAAAATCAACTAAAAGCTCTGGACCTTTAAAATATCTTGAAGCAACACGAACATTATATTCAGTTCCTGGATGATAAAATTCAGCAAGACCCCAATCAATTAAACGTAGCTTAATATGTTAGTTGCATAAAATTAAAAAAAAATATCTATAACTTGTCTTTTTTCATGATCAATCATCACGTTATGGGGTTTTACATCTCGATGCATGATGCCTTTTGAATGACAAAAGTCAAGAGCCTAGATATAAATACATATATATATTCTTTGCATCAAATATTCTTCTCACCTTCAATAGTTCAAATATATAATACCGAATATCATAATCTTGAAAACGGGGATAAAGATTTCGAAAATCAGTGTTATTTACATATTCAAATATCAATGAAGGTGTCTTGCTCTAGAGAGAGTCAAAAGAGATAAAAATTATGCAAACTTCGCATACCTGAGGGTCACGGACAACATCTAATAATGTAATAACGTTTGATCCTCCTGCTAAATTTTGAAGAATTTTTATTTCCCGTTTAATTTTCTTTTTTTTAACAGGTTTAAGAACCTTAATAATACACTTTTCATCAGCAACAACATTGTATCCTTCAAATACTTCTGAGTATTTTCCTCGTCCAACTTTTTTTACAACCTAGTATATAAGAAAAAAAATAAGTAAAAAGTCATATTCTAGCCTCATAGTTATCTTGTACACTATAAAATCGATTAAAAATATCAATTAACTTTAGATAATTACCCCCATTGAATTTGCAAATTATCATAGTCCCAGTATGATCTAAAAAATATTATTTAAGCTTAAACACTATTTCTTCTTACCTCTGCATATTTTCATTGACATTAGCATACTGCCTTGCAATAGACATCTTCTAAATAACAATATTAAGAAACTATTAATAACTTTATAGATATAATTTTATAGATAGTGAATTATTTTTTCAATATAATTAATAATTTTAATCATTCATATGTTATTAGTTTTTTTACCGTTCAAAGTAAAAAAAATAATCTACGTATTTTTTCCTTAATATTCCTAATAATTCATAAAAACACACGATTGAATCCTAATGTGTTGAAGTTTTTTTGCACTTAATTTCGATGAACGTTCAAGAAAATATAAATAGTAAAAATAAGGAATTTAATAAAAATTTTAATTTGTTTTGAAAACATTTAATAAGTTGTTACTGCTAAGAATGTATGATTTAAATGTTCTTTGGTATGGTTCAGGGGTTTCAGAAAGTGAAATGAAGAAAATGGTTATCTTTTTAAGTGAACGTTTTTATCTTTCAAGTTTTTTAGAGGAAAACTTATTTAAGTATAGTTGGTTATAGTACAATTGCTTTAAATTATATGGTTTATGGGAAAATCAACAAAAAGATTGTATAAAATATGTAAATTAAAATAAAAAAAATTAAAAAACAAATAGGTAAATCCAATTCGTCCAGATATTATACAATGTCGAAAACCTATGCGTATTTTATCAAGGGTAACTATTGTTCTTGATGAAGGGTCTCAAAATTATAATTTAGTACATTTTTATTATCTAATTCTACTTTTATTCACAAAATATTTAGTATTCAGCAACAGATACATTTGATATTTTGGCAGTACGGCCAACCAGCGAAAAAATGTTTCAGCATGTATGCACGTCTATGGATGTAGATATTATATCTCTTGATATGTCTCAACGACTTCCTTTTTATATTAAACATTCAACAGTTGGAGTAGCTATTACTCGAGGCATACGACTCGAAATTTGTTATGCTTCTGGTATATCCGATATTAATTGCAGAAGACACTTAATTTGCAATGCGTCTGCATTGGTACGCGCAACACGTGGAAAAGGCATTATTATATCCAGTGAAGCGTCAAATCTAATGTATTGTCGGAGCGGATACGATATAATTAATCTTTCTACTTTTTGGGGACTAAGTCAAGAAAAAGGACGTAATGCAATAGGAAAAGAGGCTAAATCTGTTATTATACATGGAGAAGCTAGAAAAAATATGTCTAAAGGCGTTATTAAACTTGTTGAAAATAAAATATTACAAAAAAATAAATCTTAAAAAAATAAATGTGTAAAATAAATAAAAAGAAAGAACGAGTTTTCCGGTTTACTATTTTTTTAAAAACAACATTGTCTATAACTATAAAAAATTAATAAAAATGATTTTTAAACAGTTTTAATTATGCAAAATTACTAGTATTTTAAGCAATTTAATAACATTATCATATATAACAAATCAGGTATCTATTAAGCTTTAAAAGTCCAAAAATGATTAAAATATTTTAGAATATGTTATAAAAGTAGTAGTTTTTATAAACCTTTAAATATATTGTTTTAATGCTTCAAAAACAGGATTTATACAGACTACTAACCTGAAGTTGCATCAGTATTTGTACAAAATATTAGAAAATTTAGAATATAAAATAAAGTTTCATACAACTCGAATATTTCTATCTATAAATTCGATTCATAATATTATGTTGAATAAACAGTTATCATATATTAACAAAGATAGAATGCATGTTCAAAGTGTGGCTGAAATCGAGTGGATTATGTTTCCTATTTTAACTTTTATTTCATTAACATATAATTTATGTGTAGATAATAATCTGGCATATTCATTATTTAATCGATTTAAAATAGTTTGGTCCATTATAAATCGTCCTAAACACCATGCAATAGATATATGAAACTGCGGATTCTAAAAACATTACTAAATTTATTATTTAAATAATATGAGTTATTTTCCTCATAAAACGATTGACAATTATATCTTTTCAATATAGAGTCTATAATTCTTAAGATTATCTGTAACTTTTCTAGAATTAAAAAAAGTATTCATTTTAGTGTGTTCATACATTTTCTTTTCCTGAATTAATTATTATAACAAGAAATGTTCTGCTTAAATCTTCATTTGTAAAAATAGATATTTTTGAAAAATCAATATGAAAACTATTAAGAAAATACAGTCAGCTTAATCTATTCCAAAAAAAAGTTTTTTTGCCTTTTAAATAAAATATTTATTTTCATTGTTTCTCTAAAACTATCAATCATATCGGATGTTAACATAAATGGCCTTGAAAGACTGACATGTAACGGTAAAGACATTCCCAAATCATCTTCTAAAAGTGAAGTAAACATTATACCTTCTAAAATACATAGTTCATATATTTTTTTCAAAAGACATTGTAGATCTTCAGGTGGTATAACTTTTCCATTAGATGTAAATCATTTTTTTAGAAAAAAAACACTACAAGAAATATAAACATGACTTGGCCAACTTCCTGGAACACTTGAGTGTGTTCGTTTTCGACCTTCATGAAATACTGGATCATCTCCCATCATTGGTCTGACTAACTAATTATATATTCTTCTTTTATTCAAAAGAAAACTACCTTGATATAAATCAAAAAATAAATAGGGTAACTGAAGCTTTTTCCTCTTTGAATAGTCTTCATTTTCCTCATCTGTCGATTCATAAGCAACAAGTCTCGTATTTTTATTGCTCTTCATTTTATATAAAAACCCTGCAATTACAATGACCTAAAGTAACTATTGTTATACAGTTGCTATGACAAGGTTTTAACGATATCCTAGTAATCTGTAAAAACTAAATGGCTTTTCAAATCCGAAAATTTAAGGCAAAACCAGTAAAAATATTAATAGAGGATGAACATACAGATTCGTATGAACACTCATCTTCACTTTTATCTCCTGAAAATATATTACCTATTCAAAAAACTCAATTTCAACAAACAGATCAATTAGACTCAAATTCTAAATTAACAAAAACAAATCTAAAAAAGAAAGAAAATAAAGGATTGAGATTAAGCTTTGGACCAGAAGTAAGAAAAAGAGTGAATATTTACTTAAAAATTTGATTGATTTTGCATAGGAAGGTGATCAAGAGCATGAAACGTTTGTACCCAAAAAATCACTTTTAAATCAACAATATCAAAGAAAAAAACCACAAATAGACTCTCCATTTCAGTATGAACATGCATACGTTAATATAACTTCATTCTTTAATAAAGCGAATAGATTTAACATGCCCAAATCGGTTGAAAATATATCTTCAGTGACACCCAAATATAATTCAGAATATTTATCTGAGCTTCGCTCGTCTACACCTTCGACACCAAAAGAATTTTGTAATATATATAAAGAAACTATTAATATGAATGATCTATCTATAACAGAAAATATTTCCCATTGCTTTGATAAAGTCCCTGAGATTTTGAACGAAGGAATTGTCAAAGCTTTAAAAGAAAGACGTATGGAAAAAATTAAACAAAGTAAGCTAAGTAGCTGTTATATTTCTTTGGAGGATGATAACCAAGTTGTTTTGTCTTCACAAACAAATGAATCACGGTTACAGCGTGAAGATGACTTACTTGATGATGGTATTGAAGGTTATTTATAGATTGTTTTATAATATAAACTAAATATTTCTTAAAGAATTTAAAGAATATCTGGATGATAGAATTATACTTAATAAAGATTTAGAAAAAACACAAGCTAGAAAAAGGCGTATTGAAATGAAAGATGCTATTGAAGAAGTGTAAGCAATATACTTATATATTTTTAACAATATTAATCACTTAAAAAGAGAAGAAATAGACGTAGAAGAAGAGTTTTCTTCAGAAGAGAATTCACGTATATGGGAACAAACACAGATTCGTAAAGGTGTATATGGTTCGAATTTTATAAATACAGATTTAACCTCACAGAAAAAATATCAACCAATTATAACTCAGATACCAAAATTTGAAAATTCTATAAATCGACTAAAAAATAAACTATTTTCTATGAAATCAAACAGAGATACTATGTTATCAGAAATTAAAACATTAATATTAGAAAAGGAAGAAATTTTCAAAAGAGAGGTTAACGTAAAAGAATCCCTTGAAAAAACTTCACAAGATTATTATAATCTTCAAATAAAAACATCTCAAGTAAATTCTCCTATCCGTGGTCTTGATTCAATTACATCTTATACTGCTAAACAAGTACCTATTTCTCAAAATATTTCTTGATGACTGTAATGTTTTTAATTTTATACAATTTTATAAAAATAATTGCCATTTTTTTCTTTATACTTTAATAAACTAGTATTGATTTTTCTTGTAGTGTTATTCACACTTGATTACGAAATAAAAAAGTTGCATAAGAAATGAAAATAAAATGGCATATTTTTGCATTTTCGAGTATATTTTTCTCGCTTAGTACTAGTAAATAACATATATATATATATACATTTATAAAAATTTACTAATTTTCACCTATCAGATGTTATAGCAAATAATAGAGTTGGTATGGTTTATCATATTTTACCATATAATCAAGTAGAAAAACATTATCTGCAACATTCGTACTCTTTGAAACCTGAAGAGGTATATTTTTTTTGTAAAAATTCTGAAATTAAAATTTTAGGCACGGCAGGTATTAGCACATATAATGGGAGTTTCAAGGTTTCATAAACTTGGATTTCAGGGACAAGCAACAAAGGTGATAGATGCTATTGAAATGGCGAGTTTATGGGGATTTTGGGAAGAAAAAAAGAACCATATGTTGGTTACGTTAGCAGGGATTATAGATACTAAGGCATTTTTTACAGAACATCCACTTTTTATGATTAAAAACTCACCTTCTTCTGAGGCATATAATCATTTAGTAAAGCATATTTTAAATCAATTTCATAAGTTAACAGGTCTACCTATTGAGCGTTTATATGCAAATATATATGGTGGGGGATTGTTTTTGATACCCTCTATAATTGTAAATAGAATATTTATTTTTATTTTTTATTTTTATGTTGCTAGGGAATACATGATTATATCCAACATGCTCCATCATTAAAATTATTTGAAGATAAATTTGGTAAAGAATTTAGTGGTATTTTTAATTTTCAGTACAAAGAGGACCGCTGTTTTCTATCTGAAATTCTTTCTCTAACTAGCTTCATAAACGCATTATCAGAGAATTCACGAGCATCCTTAAGTAAATTAACAACCGCGCATTTAACTAGTCTTGAGATTTTATATCATCATTATGGTGTTGATTCACAACAATACATTTATGCTGTAAAAGCGTTTAGCTTAGTTTTTAACCAAATTTTCAAAAAGTTACCGGATACTACATTTACAATTATGTTATTATCACCTACAATGATCCTTAAGGATCCATTATTGCGTCGTGCTGAAATTGAAGATATATTTGGAAATGACAGTTCTGCTCCTGCTTTGAAGGAACTTAAATCAGTACTTTCGCATTGTTATGACACTAAAACAAACTGTGAAAATGAAACAAATTATTGCTCAGGTCATGGGTCATGTGAGAAATATTTAGGACAAGAGAGATGTTATACTTGTCGATGTTTTGCTACAGTTGCAAATACTACAGGAGGTGGAAGAAAAATTTCTTATTGGTCTGGAAATTCATGTGAAAAGAAAGATATTAGTTCTGAATTTCAAATGTTTTTTTGGGTATATTTATTTTTTATGAAAATTAAACCACATTTAACATTAATATTTAGATAATTTTTTTCTTTCTAATCACACTTATATGGGCAATTAAACTTTTGTAAGAAATTGTTTTTTTAAAATAATTAAGAATGTTTAGATATGATGTTGGTAACGAAGAGCTTGGTGCTGTATTGATGAATATGGATATTTCTAAAAAAATATGAATTTAAAATGTTTTAAAATGCATTTTGACAATCTGACTTTTGCATCTTTTTATTACACTAAAATACATATAACCTATATACACGTTTGGATTACATTTCTCCACATTCTAACAGCTATTAATCATTGCTAGTAAGTAAGAAAGTATTTTTATATTACCCGTAATAACGATAGGAATTTTAGGCGTATTACTTGTACCCATTGTTGTTACATTTTCCATTTTTTTTAAAACTGAAAATCCATAGATAACTCGTCCGAAAACACAATGTTTCCCATCCAACCACGGCGCTGCTTTTGTCAAAATAAAGAACTGACATCCATTTGTATTTGGTCCCGAATTTGCCATGGATAGCAGTCCCGGAGCATCATGTTTATGAACTAACAAATGATCAATTTTCATTAAAAAATAACATAGAAAGATAAGTATAAACCAAATGACTCATCTGCAAACGTTTGAGACCCATAAATACATGTGCTTCCTGTTCCATTTCCCTGAAATCAAAAATCTATTTCTAAAGCCATTTTATACAAAATAAACATACATGGATAAAATCTCCACCCTGGACCATAAAATCTTTAATTACTCTATAAATATTAATCAATAATATTTTTATTTTCCTAGCTAGAGGCCTATATTTTACCGATGAAACGTTGATCCCTTATATCCCTGTGGACGCCCATTTGAGCCCTTTGTTTCACCTGTGCAAAACTGTCTAATGCTTCAATTGGAAAAAAAAACACTTAAATATATCTTAATACCTGAAATTTTCTGCTGTCCTATTTTTTGTAAAAATTTTTCAGCTAAAAACAGAAAAAAATACTTTGGATGTGTATTTGCAAACAACTCCATTTTTATACGTCCCTGAGGCTGATTTCCAATAGAAATATCAAAAAATACTACAGGATTCATTGGATCCGGTTCTATTGTAGAATTCATTTTTTTACAAAATCAAGTTAAAACATGTCGCGATATAAGGTTACTGTGGCAACTAAATTTTGAAAATCAGCATCTCTCACTTTCTTGGTTTTTGCTTCAATAGGTCTAAGGGCGAGCCATTCGCTAATATACGCGGATATTATTGATAGAACTGTATCTTCTTAAAACATTACGTTTTTTTCTGTGTTTTTTAAGGTAGTTTTTAACTTTCCTAGGAGGAAAAACAATTGATTTGATCATTGTATATCAAAGAGACATCAGAAAACAAGTTTCTATGAAAACATAATAAATTAGATTAAAATACGATTTTTAAAGAATTTCTGGGACTCTTTTTATAGAAAAAATGTTTTTTAAAAAAAACAGGTTAATTAAAACTACACCGTTCAAATCAGAACCACCTTTACCAGAATTGAGCTCTTATTCTGATACAAAAAAGTTTTGGAAACAATCTTATAAGAATTATGAAAACAGCATGAAAATGCTAATGTTTGCATCTGAAGAAGAGCCCTGGGAGCTTTCTCAAAGATATTTTTCCTCAACATATGTTCCAAGAGATACAAAAGGATATTTAATTGCAGACCCAGACCGAAGTAATCCAACAAGAAGTAGAACAGAGCGTCCTCTACAGACAATTATGGGGTTTGAAGAAGCTATTTATAAAAGTACATTCGGTAATTTTTTTATTGATTATATATTTTTTTAATATTATTAAAAAAGGTAACTCACCAAGTAACAATTTTTATGTCCAGGACAATCATATAAATCACAGGTACGTGCGTTCGTGCTATATTAATTTAATTTATTGTTGTTTAGGACAGCACACAACTATTCTATGTCTAGCACTAATGCATCTACATATAATTCTATGCTTTATGATAATATCTATGATTCAGAAATGGACTACAAGTATTCTATGTCCACGGATACAGACAGTATATACAAACGATCTAATAATAGTGATGGGTCAGTGATTTTCTTTTTAATTTAAACGTTATTTCATTAACATTTACAGATATTCCCAATATCAGGATAACTATGATAAATTTCATTCAAGTACATCAAGCTCAAACTATACAAATACTTGCGAAAACAGCTCGGAAAATAATTATCACTCAAATAGCAAATACTATCAATCACCTATTATACATAATCTTACATACTCATTAAATGACAAGTATAAAAGTTCTTATGATGAATATAATCAGTATGAAAACATCAACTCAATTACTTCAGATGATTTGATGAATACAAAAACCTTTAGATCACCTAAAAACGAAATTCAAAGATTCTTTTCAACAAAAATCAATCCTAAACATAGAAATCGATAAATGATATTTTTAAAACAATTTTTAAACTAACAGAATATAGCAAAATATTTTTACTATATTTTTTATCATTTACAGGGTTTATATAATTTTAATATATTAGCTATTTTTTTATATAATTTTCTTTTATAGCTAATTTTCATTAATATAAATGTTAATCTCTTTGCTGTTGCGATATAAATGTTTCACAAAAAATGCATACAAGATTTTCTTCCTTTTTCATCTGAATATTATATAAACAATCTTTATGATAACTATGTCCACACATAAATATAATAACTTGAGGAAAAACATTATTTTTAATAGATAAGTCTCTACTTTTTTTTAAACTTAAATCATATTTTATATGTAACTTTTTCTTTTCTTCTCTTTCTTTTTCGTAAGAGAATATATCTTTATTTTCAATTAAATTATATGGTTCAATTTTTTTATCTAATATTTCATCTGGTTTTTTTTTTTTCCAATATAAAAAGTCTTTGCTGTTTTTAAATTCCCACAGGTTTTTTTTGCATATTCCACAATTAGTAAATTTTACTTTACAACCTTTGTTTCTTATTTGTTGATCATGTTTAATGAGTTTAAATAAATCCTTATTTAAAAGTTTATTAGTAATAATAAGTAATTCTTGATCATGTTTATAGTTTCTGAAAATATTAGTCAATAATTCCTTAATTTCAAATATCGATGGAAACAAAATTACTATTTCAAGAAATTGCTGCAAAACATCAAAGAATATAGTTAATTGAAATTTCGATAAAGTTGTTAGATTATATAAAGAAGCAAATATATTTTTCACTGAATCTCGTACAAATGTTTTGACTTTTTCTAAAATATCAGATATTATAATTATTAATTCATTTTTATTTGAATTATAATATGACAAGTTTTCTGAACTAATCTTTAATAATTGATCGGAAAGCTTCAATAACATAATTTGCGATATTTTAATTATAACTTCTAAAAGTCTAATCCATTGAAATTTGTGGACAGAAATTGAAGAATCAAAAGGATTATGTAAAATTGAAAAATCTCCATACTTTCTAGAAACCAATTGAAGAAAATATTCTTTACAAAGTGATATTCCAATAATAATATTTTTTTCTATATTCTCAAATTGCTTTTTAATACTGTCAAAATTCAACTTATTTGGACTTTTCATACATTTCTCAAGTTCAAGCTTTAAAGATATATCTATTTCTAACATAAACTCCAAAATATATTCTAAATTTTTTTCAAATGCTATAGCGATTTTTCCATTTAAACATAATAAATGAA
This sequence comes from Pneumocystis sp. 'macacae', assembly GCA_018127085.1. Classification (NCBI taxonomy): domain Eukaryota; kingdom Fungi; phylum Ascomycota; class Pneumocystomycetes; order Pneumocystales; family Pneumocystaceae; genus Pneumocystis; species Pneumocystis sp. 'macacae'. Next base: position 289,940 of record CM030724.1, read on the forward strand.
TTATAGCATCAATCATCCGATAATTTTCTAATATTGATATAATATTATCGATATCTATATTATTAGTATTTAGGTTTTTTATATAATTTGTCACATTTTCGGGTTCAAAATTACAAAGAAGAATAACAAATAGTTCTTGAATTTCATTAGTTATCCATAACTTATTAATATAATTATTCGAAACACCAATATTGTTTTTTGAAGCTGTATTTCTTATATGAGTAGAAAACTGCGGATTTAACAAAAACTTTAAATAATTATATTGTATAATTGGTTTTTCAAGCTTTTTAATAATTTTTATATGTAATTCCGGAAAATATTCATTTATAATCTGAGAAAATCTTACAACATCTATAGAACAAATTTCTTCACTATATTCAAGAATAACTTTATGTAAACTTAATATTTTTTTATCTGTTAATTGGTTTTTCAATCGAAAAAGCTCAAGAATACATTGAAATAACTCAGATGGATTATCTTTATCTTCTATATGGACTTTTAGCAGCTTTGAAAACCTTTTCTCTTGTTTGTAAATAAATTTTAATACTTTATAAAATTTATTCTTTTCGTATAAATCAATTAAATAATTAGTGTCATCAGGTTTATAAAGCGACAAAATATAAATAATTGATATTTGACATTTATAAAAAAGATTCTCATTAGAATTTTTACCAAGTTCAATAAGAATTTTTTCAAGAATAGAACCAGAAAGAAATATAAATTGTGAATATTTCGAAATACTATGAGCAATAAAAATATAAAGATAAATACGATTTTGTGAATAAACTTCTTCTTCCATTATTTTTAAAAGAATATTAATGATTAACTGTCGAGTAACTTTTATATTTGATAATTTTGAGAATTCAGGAGTATTATCGGTTTTATTTAAAAAATCATCTTCAAATGCTTCATTTAAAACTGATAAAAAAGCAGGTATATCGTAACTTAAAATAAGCCGTAAATAAGGGAAAGATTCTTTAAAATCATCTATAGTAGATTTGATTAAAATTCCGTTGTTTTTTGGCCATATAATATTTATTCCGGAAAAAATAAACCAATAAATAGACGATTTAGCAAGAATCGACATGCTTTCATTCATATTTATTTTAGTAGGATAAATACGTCCAAGCAATGAATTCGACAAATATGAGAATAACTTATCAATATCAAAACGTAAAATATTGATATATGAAGAAAGCATGTTATTTTCCTGTCCCAGGTTTATTTCATTGTTCTGTTGATTTTTAAAAAAATAATTAATTAAATTCAAAAAATGTATAATAGGCGTTATAAAATCATTAAATACTTGTGTCCAAATATATATTAAAATATCATATAATTTTTCTTTATGAAAAATTTTTAAACTCTCATCAATATCAAGAGATATAAGATCAATTTTAAATATAATATTTTCAAGATTTGAATGCAATTTCTTCTTTAAAAATGTTGTTATAAGATCTTTCATAACATCTGGACGTATAATTTTAAGCTTTGAAGATAAAATAAATATTTCTAAAGATTCTAAGAATATTTCTTCTTCAGATACTTTTCGAAACTGATTATATATACTATCAAAAAGAAAATTGATCATTTTCATATTTATGCATGCTTCAATACAAACAACAGCTAAATTCTTTTTGATATGTTTACCAGATGTTATACTTTCTGAATCTGAGGAATTTTCATATAATATAAATTTTAAGGAAGTATCAATTATTTCTAAGAGCTTTTTTTCAAGCAACATATGACGTAAATTGTCATCTTGTGGAAGTCCAAGAATCATCTTTTCACAATTTCCCTTGTAGTATAAATTCATTAAAGAAATAGCCTTTGTAAATTTTTTTGCATTAAGAAGTAGAGATAATTTATAATCCCATGTTACAAAAATACCTATGTACACAATATTTTTGCACTATTAAATATATCAGTTAAAACTTAGTATAAATTTAAATTACACAAACCAATAAAAAAAATTTTTTTTTATATATAAAAAAACTTTGACAGAATGTATCAGTAACTTGTATATTTTCTTGATAAAACTGATCAAAAACATTATTCTCTGGAAACTTTTCATCAAAATAATTTAATATTAGTATTTCTTTTGTTGAAATGTCACATGAAAAAAAAGACTCCATAGTTTCTATATTTATTATACGAATTTCTTGAGATTTCAATAAAAGTGCCACAATCTGTTTTATATTAAAACGTATTTACAAAAATGGCGTATTTTTTACAGTCATGTTAAACCACTGTGTAGAAAGAACTAGTTCTTTCTCTTCCCATTCAGATATTTTTTTGAATGATAGTGAAGAAATATTTCTTCCACTAGATATAAAAATCCCCTTACTATATATTTCAAGAACAGATAAATAGTTTTTCCACGAATACAGTAATCTAACTTTATTTTTATTAATATCTTCTATTTCTTTTTTTTTTAATTTTCCTAACGAAAACCAGCTTAAAGACCCTAATAAATATCCATCTATTTTCAAAAACTTAGGCCTTATTGCTTTGAATCGAGATTTAATTGGAGAAGTAGTAATGATAGATAACTAAGAGATTAAACATTTATAATAAAAGTAAAAAATAATACCTTATGTAACATAAGTATTGCTATCAAAGTAACAGAGTTTTCAATATTCCTAGAATCAGTTATAGATAACGAACTAAGTCCTAATACAATATTTGATTTTTTGTAACTAGGAGACGAATTCATAAAATGATGTCCAACAAGACGAATAGAAAGTATTGAGTTCGAGATGATATTTCTATTAAAAATATGATAAAATACCATTCCATGATTATCCGAAGAAACAAGAGAATGGTAAGAGTTTACAAATGCAATATGACATATTTTCGAGTTATTTAAATGGCCAGAATTTAAAGCATTATGAGAACCATCAGTTGTTATAGGAGAGATAGTCACAATTAGGTTAGCAGGAATTCTAAGTTCCCATATAAAAATATACCCTCGAGAATGCCCTGAACAAAGAAACATAGAGTCATCAGAGATAGATATAGATGTTACTGATCCAAAGTCGATAGCTATTATATAAGTTGTAAAACTTCAAAAGTAAATAATTCCTCTTACCTTTGGTCCCCAGTCCAATAACATCCCTAAGAACTTGATGAGAATCAAATATCAATATGAGTCCTTTAGAAGTTCCTATTGCAATAATATTTGATATCTAAATATATTAAAAATAAATTTCTATATTTTTGTATTAAAAATATATACAGATATAGATACAGGTGATCCATATTCTTCTATTGCAGATTTTGTAAAAATTTTAGAACTAATTTTCTCTAATTTATACCAACGTATAGCATCTTCAAAACCATTAAAATCTTCCTCTTCTAGAAAACTCTTGATATCAATTAACATAGATGAATCTGGAGAATAGTTAAGACAAGAAGAATCAAATAATAATGACGTTAAAGAATGAGACTTAGAATGTTTTATAACATTTCCGCTAACTGTTAATAAATATAAGTTATATAAAAATAATTATAGTTGATACATACCTGAATTTTCTATAAAACTAGTAGACAAACAAACAGGCATCTTGTCTGTACTCTGAATTATATTATTCTTATTTTTCAAGAAAATATTTTAATACTAAGAAAGAATGATCTTCAACACTTTTGTGACCAGCACCTTCATTGCCCTCATAACATAACTTATTTTCTTTTTTAAAACGATTTTCAAGAAACTTTAAATATTAGTATTATATTACTTGAATCACCATTTTTTAACTTGATCAAAATTTTCTGCAAAGATAGATATTTTTTTTCGTTTCTCAATAAAATCATTTTCACTATATATTTTTTTTAATTTATTTTCTACAATATTTTTTTCCATGTTTTGTTTGATTTCTTTATTTTTTTCTATCAAATTTATAAAAAAAAAGAAATATTTTTAACAATCTTAAATAGGTCTATTTTTATTAATTCTTACTAAAAAAAATCCTTAAAATACTTCATAATTTATAATTTGAATAGTTTTTTAATTAATAAAAAAAAATTTTTAAACTTTGTAATTTAAACTGTTGATGAATTTTGGTGAGTCGTAAAAAAGCGAAAATTACGCTAAATATATTACACTATGATAGGACCAACATTTCCTGCAACAACCCATAAAAAGCATAAAAATAGCATTATAGATGATGATTCATTTATAAATAATAAATCTGTATATTTTTTTTTTTTCAAAAAGTGGGAAAAATTTACTTAAAGATAGTCTTATGTTATAGGACCTTCATTTTCAGAATTTTTAAGAGAGAAAAGAAAAGAAAATAACATTGAAAATAAAAATAGTGAGCTCTACGATTAAATTTTAAATAAAAATAGGAATTTAATAGGGTCAGCATTAAATTCTGAGCAAACAGAAACTGATAATGATGAGATTGGACCGCGTCTTTCTGATTTTACAGATTCAGTGGTAATTTATATAATGTTTTTTCCTCTTAATGACTTTTTTTTAAGAATTATGAGAAAAGAAAACAAAAAAAAGCACTTGACTTTGAAGAAATTGAGAAAAAACGTTTAAATCATATTTCTGAAATTCCAACAAATCAAGAAAAAAAAAGAGATGACTGGATGATTATTCCTCCTAATTGTTTTGATTTGAATTCTAGGATAGGTGTTAATCTTAAATCTCGGACATTTAATACAGGAAAAAATGCATGGTTAAACGATTCTGGTGCTCAAAATACAAATTTATGGACTGAAACTTATGAAGATAAACAAAAACGTTTAAAACAAGAAGCAATAGGGACAGGAGAATCTTTGTATCAAAATGCTAGATTAAAAGGAAAATCTAATACTCTACTTAATACAGAAAAACAAAAATTAATTGTAAGTTGTAGATATTATATTTTTTTATTACAGAACTTATATACTTTAGTCTGGGATTAAACGCCCTTCCTTATATGATATACATCTTAAAGCGAGTAAAGAATCTGCTGATGATTCTTCAAAGAGAATGTTTGATCGTGAAAAAGATATTGGTGAAAATTTTATGACTTTTTCGAAAAAACTAAAAATAATAAACCTTTCGAAAGACATGTTTCAATTCTCTTCAGGATCGTATCTTTAATTAGCATTTTATATGCATATGATTACAATGAAAAATAGAACTAAAGATTTTTTAGATCCTATTATTATAGAAATTTAATTACCTTGGATGCACATGTTTTGATATATAAATAATATAAAAAAATATAAAATATTTATGTGTTTGAGAATAATGTTTTTTAAAAAAATAAAAGAATTACATACCCAATTAACTGCTTCTTTATATGTTTCGGAGCAACTAGGTTATAGTGTAGTTAATGTATATTTTTCTGAATATTTCTAATTAATTAAGAAATATATGATCTAAGTTTTTTAAGTGGATTGTTTTTAATTTCATTCTAATATTATACTATTTTGACTCCGCTTTTTGACAGAAAATAGTACAATTCAAACAGTAATTTACGTGTCAGTAAGAACATAAATTAATACATTATGTCCATGTGCATAGGTATATCTCGATTGATTGCTAATTTTTTCAATACGCATTAAGATATTTTCTAATATGTTTTTTTTTCTTGGTATTCAGATACTTCTGCCTGCATATTTTGCTCATAAATAGTGCATTTTGGTGACTTGTAAAGAACGAGATCCATTACTGGTTCTTTAGATCGTAATATATAATTTGGAATATTTACAAGTTTTTCTTTTATACCTTGAAGAAATGAAATCGAGGATTCTATTTTCCTTTCTTCTTCTTCATCATCTGCGAAATTTTCAATATTTTCAATCACTGTTGTATGAGCATCTTTCTCATAAGAAGATAAGTATTTCATGTATTTTATATTTAAATCTTTATACACTTCTAATAGTAAAAAAATATTAGAACATGAAAAATAACACAACATTTTATGAAATTCCACCTAATTTGTGTATTCCTTCATCTAAAGTTAATTCAGAGAAGGTTTCTAATAATCGTTTTTTGCGGTTTTCGATTAATCCAGTAATAGGCACATCATTTTGTTTACGTTTACAAAGAGTTTGTGGCTTAAGCTCCATTAACTTTTATATGCTTATAAGTTATTTTTAAAACAACATTCTACCCATTTTTTAGAAACAGTGTATTTTTTATCTAAATCTACGTTTTTAAAATTTTGCCTATATCGTCGAAATTTTTGAAAGGAAGTAAAGGGTTTAGAGTAGGGCAAAGAAAGATGGGAGATGTGCTGAAATGGCCTAGTCATAAGGTTGACTGTGTTCATTTGTCAAAAAATATATTTTTTTAAAAAAAATAGGTTAGAGAAACGTTTATATCGTATTTTAAAGAACGAGATCATACATTTATTCCAAGTGCTTCTGTAGTGCCTTATAATGATCCTACACTTCTTTTTACAAATGCTGGTATGAATCAATATAAAACTATTTTTCTTGGAACAGTGGATCCATATAGTCCCTTTGGAAAGTTAAAAAGAGCAGTTAATTCTCAAAAGGTACTTTTTTTTAGATATTTTAAATGTTTTATGTCTGATTATTGCACGAGGTTATTAGAGCTGGTGGAAAACATAATGGTACATTCTTTTTATTTTTATATTTTTTTTAAACCTATAAATAGATCTTGATGATGTCGGGAAAGATGTAAGTTGGTTGTTATATACATTGAAGGTTTTTCTTTTTAATATTTTCCAAGGGTTATCATCATACGTTTTTTGAAATGCTAGGTATAGTAATGTAAAATAGTTTTATAAAGATTAATATTTAAGGAAATTGGTCTTTTGGAGATTATTTTAAAAAAGAAGCTATTGCTTATTCGTGGGATCTATTAACAAGAGTTTATGGATTATCTAAAGACTACTTATATGTTACATATTTTCAAGGAGATGAACAAAGTGAGATATCTCCTGATTTGGAAACAAGAGATCTTTGGATAGCCATAGGTATTGATCAAACTCATATTTTACCTGGCTCAAAGAAGGATAATTTTTGGGGTATGTAAAAGATGCTAAATAAAGGTCTTAATTCTTATATAAATATTGAAGAAATGGGTGATATAGGACCCTGTGGACCCTCTACAGAAATCCATTATGATAGAATTGGTGGAAGAAATGCTGCTAATCTTGTTAATAAAGATAATCCTGATGTTATAGAAATATGGAATAATGTCTTTATTCAATATAATCGTGAAAAAGATGGAAAATTGACTCAGTTACCTAGTAAGCATGTAGACACAGGAATGGGTTTTGAGCGTCTTGTATCAATTCTTCAAAATAAATCATCAAATTATGATACAGATATATTTTCTCCTTTGCTTCAAAAAGTACATGAGATTACTGGAACAAGACCTTATCAAGGCAAATTTGGAATTGAAGATATTGATGGTATCGATACTGCATATCGTGTAGTTGTAGACCACATAAGAACCTTAATGTTTTCAATATGTGATGGATGTGTGCCAAACAATGATGGGAGAGGTTATGTCTTAAGAAGGATCTTAAGACGTGGTGCTAGATATGCTTGGAAAAAGTTTAATTATCCTATTGGGAACTTCTTTTCCTCACTTGCACCTACATTGATTAATCAAATGGTAATAGTAGTTTTTAGTCAATTTATAAAATTTAATAGATAATTAGGAAAATTCATTTCCTGAATTAAAAAAAGGTTATGCTATATTAGATATTTTAAATATGGAAGAAGCATCTTTTGCAAAAACTCTTGATCGAGGTGAAAAAATGTTTGATAAATATCTTCAAAATGCTATAGCAAAAAATACAAAAGTTTTGCCTGGAAAAAATGTTTGGAGTTTATATGAAACATATGGATTTCCTATAGATTTAATAGATTTAATAGCTAAAGAAAAAGGCATAGAGATTGATCAAAAAGGTTTCAAAGATACTGAAATTAGAGCAAAGGAAATTAGTCGGAGATTTCGTAGTAATAATTTAGAAAGTTTAAAAACTATAGAGATGAATGCCCATGATTTTGCTAAACTTCAAACAATGAATGTTTCTCATACTGATGACTCTTTTAAATATAGTTTGTATTACGTTATGTATTTGGATTGTTATTAATAGTATCTAGATAGTGAAGTTATTAATTCAAAAGTCAAAGCTATTTTTCATGACAAATTATTTATAAATTCAACGGAAAATATTAAACAAGGGGAGCGAATGATAATTATTTTAGATAAGACTAATTTTTATGGTGAAGAGGGGGGCCAAGAAGGGGATATTGGTAAATTGGTCCTTGAAGGAAAAGCAGAGTTTTTTGTTGAAAATACTCGGATAAATGCTGGCTATATTTTACACATAGGATATATGAAATATGGCTATTTTAGGTTAAATGATGAAATAATTTGTGAATATGAAGATATTGAAAGGAGAAAACCTATAAAAAATAACCATACAGCAACTCATTTGCTTAATTTTTCTTTAAGAAAAATTTTTGGTGATAATGTTCATCAAAAAGGATCTTTAGTTTCTCCAGAAAAGTTAAGATTTGATTTTTCATATAATTCTCGAATTTCCATATCTGACTTAGCTAAAGTTGAAGATATGTGTAATGATTATATATCAAAGGATTTTATAGTTTATTCCAAAGAAATAAGTCTTGAATTAGCCTATAAAATATTTGGAGTTCGTGCTATATTTGGGGAAACGTATCCTGATCCCGTTCGTGTTTTGTCTATTGGTGCTGATCTAAATGAAGTTATAAAATTGCCTACTTTGTCTAAGTGGAAGGATTATAGTATTGAGTTTTGCGGTGGAACTCACGTGTCTAAAACATCAGAGATTAAAAATTTTGTGATTATCGAAGAAGGTTCTATTTCAAAAGGAATTAGAAGAATTGTTGCTTTGACAGGTCATGAAGCTAACTCTGTAAGATTTACAATTAATGTTGCTTATAAACTAATTATAATAAGGCATTGAGATCTACACATGATTTCTCAAAAAGATTAGCATATTTAAAGTCAATGCCTATTGGACCTGAAAAAATACAATCTTCTAAGTTAATGACAATAGAGTTGGATTCTATTGTAATATCTGTTCTAGAAAAAAATAAATTTCGTGAAACTTTATCTCAAATTCAAAAAGAGATTTTAGAATCAGAAAAGAATAAAAGAAAAGAAGAAGAAAAAAAAGTAATTGATTTTATAAAAACATATTTTTCTGAGAATCCAGATAAGACATATTTGGTAGTTAGCATTCCTGGTGTATCTGCAAACATGAAAGTTTTATCAAATGCTATTAATTACGTTAAAGCAAATGAAAAAGATAAGAGTGTTTATCTATTTGCTGCAGATCAGGATCAGAGTGAGAATATTGTTCATATATGTTATGTTTCAAAGGTATAGTTTTTTACTTTTTAGAAAATATTTTTAAGATCACAGTCTGTTCTTATGAAAGTTAATAGTCAAGAATGGGCTAATACAGTTAGTACAATACTTGGCGGTAAGAGTGGCGGAAAGATAGATACAGCTCAAGGTAAAATTATTAGTAATCGATCTACAATTATTAATTTGTAAAGGAGTAGGAACAAATATTGAAAAAATAAATGAAGCTATAACTGCCGCTATTGCATATATTGAAGAAAGATTAACTATCTGAAGGATAATTTTCAGTAATACAATCATATACATTCATTAATAAACTTTAAAATGTTTTTATTTTGATTAAATTAATATTAAATTTTAGACTACAAACACAAGTTTTATAGTTAATACTACAGTATATGCTATAAAAAATCCAAAAAGTATGCAAATTACTTAAACCAGAAATAACATAAACTATAGCTTGTTAATGAGAAATAATTAAATATTTAAATAGAAAAAAGTGTATTATTTGCGAAAGCTAAATAATTTTTGATGGTTATCATAGTATAGAATATTTTAGACTAGAATTTAAACGAGTCTAAGAACTGAGATTTAAAAGTATGAAAATGTTGGTTTTTCAGTTTAATAAAGTAAATAAGTTATATATTTTAATATTTAGTTAGATAAAAGAATGATTCCTTCTAAATAATAGACTTCTATGAATTCCTCTGGATAATGGATTTCTTGCGTTTGTTTCTCTATATAAATTATTTCCGTAGTTATTAGAAAATCTATATTGTTCGTAATGCTGAGGTTCGAAAGTAGAAAAGTACACCATAGGAGGACGATGTCGATGATGATCATAGATTTGATGATCACGGAAAGATTCGATGTTTCTGCTGGTATTTTCTGTATCCATACTTGTAGGTACTTTAGGAATATAAAAATCATATTTGCAAAGAGGACACATAGCACGTCTCGTAGTAAACCATGGTACTAAGAATTCATAATTAACAATTATACAGATTAAGCAAAAACATTATATACCAATGCATGAAGAATGATATATGTGGCCACATGTAAGTACTCTTACTTCGTCTTCACCCTCAAAAACATCAAGACATATAGCACATGTATCATCATAGGATGAATCATTAGATGAATTGACTGATGAAATTTCTTTATGCTTATTCTCATTTACATACTCATCTCCATGCTTACTCTGTTCATCTGGAATATATATATTAACATCGTTATTTTCAGTATTAGAATTGAAAGATTTTTTGGATGCATTCGAAAGGGAATTTGTATAAGAGCCTGGAATAGAAGTATTTATGTCCTTTTCTGCAAGATTATTATTATAGAGAATATTAGAATCATGTAGCTCTTGTTGAGACTTATGCTCATTAGATATATCAGGAACATTATCAGAGTTAATAACCGCTACTGTATCAACAAGTTCCTGTTCTTTTGACTCTTCTATCGTTTTAGTTTCATGAAAACATTGCTTTCCGTGTTTATGTTGTGATCGCCATACTTTATAAAGAATTGACGGAAATTGTTGATCTGCTTCTCCTTGTGTCATCAATTTTTTCTGACAATCCTGAGTTCGAGGTGCAACTCTTTCTATTTCAATTGTTTCTGATCGATTAACATTAGAATATCTATAACAATACTTAATGCCAATGATAACCCTGAATTTGTTAGAACATTTAATGATCATTTTGTATTTGTCAAGCATACCATAGATTGCAAAATAAAATTCCAAAGCCCAAAGCTACAAAAAATAACAATATATTGCCATTCCATCCAGTGTTTGAAAATGCTGGTAAATTTGATGTATTTGGTAAAGTAGGGCCGTGAGGCATTGAACCTTCCGTATGAGTTACTGAATCGCTCATATTTATCCTTTTTCCACGTATTCTGTTATTTTTCCACTCGTTTAAATACTTTTTAGAAGTTTAATATAAATATTTTTAAAAGCTTCCTAAAACTCCTATTTTTCCTAAGAAAAAATACATTTATCAGTATATTATCATAGAATCATCAATATACAAATTACTTCTTTATGATATGTCTTATATACCCTCTCTACATATAAATATTGAAAAAATTACGCTGAAAGCTTTTTGCAATTCTTTTACCAACAATCAGAGCGATTAAACGTTTGTACGAGACAAAGAATATAGATACGTCAACATCATAATGTGAACTAAAAATAAATATATAAATACATGTAAAAGGACATAGATAAGACTTATAGATGTTCATAGAATGATTAGTGTTGTTCTTCAATACGAATATTGAAAACTATAAGTGGGTTTTAGGAGGGCCTTGTGTTATATAAGCAAGTAAATATTTAGTATTAGTAAGAAGGTATTTAAGCGCACGTGTCCATTTTTCGTCTTGATTGAGAGTTATGCAAATACTAGAATCGCCAATTTTATCTTTATGGATTCTAGTAATGATAAGAAAAAGGAAATATATATTAATCTATTTTTACCTATATGGAAGAATAAACTGTGAATCAAGAGATTGAAGATAATCCCCTAGTTGTTTCAAGCACTTTAGAAAAGAAACCATAGCAGCATCAAATTTTCGGTGAATGAAAAACTTTGTGATAGATAAGTCGTCTGAACTATATAATTCAAGTTCAGTAATTTTTGGTAAAAGTGAAGAATTTGTTTGAAATTCAAGTTTCTTAATTTTTGAAGTAGATCCTAAAAGATGTAGTTTATATCTTATTAAAAAACTTTTAGGATAAAAAATAACTATATAAATGTAATTACCCAGTAAATTCAAAATTTAATTTAGTTGCAATTGAATGGAGTAATTGTAAAGTTAATCCCCATGCTGCATTGATTTCATCCCATTCTACTACATGAGAAGATAGACGACCAAGTCTTAAGTCATTGATTGTACCTATTTACATATTAATTTTTTAAATTGATGTATTTACGTACCAAATTGCCCATTATGACTAATACAAAATACATCATTGTAAACATTTATTTTTTTAAGTTCTTCAAGCAGCTTTACATTATAATCATACTGTAAATTAATTGCATCTCTTTCGTTTTGAAATTCTTCAAGTCTATGTAAAAACGAGTTTCTTTCTTTCCAAAACATCTCTTCTTCATTATTTAAAGTCAACGACTCTTTTTCAAGTCTTTTTATTTCCTCTTCAATGTCTCTCTGTTCCTTTTTAAGCTGATTAATAGTTTTAACTGCGATAGCTTTTTTTCTCAAATTCTAAAAAAATTATTTTCTCATCATAAAATATAAAATAAATACATTCTGTATTTCTAGTTCTATTTTTTCTATCTCATTATCATCAATAAGTTCATCTTCAACATGTTTTAAGAATTCAATATATGTATCTCTTTCTTTTTTTAAATAATGAAGATGTTTGGACATGGAATCGATTAATGTTTCTGCACATTCTACACACATAGGATGATTGATATCTGAAGTAGATGATATAGTTTTAAATAGGCGTTCAAACATTTGTTGTTTATCTGATAATTCTTCCTGATTTTCTAATTGATCATTTGGAGTAATTATCGGTGAACATGAGTTTATTGTATCAAAAAAAATTTTCGATTCTGTCTTTGAAATATTACTATTTCTCCTATTAAGATGTTCTAAATAAGAGAAAGAACTATTTTCATCTGTATTCCTCGTCAACGTTTCCATTGAGTGAATAACTGTTTGATAATAAATTTCTCTAGATTTCGGAAAAAGTAATGGAATCGATTCTAATTCTTCGCTGTCATCTTTGAGACCTTCAAAAGATGCTTTTAATGGTCAATTATTTAATTAAAATTCTCATTTTTGATTTGTTACTTAGAAGTAAATTATATGTAGCTGTGTTTATATCTTTTAAATGGTGAAAACGAAGAGGATTTCTACATTGTTGACAAATAGATACTATAGAACATTTCATTTTTTGTTAATATATTAGGCAGAAAGCTTTTCTTTTTTTAACAATAAAAAGTTGTTGAACTTATTTCTTGATGCCAAACTGGATGTTATCGTTAATGCTTAACATTTAATATTAATGAATTTTATAAAAAAATAATTTAATAAAATGGATTTTAAAAGTGAATTGAGAAATATTAAAAATAATTATTGGGAAATTGTAGATTCAATTCAGAAGCTTTGCAAAATTTCTCAGTTTTCTGAAGAAAATCCAGAGAAATTAGGATTAGAAATTCGAATAAAACTGAAACAAGTTGAAGCTATGCTTGAGGTTAGTTTTAGAGATTTTTTTATTATTAGAAGATTACTATTCTGATTTAGAAATTTTTCATTCTATTAGAAGATCTTGAAGATCAAGAAATGAAGCTAGAATATTTAAAAATATCTAATAAATTAAAAGATGATCTAAAGATGTAGAAGAGAGTATGCTATATAATATCTTTGTTAATATTTCTTTAGATCTAGGCAAGATTTTCGGAAAGTTTTATTAAAATTAAATAAAAATATCCATTTGAAAAATCAAAAGATTCGGGAACAATTATTAGAAAATTCAAAAGAGCGAGCAATTATATTGCAAAAAAGGACAAAAGATATGAAAGAATCTTCGTAATTTTTTTTTTTTTTTATTTCTTTTAAATATTTTTAGATATGGGAATAGAGCAATAAATACTTCATCAAATGTTTTATCTGCACTCACAGAACTTCATAAATTGATGGAATCTGAAATGTCACGGTCAGCAGTAACTCTAGAAGAATTTGAATTATCATCTAATACTCTTCAATCTTTACAAGAAAATTATTTAATATTTAGTATATTACTTACGAAATCACGAAAACTCCTTTCAGAACTTGAGTATGCAAATAAACTTGATAGGTTTTTAATTATTTTTTCCTTAATATTTTTTCTTCTTGTGGTTGGATGGATTATCTATAAAAGACTTTTACGTCGTCTAATTTATACTCTGTTTTGGATATTTTTTGTCAAGTTAAAAAATATTGGTAAAAAAGTAATTACAAAAATACAATGTAAGATATATTTATTCAATATGCTAATATAAATTATAATAGATGCTTTCTCAGAAGATTATAATATTGGTTCCTTAAAATCCAGCACGATTAGTCAAGAGAATTCTATAAATAGTATAAATAATCTTATTTTGTTTTAAAATTATTAAAAACAATAGATATGTTTTCACATAATGAATTCTGATATTCATATTTGCATTATATTTGTTTTTTATACATATTACATAATTTTATATTATTTCTTTTCAAATAATTATTTTAAACCTTTTTAATTATATATACACAATTTTTATATTATGTTTTCTAATTTATAAATAATATTTTTAATGCTATACTTTGTAAAATTTTTAATTCTTTTAACAATAATATGAAATGTATACATTAAATTCAAAAATCATTTTAAATATTCAATGTTTTAAAGATGAATATTTTGAAAACATATATAAATTTTAAATCTATAGTACCAACTTATGTTTATAAATATTTTATAATGTGTAAATAAAAATTTTAAATAAATTTAAAGTATATGATTTTTTTCTTAAATAAATATATTTTTATATTATAGATTTAATCCAAGAATTTCTGACATTTCAGAAAACGATTTTGCATTTTGAAAAGCTTGATATATAGTGTTTTGGGGAATTGATTTGTTATTAAGAATTTGTAAAATACAAAATTTAGTATTCGAAAATGAATTATCAAATTCTATTGCCTATTTATATTAAAAATAAATAACAAAACCGAAAGCATACTATACGTAGCCATTCTTGTGCTACCTCTAAGGGGGGAAGGAGACCTTCAATTCTAAAGCAACTAAGATTTCTTTTTGCTGCACGAGCTATCATAGCACCATCAGTATTCCATTCTTTTATAACATGTAACCCATCTTTTCTATCTATAATATCACCATTTGCAATACAAGCAACTCCTTTTTCTTTGCAAACTTCAGATATCATTTTTAACTGATTTCTTATAGCTTTTTCTTTATTCCTCATAGAAACTGTTCGGCAATGAACAGTCAATCCTATAATTCCTGTTTTACATAGTCTTCTAACCATAGCTTCCGTTTCTTTTATATTTTCAAGTATTCTGATTTTAGCACTAATCCCAATATTGAAAGGAATACCAATATTTTGAACTAACGCGATCAATATATTTTCTAAACGATCAACATTTTTTAATAGAGCTGCACCCATTCCACTATGAACAGAAAAATGCTTAAAATAAACAAAATATTAAATATTAGATTATAACTAACCTTTGGACAACCACAATTAAGGTCTATTGCTGCAACATCTCCTGCTATCACTCGCGCAGCTCTAACAGCAAGCTCTGGATCTGAAGATCCAAGTTGAAAAATTAATCGAGATCTTTCTATAGGATGAATTCTATATAAAACCATATTATTTTTCGGTTTTATAAAATCAATACAATTGATCTTATCTGTTTTCGTCATTTTTAAATCATTTTTTATATATATTTAATCTTACCATTTATTACACGTTTACATACTTCTTCATGAATAAGAGCTTTATCGATCACCTCTGGTCCCCAGACAAGATCCGCTCCATATTTCAATGCCAGTAATCGTGTAGGAAGTTCTCCAATTCTTACCTTTTTGTATTACTCATTATTTATCAAAATATCTAATTTACCATAGGTGCAAGTACAATTTTCCCATGATAATCAACAATTTTTGAATACGTCATATATAATATTGCAAAAAACTATAATATTAAAAATGTTGATCTTTTTTCGATGAAAAATACTAAATGGCTCTTAATTTTCAAATTTTAATTTAAATAATATATCTAAAAAAACGAAAAATCTTTCCAATTAAAAGAAAATACTTTTTAGTTAAAAACAAGTTTTTTTCTTTTTAAAAAATAGCAAAAATATTTTATAAATTTTTTTCATTTTTTAACTATCGTCATTTGAACATTTCCTTAGTAACACACATTATTTATAATATTTAAGATTTTTTTTTGAGCAAGTTAATAATTTTTGTTAATAAAGAACTGCTTTATTTAAGAGTTATTTTTAAAAAAATCAATAGTAAATATTATTTTTCCTCTAAAATGAGTAGCATTTCGACTCAATATACGGTACGTCATGTGGGTATACCTAATACATTAGGTAAAACTTTTATGGAAAAAAAGAAAATAAGTTTAAGGGAATTAAGAAGATTAATTAGAGTTTAGATTACAGAGTATTTATTGAGAAAAATGGAGAAGTAATTTCACCATTTCATGATATTCCTTTATATGCCAATGCGGAAAAAACGGTATTAAATATGATTGTAGAAGTACCTCGTTGGACCAATGCAAAGATGGAAATATCTAAGGAAGAACTAATGAATCCTATTAAACAAGACTCTAAAAGAGGGAGATTGCGTTATGGTAAAATCATTAATTATTGAAAAAATGATTTAAATAGATAGTGAGAAACTGTTTTCCTCATCATGGATATGTAGGTTATTAATATGTTTTCTATTTTTTTAAATTCTTTTAGATATGGAATTATGGGTAACTCTATAAATGATCCTGTTTTTATATATTTGTTGACTGTTAATTCGTTAAATAGAGCATTTCCTCAGGTTTGACTTTTTTGTTCTTAAATGAAAGTATTTTTATATCAAAATTAGACGTGGGAGGATCCAAGTCTCATAAACTCAGAAACAAAAGCAAAGGGAGACAATGATCCTCTTGATGTTTGTGAAATAGGAGAAACAGTAGGCTATATTGGTCAAGTAAAACAGGTTAAGGTTCTTGGTGCTATGGCACTTATAGATGAAGGAGAAACAGATTGGAAAATTATTGTTATTGATGTGAACGATCCTTTGGCTCCAAAGTTGAATGGTATTATGCTTTATAGTAAGAAAAGCGCTTATTTATTTTTAGATGTGGAAGACATTGAACGTCATCTTCCGGGTCTTATTCGTGCTACAAATGAATGGTTTCGTGTATGTTTATTTTATTCTGAGGAAATAAAGTTTATGATTCATAATGTGTAGATTTATAAAATTCCGGATGGAAAACCTGAAAATAATTTCGCTTTTTCTGGAGAATGCAAAAACAAAAAATATGCTTCTGAAATTATCCGTGAATGCATGGAATCATGGGATCGTCTTGTATCCGGAAAGTCTGATTCAGGATCTATTAATTGGCAAATATATATATACAATTCTAATCATTTTTAATTATATTAGTACGAATACGACCGTTTCGTGTTCTCCTTTTTATTCAAATGAATCTATAGATACTCCTGTTGGAGAAAATTATCTACCTGCACCTAAAGATCCTTCTGTTGATAAGGTATATTTTTAATAATTATAAATATAAAATTATACTTCTTTTAACGCTATGATTAGTGGTTTTTCATTTCAGGAGGAATATAATTTTTGATAAATTAGATAATAAGTGCTTTTTTGCTTATATATATTTTATATTTATTTATATTATTATTGTTATTTCAAAATTTTTATTTGAATTAACTTTTTATGCTAAATATTTTTTATTTTTAAAACTGATTTAAAACGTTTTAAATTATAAATTTTATATTAAAAATTACTATTTTTTATTAGAATTTAATGTTACCAACAAAATTTTAATTAGTTTACTAAGTTTATTTTATAATTAAAATATTTTGAATAGAAAATAGTATAAAATTTAATTAATTATTATTATATATAAATAAAATAAACCTAATTAAATACCTAATTAGAGTTTAATCTAGTATTAATAATATCTAACAAGTTTTATATTAGACATTTTTATGAAAAAAATAAATAAATGATATTAAACTTAGATAAATATCTTTTTTATATATCAACATAATTATAAACACCTCTTTAGATAATAATATAATTATCAAAATCGTTTCAAAAACATTAAAAATCAAATTAAAACAGATTCACAAAGAAGACACTTCATTTCATATTCTTCTAAAGTACTTTTACTTTTTGCTAATAGGGGCTGATTCTCTTTATTAATAAGTTCAATATCATTGGGTGCTCCACTTTTAATTAAATTTTTACGAAGACATTCATCATGTAACCAATTTTTGCAATTATAACAAGCATATAATATTTTATCAGGATTATGGTATTTTTTACATTTGCAAAGAGCAGTTAAACGCTAGAAAAATTAGCAGTATTCCTAATAGTTTTATAGATTTACTGTAAGCTTAGGATTTGTTGAATCTCCTCCAAACCGTTGTCTCCAGTAAAATTCAGGTATATCGTCAGGTGTATCTAATGTTGACTTGTTCTCTGTATTTTCAATTTTCTCATTTTCATCATTTAATTCAAATTCTTTTTCTTCATCCCAATACTTAACAATAACTTTACTTGAAATTGTATTTGCTGCTATAATTTCATGGTAATCAGATTCTATCAACTCCATTTCCCCATGATAATACCTAAAATCTAAATTAATAGAGTCTTTCCAATATAAATAAAAACTTAAACTTACTTTCGTCCTTCGGGAAGTTCTTCAGGTTTATAATACCATTGACACATAACCCATACATTTTGACCATTTTCTGCACGAATTTCAAGCAATTTAGCAACCCAAAAGCGACTGAAGTCAAAATTATCGGGCAATTTTTCCTCAGAATTATTTATAAATACATAGTCTCCAACATAAAATTTCTCGTCTTGTACTATAAAAAATATTAATATATATAATATTTATATGGAATAAAAACATTTCAAACTTTTATATTTATTCATTTTAGACCATCCAGAGGGCCTCCAATTAGGCCCTATAGCAAAACTTGCTTGGTTTTCTTTCATAGTTAAATTTGACTTTTCCTCCTCCTGAAAAGATGCTTTTTTTTGATCTTTTGAATTCTTTACATATTTTGCATTAGACTTATGCACATCTTTCTTACTAATATTTCCCTTTAGTGAATTCTCATGTGTAGGATTTATTAAATCAAATTTTCTTTTTTTATTTTCAATATCTACAGAAGTATTCTCTATTTTATCTGTAAATTTTTTATCCGGATTTAAAAAAAGTTCCAGAGATTCAGAAATCATCTTTTAAAAGAGACCATTAAAAACTATTATAAATTATATATTCCTTACTTTTTGTACTTATTAATTTATTAGAAATTTAAAAGGTCGAGGGACTATTGCTCATAAATATATATATATTTAAAATAAAATATTTATAAAAAAATATATTAATAATAGCCATTAGTTGGTAAAAAGGAAGTAGTATATTTTTAAGAATATTCTATTTTTTGCTCAAGTCCTTTGACCATATTTTCGATTTCTTTCATATTAGATTGAATAGTATTTTTTGACTCTTTAATAACAAATTCAACTCGTTCAAGGGTTTCTTTTAATTCAACAAGTTCTTCTTGAATAATATGTTGGCGCTCTGTGCAGTCTTTAAGACCAGTTGTTACAGTAGCAGCATCTGCGTGAATAGTACGTAATGCTTTTAATCTATCCAATAAATTTGGAAGAATAGGAGAAATGCTTTCAATAGTCTCTAGACTAGAATATAAGGCATCTATTTTTTGTTCTTGAAATACTGAAATAGACTCGTTTACTTCAGGATCCATTTTTGATTTTTTTTCAGATAAAACCTCCATTTCTGTTACTAAATCTTTAACTTTTTTTGTAATTGAATCTATATAACTTTGATTTGATGTTAACAATGTTATCTTTTTACTTAAATGAGAAAGGGTTGGTAAAATTGGTGCTTTTAAGATATATGAATGCATATTATTAATACCTAATGACTTTTCTAATAATGTTAACCGATTTTCTAAATCTGATATATCGAATTCTTTATGCTTTCCTTTAGATATAGGATTATAATTGAATGTATATTTTAACGACTAAATAATCAAAAATTAGAAATTATTTTTCCTTTTTCCTCAAAAAACCTGATTTGCCAAAGAATCGTCTACTTTCATTGCATTATTCTTCTCTTCATTATTTAAGGGTTCAAGAAAATTGAACTCTTCAAGCCTTTTCGAAAGAACTGCGATTGCACTCCTATTTGTCTTATTCTGAAGCTCTGACGCTTGAAGATCTAATTCATTTAAATCTGCAAAACTCTTATTTAATGATGAATCATTCGTAGAACCATTTTGCAACTTTTTGAAATTTAACTCATCTCTAACTTCTTCCAATTCTCGTTTCAAACGTGCCAACTTCTCTACCACTGTCTCTTCAATTACCCCATAATCATGGAAATTTTTTGTTACATATGACCGTGCATTTTTTTGTCCAATTCTCTCAGAAAAATCTTTTTAAAACAAGTATTTATCAATAAAAAATATATAAAAAGTAATATATACATACCAACCTCTTCTGCATTGACTTGTTCTTTTAAAAATCTATTTTTCGCCATACCTAAATTCAATTTATCACTACTAATATCTTCATTTACTGTCTCTTCTTCAATTGATAATGAATACTATATAACAAAAATTAGAATGTACTAATAATAACTCTTTTTTTTCTACTGATTGTGTCAATGATTCTTCCATAAGATCTGGTGTCTCATAAACATCTTTTCCTGTATCCTAAACTTATTTAAGCTCCAAAAAAAAAAGAATATTCCCTTACAAGACCAGGCAATGTCGAATACTTCGTTTTTAGAGTCATTCTATCAATTGAATATTTGCTTTCACTTACTTTCGTTTATTACACTTTTTGCGTTGTACAAGTCCTCGATCTTTAGCGAACAGCAGACTTTAAAATTCTAAAACCTATATGTTTGGACTTGGAAAACTCTTTTATAGTGAATTTTGAATATATAAACAGATTTTCATATCTCTAAAAAATTATAGTATCACTTCTTTTGATAAATGCAATTGCAGTTCTTTCAGAGGATCGGTTTCTTGCAAAAAGTAAAAATCCCCTAATATGAATTAAAACTCAAAGTGAAAATAGTTGGTTTTCATGGAAAAATAGATTACGGATTTGAAAATAATTCTATGTCGTCAATTAAATTTAAAATAGTTAATTTAATGAATGCTGTACGAACACTTATGAGAAGTAAGTTTAATATGATTATGTGAAATACACTGTAATTGATAAATATAGTACCATTAATTGTCATTAATACATTGGTAATGATATATCTCTTGACATTGGGATGAGTTGCTGAAGAATTTATAAATGATACAAAAATACAATACTAAAAAATAGCTTTATTAAGAAATATAAAGTTCTTGAAACATTATTTTTAAATATTTATGTGCAATATACATTACTTTAAAAACTTTATTCTATTATGTATATTTTTGTTAAAAGACTTTTTAAAAAGAGATTTGTTTATTATATAAACATATTTTCTTTTTTTTCCATGTTCTTTAACTTGACACAAGTTTCCTTATGAAAACCATTATTTTCTAAACACATGCTAGTATCAGGGAAAAGAGGTTGATAAAAAGGATCATCTATATTTCTTAAGAATGACCTTTTGTTTAAGTTAAGAGACTGCTCTGTACAAAGCACTGGTTCAAGTGGCTGAAGTAACTGAAGAGGAACTTGGATCTTAGATTTGCTAAATAATGACGTTAAACCTGTACTCACTTTATCTGGTAAAATTGGATTTGTAATTGAAGACCTAAAAGTTTGCTCATGAAAGTTTGGAAAACTCAATGCAATTTCAGCAATATGTTGTCGTTTTAGAGCTTCAGAAAGTGTCTTTGAATTAGAAGAAGTAAATCTACCCTGGGGACCCATATCAACTGTTTGATAGAAAAGGACATAGGCAGTTGCTTCTCCAGGAAAATCACCAAAAAATCTCCGAACAAAAGAGTCATTAACAGGCTAACAATATTAAGAATGTTTAAAATGAAATAAAAAACCCTACCTCTACACGTTCATCATCAAATAGAGTCCAACCTGATTCAGTTTTAATCACAGAAACATAATGACCATGACATGGCCCACTACCAAGATGAACTACAACAGCATAGAGCTCATAAAGACAATCAGAATCACTTAGATCATTTGCAGTATTTGGCAACCTTAAGTGATAAGGATAAACGACAGTATGAAAAAGTTTGAAAAATTTATAATCTCCATTCTCCTCAGTACACTTAAACCGTTTTAAGTGCAAAGTCAATATTTCTGGAAGACGTTTTATTTTCATGCATTTTTTAGCTTCCTGTAAGTCTCCACAAAAGTCACAATGAAATTTATTTTTTTCACAAAGCATCTCTGGGGCAAAAAAAGAATTAAGACATGATGTAACAGATGTATTCTTGTTAATATTAATAGAAAGATCAAGAAAAGATTCATCGCGAGAAGTAATCTTTTAATAATAAGTATTTATATATAAATATTACATAAAACATACATTTCCACATGTAAGACACTGAATTTCAGTAGTAAGTAAACCTTCAAAAATCGAATGAACCCATTTTGAGGAAAGGCATTGAGTATTTTTATTATTAAATGAAATATTATTATCTATACAAACATTTGATTTATCGTATTCTTCTACTGATTCAAGTATAGCGTTCAACAGATAATTAAAAAACTCATGCGCATCCTGGTGTAAGTTGCTACGAAAATGCTCATTTTCACGGCGCAAAACTTCAATAAACCTAGTTGGCGAACATATTCCATCTTTAACATGAGATTGAATAATACTAGAAAAAATATCTCTAACACATGTAAACAGAGACTCTTTCATTCCATATCTAGAGCAGTAAGATGAATCAACATTTACATTAAACTTTTCTGCAAGAAGTCTTTTTTTATATGTTTCAACATTATTAGACGATGAAGTCTCATCTATTGAGGAACCATTATTTTTATAAAATGGTGTACCAAAAGACGTCAAAGAAAAACGTGTCCTATTTTTATATAAATAAGTACAATTAGATGATCTAAGTAGGAAAGAAACATACGAAGTAATAGAAGGCAAATTTAAGGACGCAAAGTATTTCTCCGAACATGCACCAGAATATTTTGAAGTCTTCGAGCTTAACGGAATAGGAAATAGACTTATAGGCTCAGGGTATCGGACTATGCCATAACGGAAGGGTTTTGAATAATAAAGAATTTGAAGTATCGAATTTACATAACTATTTAACTAAACTTCAAAATCATATAATTAATGAGGAAAAAATACCATGTATTTCCAAACTAAGAAAAACATTATTAGTATTAATGCGTTAAAAAAGAGAATATCTCACATTTTCAAAGCCAAAAAGTTTATCACCTCCATCAGAAGAAATAATACCTGTTTTGAAAGAACATTTTTGAGAAATTGTTTCTGATTGAGATCCTCGAGCATTTTCAATCCATTTAAACAATATCATTCTAAATAATACTTGTATTCACGAGTACTTAAAAAAATCATGTAGTTCTCTAGTATGTTAATATTCTGTTAATTATATAAACCAACTACTCGAGATCAGATAAAAAAATATTAGAAAATAAAAAACCAAAAGTATTTATCAAAAAAAAAAAAACAATATAAACTTTAACCAAAAAACCAAAAATCAGTATTTGAACCAATTAAAAAGTTTGAAATAAACTAGAAAATCTCGATTATCTAAAAATATTAAAAAAATAAAAATAATAGAAAAAAATAAAACTTTATCAAGATAAAGATATAATACATGAAATATGATTTGTGTTTACCAAGTATTTATATGATTTTGATTCTGCATTAATAGCTGAAAAAATATTAATAGATTATATTTAACTAGCTTTTAGTTAAATATAAAATGAATGATAAACAATCGCTAAAATAGCAACAATCATTGTAAAAAACAATAAAAATATAGTAACTAAAGGTATTTTTTTCTTACGAATATCTATCACCTGAAGTCGTGAGTCAGCACTTGCTGTTAAAACCAAAGTCTCTTTTGGATTAATAGCTAATGCAGTAATGGGAAGTCCATGTATTCTAGATTTTTTCTGTAATATCTGTCGAATAAATATTAGAATTAGAAAATAGTTTTTTTTTTTACTTTTAAAGTATAAATATCAATAATAACAATCGAAAGATCAGCGCATGCAATTACAGCTGAACAATTTGTACGCATTATTTCCATACATGTAACTGCTAACGCTGTTTTATGTAAAGAACGTGACCTAACTTGGGTCCAAATTTTTTTTTCAGTATAAATCCCATTTTCAGTAACAAAATTAGCTTTCCAAAGCTGTATAAAAGGAGTCTTCCCCTGCATATGAATTGCAGTGATCAATGAATTTTCATTGATCCATCTTACAGTTCGAAATGTCCCTTCTTTTAAAAGTTGATTGCTGGTATATCGTTTTGCTGATAATGTAAATGTATATAGTTTTGATGGTGAAATATAGACTAACTATCAAATGATTAATAAAGATTTATTTACCAGTATATAGTACTTTAGTATCATTTGGCGAAAAATCTAAATCTATAACCATTGGTTCAACAGACGTAACAGCAATTATGGATTTTAATGATGGATATTTTAATATAGTAAAGTAGCCATTGGCTGAGGCAATAGCCAAAAGACTCCTAGAATGATTCAATCGTGTAATCCGTTGATAACTATCCCAATTATGGTTAGATAATTGTGGAAATATAGAAACACTTTTTAAAATTGTCATCCTAGCTATTTTTAATCCTTTTTATAAAACATAGAAAAAAATACGTTTTCTTTTCCTCATTATACTGAAAAACATGAAGATGACGATTCTTTCCATTTAATAATTTATTTAATTCATTAATACCCGCTACAATAATTTTCTTTATCCAAACATTAATCACTTTCAAAATCATTTATCTAGTAAGTTAAAACTTACATTTGATGGATCAATTGTAAAAGACATTGGAACATCTCCTAATTGTAATGTATAGGCCATTTCTAACTCAAAAATACCTTTCGTTAACGAATAAATTCGCTTGTTCTATGTCAATATAACTTATTTAAAAAAACATTTTAAATACAAATTGATTAAAAACACCAGAACTAGAACTTCCACCGCCACCAGAAACAACAACTTGTGTTTCTGAAAGAAATCCAAGCGCATATGCTGGAATTTCAACAATAATCGTTTGAATCAATTTCATTAACTATTCCAAAATTATAGTTTGTTATAAATAGATTTATAGTTAAATAAAATTGTCTTAAATGGACATTTGTTTTAATTGTATGTTTCAAAGACAAATTTATCGTATTTTTTGCGTTTTATTTAGTGCTTCTGCAATCATCGTTTTTCCGTGCATCTCGCTCTTAACACTTAATAAAAGAAGATATATTTTGGACAAGAAATGCTGGAATCTGTATTATTTCCCAATTAAAGACAACAGTTATACCACACGCTGTATACTTTAGTTATTTTCCTAGAGAATGGAAAAAAAGATTGTAAAAAGAAATAATAGTTTTATAAAATCTTATTAAAAAAATGATAAAAATAATATATGCGAGAGATAATAAACAAAAGAAATAAAAGAAAGACAAAAATATCTAAACCATGAAAAAAATACCTAATTCTTAATCATAAATTTTAATTGCAAAAAGACAAATACTTTCTATGCAATCACTTGTTTTTGTGTAACCTGCTGAGCAGATTTTGCTTGATGATCACACTCTCTCCTAAAAAAAGTCAGTTTTATAAAAATTTCCCTTACATCAGTACTTGAATAAGAGAATATGTGGTTCGGGAACATGAATTTCATAATGTTGCCATCCAAGACTCTAAAAACATGTTAGATTAATCAAACAATATCAAAAACGCGTTGTTTCAATAAAAATGCATCTAAGCACGTAACTAGACATACCTGAGTTATTCCTAATCCACGCCATTCTTCTTCATGCAAGATTTTCAATGTGCCCGTTTCTTGATTAAAATAGTCCTTTGGAATAACTTTAAGCATAGACTTTGGTAAAATAACATGTCTATCAATAAAAACGAACATTAAGAGAAAAGATTTTCTGCAAGCAACTCTAATTCACCTATATTCATATGTATCATCAGAATATCTATATTTATCAATTACTTCTCAAAAACTATCAATTTTACCTCGTTGAATAATGAATATTCTCAATAAACTCCTCAAGACGGCTTCTTTCAGCCTCTGTAAGGTAGCGAATTGGTCTTTTTTTCAGTGATTCATGCATTATCTCTTCTTTATTATTTAATATTTCGTTTACTTTTTTAAGGCAATTGGAGCATTCGCAAAGCATATATACGCGTTTTATAGACGGGAAAAGGAAAATACAATAACTATAATATTTTTTAAATTCAATGAATGAAATTAAATTAATTCAAATAAAAGAATATTTTTTTTATGTGATTTTTGTCTATAAAAATTTACTTTTCTAAAGTATATAAAAAGCTTTTTTTGCTGAATATAGATCGTTAGGACGTTGCTTCGATACTTGGGTAGTCTGTATAAAAGTAGATAAAGGCTTTATATTCATTTATTTGTAAAGAAATAGTTTTTAAAATAATACGAACATATTATAGTGTTTTGGAGAATATTTTATGGCTTTTTAGGACCTTTTTACAGCATTTTTAAGTGTTTTATAATATAGATAACAAATAAAATAGATGGAAGAAAAACGAAAATCAGAGGGACTTTCAGGAGAAAATGTACATGATCTCAGATTTCGGAAGCGTTCAAGAATGGTTTTTTTTTCAAAAAAAAAAACATTAGTAACTGTTTTTTTATATAGAATACACGTAGTACAGAAGAAATGCTTGAAGATGGTCGGAAACTTATAAAAGCAGTACTAGAAGCAAAGGATGAGACGTACGTATTTTTCATTTTACCTAGTGTGAAAAATTAAAGTGTTATTTCTATCTAGAGGCAGACTTATATCTGAAAATTTTATACGACTGCCTAGCAAGGTGATATACACTAGCGTCAATGACATACCCACAATAACTGACTATACGCTTTTTCTTCAGAAACTTTATCCAGATTATTATGAATTGATCAAAAAACCTATTGCTTTAGACATGATCAAAGTAAGAAACCAGCAAAAAAGCAAAACAGCTTATTTTTTTAAAAAAGGAAAAACTCAAAAAAGGGGACTATGTGTCTATAGACGACATACGCGAAGACTTTTTGCAAATGTGCAATAATGCAAAACGATATAACGTTACAGAAAGTCAAATTTATCAAGACGCACAGCAGATTGGAAAAATAATCAAGTCATGGGGAGAAGAGATATCCTCATCTAGCAAAACAGAGGAAACAAAAAGACTCAAGATAGTCCATAAAAGCTCTCAAAAGAACGTGGCAGAGATCGCACTCGAGATATTGTCAGAACTAAAGGCCATGAAGGATCCATCGTTCTCTCTTTCTATCTCAAAAAAAAAACTAATGTTTCTAGCGGAAGAACGTACTCCGATATTTTTCTAGAGGTCCCTAGCAAAAAGGAATACCCTGAATACTACCAAATCATACAAAAACCCATGTCCTTTAACATTATAGAAGTCCTACCAATACATGGGGCAATACATGCTGATTCTTCTAGAAAAAAATAAAAAAAGACCAATACTTGAAATTAGTCGACTTCGAAAGCGACATAAAGCTCATCTTCATGAATGCAATGGTCTTCAACGAAGACGGCAGCCAGATTTCAAACGATGCAAAAACATTGCTCAAGTTCTTCCAAAAAAAAATATCCAAAAAAAAGGAGTCCTTGGACCAATCAGAAGACTCCGAGCACTCTCCTGTCTGTCTTCCGCAAAAGCAAAACAACCCTAATCCTTCCCAACAGCTCAGACTAAAGCTCAATGTCTCCCAGTCCTCTGCTCCCAAAATACGTCTTTCTATCGGACCCAAGTCCTCGACACCAGCCGACCTGCCGGACACCCCCAAGTCCATCATTCGACTCCCAATCTCCCCCCAAATAAAAGCCTCCCCCAAGCTCGAAGAAACCGACCCTCCCCCCCCCAAACCCAAAGCCCCCGCCCCCCCCCAGTCGGCACGCCCCGTCCCCCTCGCACCAATCCCAAAGCTGCCTCCTGCCCCACTCCCCTCCACTGCCCCCCTCTCCCCCACCCTTCCAAAACACCCACAGGACACCCCCTCAACCTCCCCCTCGCGCCTCCCCCGCTCTGCATCCGATCCCTCCTGGAAATGGCCTGATCCAAAAGGTACCCCCTCCCTGTTGCCCCGGCAACCCTCACTGCCAGACGCCTCCGACTCCCTCATCTCACACATCACCCTCCACACACCTCCCTTCCTCGAGGCCTCCCCGTCCTACCAGATCTCCATCCCCCCCCTCTCCTGTCCCTTCAGAGCCTCGACTGTCATCCTCCCCTCCGCCTACCACACCCTCCTCGTCACCCCCACCCTGTCTCCCTCGCTCCTCTCCAAGCCATACCACCTCGTCCTCGCAATCAACGGCCTCAAAATCGCCCCAAACATCTCCTCAAACATGCTCCTCTCCCGCAGAGCCGACTCCCTCTTCCCAAAAAACACCTACGAGGTCAAGCTCGGCAAGGGCGTCAATGCAATCGAGTGCGTCCTCTCCCTCCCCCCCAGGGCCGTCGCCCGCACCCCCCCCGACGCCCCCGACAAAGAGCGGGTCGTCGTCTTTGTCTTCCTCTACACCTGACTCTTCATCCGCCCACCCGTGTGTCCCGTCCCACTCGCCCAGTGTCCGAGCACGTGTCTCCCGACCACACGCGTGCCCTACATACGTATGTGTCCCAAATCTGCATACACGTGTGTCCTATATGTGTCTCCTATATGCTATGCGTGCCCTATACATGTGTCTGTACACCCGTGTGTCCGGTGCTTTGCCGCCACCCGCAGTCTCCATGCACACGGGTGCCCGGCGAGACTGCTCCACTGCGTGTCCCACTGCCTCCGGACTGCTCCACGCATGGCTTCGCTCGACCGCCTCTCCCACCACCCCTCCAGCCCCCCGCCCCCACACATCGCCGCTGCACTCCAGACCCTCCGCTCCCCCCACTCCGCCCCCTACCGCGACCTCCGCAGACAGTTCTCCTCAGATCCCCTGTCCACCGATGCACCCTCCTCTCCCGATCTCCAGCTCCTCCTCCTCTCCCTCACCCATCTTGCATCCTCCCTCGACTCCCGCCACTGCGACCTTGTTGCCGACATCCTTGCCACCCACTGGGTCCACAGAGACGACGCCTTTGTCTCGGTCTACATACACTTCCTCGCAGCCATTGCGACCGCCCACTCCGGCCACATCCCCCTTATCGTCCGCATGCTCGCCCGCTCAATGGCACTGTCCTCTCCGCCCAATGCTGCAGACCGCATACACCTCGCTCTCCGCTCGATACTCGATCTTGCGCCTGCGTCCTACACATTTCTCTTCCGCATGCTCGCAGCGGAGTTCCCACACAAGACTGCCGATGCGGCTCTGCAGGTCGCATACCTGCGCAACCTCCTCCGCATCCCGCACTATGCACCAGCAATCTCTGGCCAGGTTCTCGGGCTTATTGTTGACCGCATCCTCCAGATAGACGTATGTTGCAGCACCAGTGCGCCGCTGACGCTCCAGGTCGACATACAGACAGAGCTTGACGAGCAGGACGCCGCGCAGTCGCCTGCGCCGTCCGGCAGCAGTGCGGACAGCGCGTCTGTCGACGGCGCAGCGGCGCCAGTCCAAGACATGCTGGCGGCGCTTGACGCAATGCTTGCGGCGCTGCTCGGCGACCTTGTGCCGGTCTTTGCGCAGGCTGCGCCGCGCAGCACAGCAGACGCAGTCTTTGGACACCTGCTTGGCGCATTCGAGGATGTGGTTCTGCAGACGTTTCGGTCGCGCTACACACAGTTTGTTGTCTTCTGGGCAGCACAGACAGACTGTGCATACACAGCACGCTTCCTGCGCGCCGTCCTCGGCCGCGCACTCGATGCTGCGCAGCCGCATGTTGCGCGGCGCGCAGCCTGCGCATACATTGCGAGCTTTGTTGCGCGCGCAGCGTCTCTGTCGAGAGACGCGGTCCGGCGGACAGTCGACGCGCTGTGCACATGGACCGCACAGTTCCTGGACGAGTGGCAGGAGAGCGAGGGAGGACACCCGGGTGTCCAGACGTTCTATGTGGTTGTCCAGGCGCTGCTGTACATCTTCTGTTTCCGGTGGCGCGAGCTGGCAAACGACGACCCGCAGGACGGGGCATGGCTGGCAAGCCTGGGGGCGCTTCAGCGGGCGACGGCGTCGGAGCTTGCGCCGGTGGGGCGGTGCTCGGCGACGGTTGTTGCGCAGTTTGGGGCGACGGCAGAGCGGGTCGGGTTTGTCTGGGGCGGGGCAGCAGGCGGGACAGGCGTGCGGGTCGACGCCTACTTCCCGTTCGACCCGTGCCGGCTGGCAGAGAGCCGGAGATTCATCGACCCGGTGTACAGGGAGTGGGAGGACACGTGAGTGCACGTGGCATCACATGACTGCACGTGGGCGCACGTGATGGCGGATGGCGCACACGTGAGCGCACGTGGGAGCACGTGCACACGGGACAGCCGGGCGGAAGGGATGGGGGGGCGGTAACGACACACACGTGCATGGAGACAGACAACACACACACAGTCGACGAGGACAGCTTGGGGGGAGTGGTCCACGGACACTATGGGCTGCACGGGGTGGATGCGCAGAGTCTGATTCCGCAGCCGCAGGTGGGGGTGCACTATGCATCGCCGGAGGACATCCGGGCGATGCTGGATGCATATGCAAAGTTCAAGGGCTTTGCAGTGTCGGTGCGGGCGTCGAACCGGATTACATACCGGTGGCAGTGTGTGCATGGGGGGAAGTACCGGAACACACGGAACCTGCCGGCAGAGATCACGGTAGACCCAGCGCTGGTGGCGGATCCGACGGCGCCGCGGCGGCAGCGGAAGCAGACGACGAAGCGGACAAACTGTCCGTGGCTGGTGCGGGCGGGGCTGAGCCAGACGGAGCTGTGGAAGATCACGAAGGTGGTGGATGAGCACAACCACCGGCTGTATCCGGACGACCCGACGGTCTACCATCAGAACCGGCCGATGACGAAGCAGCGGGTGCAGCGGAAGAAGCCGCGGAAGCCGAGTGCGCGGGTTCTGGAGCAGCAGATGGTGGGTGGGGCGGGGCTGGGGGGGATGGACTCGACGCTGAAGATTATATCACTTGTTCCGCAGGACTTTGAGCAGGGCATGATGGATCCCGAGCTGGACATTGGGCTGGACGAGTCTCTGATGCGGACGATTGGGACGCAGACGGAGGAGCTGTAGGGCAGGGCTAGGACTAGGGTTGGAGGAGTGGGTGAAGAGTGGGTTATCTATGGCCATTTATTCGCTAGTTCTATGTGTATTTGTGGTGGGGGGTGTGGATGGGATATTTTTGTCGGCACGGGTTTTTTTGATTTCGAGGGAGAGCATGCGGAGGTTGTCCAGGAGGGAGGCGGCCTCGTCGTATTTGCGGCGGCGGCTTGCATCTCTGATCCAGTTCTGGACAAGCAGGCGCTGTTCCAGGAGGATCTCGAGTTTTTGCTTGGTGTGTTCGGAGTGTGTCTCGGGCAGGGTGCAGAGGGTCTGTGGAGGCGTGGTTGCGGCGCCGGGGGTGTGTCTGAGGCAGGAGAGAGAGCGCAGGGAACACATGTTTTGCTGGAGAAATCGGCCTGCCTGGAGGCGGACGGCAGTCTGGAGTTCCTGAGCGGTGTTGGATGCAGCGGGCATCTGGGAGATGTCCCTTGAGATCTTGTCGTATTGGGAAAACATGGCGAGTATTTCTTTGCGGGTGTGAGCAGCGGCATCGATGGAAGCCTGGTCTGCGCTGTCGCTGTTTTTTCTGTGGCGCGGATTAAGCCGTGAGCCGGCAAACAGGCCTAGCTTACTTGAGATGGTTGAGACGGGCTTCGAAGTCGGACACCAGTTCCTCGATTCTGCGTCTAAGCACAGACAGCTCCTGGTGCATATGGTCAGTATTTGGGAGGAGCGGGAAGAATCGACTTTGTGCAGGATGGTGACTTGTTGAGGTTTTAGAAGGGAGCGGTAGAACTCCTTTCTGGAAAAGACAATGCGTTTGCAAGTGCTGCAGACACGTATGGATGTGTCTGGGCGAGATGCATTGTTTGCTGGGTCTTTATGCGCTAAACATGTATAAGTATGGAGAAAGGATGGAGCAGAATACCTGTTTCAGCGTCAAGGAGCGTATTTGAGGAACGCTGGGTCTTAAGCCGAATTTTTGAGGAGCACGGAGACCTTAGGCCATCACATACAATTTTTCCGCAAAGTCTACAGTGATGTTTTCTATTCGTATAATTAAAAGGATACCTGGGGAGTTAGGAGTAAGAAACCAAGCAGGAGGCAAAATTACTTGCAAAGTGGACAATGAGTGACGGATAGGTTGTTTTCCCATGATACGACTGTCTGTTCCAATGCCCTTTTATGGGGTATGAGAGGAGCAAAAGGTCTAAAAAAAGAGTTGAGAATAGGCTCTTTGGCTGAATTCGACGCGAGAAGGTTTGTAAGCTATACATGTGTTACTTGACGAGTCCGAATGCACAGAGATTACTTTTAAGAGCCTTTTTTCGAGTCTGTTGGCATAAAGATTAATTTTATGCACTGCTTGTGTGCGGTGTTGTTTAAATTCTGGAAAAAAGTCTATAATAGGCCCTAGGGAATGAATTTAGGATATGAAATACTGGTTATGTTTTATTCAGAGAGTTACCGTTTGTATCCATGTATCCATCTCTCTCTTCATAGCAATTTTTGCAGACACGAGACCATATGCCATTCAAAGGGTCATGTCGAGCCTCCTTAGACAGCTTAATCTAGAAATGTTACGATAAGAAAAGCTTCAAATATTCATTTACTTGATACATTGTATGAATATTGCAAAATAAATTTCCGCATTTTCCGCCTTTCAACAATTATTACATTCAATCAATGTATACATGGGTATATAGGCATCAGGGACGATGCACATAACATATACATGATACAACATATATGTAGTTGTGTATATGTATTTGTATCTCTCTAGAATGCCCATGTACTATACACAGATACATACAATTCACAATATCCGTTTTGGCTGACAGAGGTTTTTTGCATAATGCTCTTGAACATATTGCATCTTCTGTTCCTATTTTCCAATGTTCTTTTGTTACTACCTCTATCTCTTTGCCCGTTTCGTCGCAATTGACTTTGCTTTCATTCAATTCAAATACCTCAGACCTGTTTACAATGTTTTGTGTTACCGCAACAGATGCAAGGTGTTTTGCCTCGTCTATACACTTTTTAAACCATGATTTTACTGTTTCTTGTTTCTCCACTGCTTTGAAATGAGCCTCATCCAAGTGTTGATTCAGTCTATGTAAATCTGCCTGGAAATTCCTCCATTAGCTATTATAAAGCACAACTCCTTTATTCAATCCAACTTACTAACGACTTATTGCAAACAGGACATCGTAACATATTTTTAATAATGATGCTGCAAATTAATATTCTTATCTATAGACTCTGCAATAAAATATAGTACATCGTTGTAAAACCCAGTTAAGCATTCTTATGTAGTCTTTTTCATCCCCACATAAAGTGCTTAATAGAGTCCCCGTGCGAGCCACATCGTGCACAAGACAACGCATTTTCCTGTCTACACAAGCAATTGCATATATACTTCTGAAGCACATTTTTAAAGTAAGGTTAAAATAGGGTATATTTGGCCCTCTATTTGGTGCATATACTCTGTTATTTCTGCATATATTTTTTCAATTGTATATATACTTATTCATTTCTATATATATTCACTATATTCATATATTGTTTAATGGAGCGTACTGGACATACTAATAATGCACCTCGCCAAATAGCACGCTTAGTTAATGGTCAACATATTGAGTTGTTTGTTCAAGGTTTTCTTGACTGTATTCTTGTTATTGCAACAATGCGTGGCAGCGTCTCTGAATGGGTATTCTTGTCTTTGGTTAATTCTTAAGTAACCGGCTTTTTCAGATCTCAGTGTCATTAAACAGTGTAGCTTCTGTGATAAGAGACACATTTATTGCACAAGAAGACAGCTTGGGGCTGCCGTATCTTTCTCCAAAACTTTTGCTGGGAGCATCACGCCATCCTTACACAGATATGGCATGTATGTATGCATCCCAGATAGCAACACATATTGTACAAAGTCAACCTAAAGAACAAAGAACAGTGCTTATTGGATTGAGTCTGGATTGGAAGCAAAATATGGATGCACAACAGAATTTATACAAGGAAATCATGGAAATGCTGGAACAGTGTAGAGTATGGTGAATAGAGTGATTTTTGGCAGTTGTGTGGGAATATATGCATAATAGAAGTCATATATATACAAAATCAGTGAAAAGATTTACGCATGTTTATATAAAAATACTGTATATAGTCTGACAGACGAACACATATAATTTGACAAATGGACGCATATAACAAGAGAAATTAAAATTAATCTATAGAGTTGCTATATCAAAAGATATATTTGTTTATTTGATGGTTAGAAAGTAGTATAAAAAAGTAGTGGTTCGAAAGGGTTTAAGTGCTTTGTTCATCGATTGGAACTAGTATAGAAGTGCATACAAGATGATATATTGGAAAGATACTTTAGAAATAGAGCAAAAACGAACATGGTGAAGGAGAAAACAACATATATAGCCTTAGGATTAGAAGGTAGATAGCATAATGTCTATTGAACGCATACATAACGTATCAGGTTCAGCAAACAAAATGGGGGTTGGCATTATCAAACATCAAAGCAATGGAACAACAGAAACATTGGCAAATATCCGCCACACGTATATTGCACCTCCAGGTGAAGGTTTTTTACCTAAGCATACAGCAAAGCATCATAAGGAATGGGTGCTTCGTTTAATTCGAGAGGCTATGGAAAAGAGTAAATTAAAAATCTCTGATGTTGATTGTATTTGTTTTACACAAGGCATAATTATGGTTTCTGTTGGAAATGAGTGCAACTTACTACTTTCTAGGCCCTGGAATGGGTGCGCCTCTTCAAGCGGTGGCTATTGTAGCACGGATGCTTTCACTTTTGTTTAATAAACCATTAGTAGGTGTTAACCACTGCATAGGACGTATTTTTCTCTTTATATTATTCCATTTTTATTGATAATTATAGATATAGAAATGGGACGAGAGATTACGGGCGCAAAAAATCCGGTAATATTGTATGTAAGTGGTGGAAATACACAGGTAATTGCATATGCTAAACAGAGGTGTTTTTTAAAATATTGCAATTGGTATTACTGACCAGTAGAAGATACCGTATTTTTGGAGAAACACTAGATATCGCTGTTGGAAATTGTTTGGATCGTTTTGCACGGACGATTCACGTGTCTAATGATCCTAGTCCTGGTTATAATATAGAACAACTTGCTATGAAGTATGCTTTTTCTCTCTTTTAAAAGATAAAAATTTATAAATTTATTATTAGGGGGAAAATATTGATTGAGTTGCCATACACAGTTAAAGGAATGGATTGTTCATTTTCGGGCATTCTAAGTGCGATTAATATGATTACAAAAGATCTTTTTGAAGGCAATAGTAAAGTTTTTCGTAAGGATTCACCGTATACTAAAGAGGATTTATGTTTTTCTCTTCAAGAAAATATTTTTTCTATGCTGGTTGAAATAACAGAAAGAGCTATGGCACATGTTGGAAGTGATGAGGTTTTAATAGTTGGTGGTGTGGGTTGCAACAAGAGGTTGCAGGAAATGATGATGTTAATGGCACAAAGTAGAGGTGGAAAATTGTTTTCTACTGATGAAAGGTACTTCATTTTAAAAATATATAATAGATAAGAATTTATAACAATAATTGAATAGATTTTGTATCGATAATGGTTTAATGATTGCACATGCAGGACTATTAGCGTACAAAACAGGATTTCAGACACATATATCTGATAGTCAGTGTACACAACGCTTCCGTACAGACGAAGTATTTATTGCGTGGAGAGAACAATGAAGCATTTAAAATATCTTTATCTTTAAACAATAAATTTTAGATTTACATTTTTTTTGAGTTTTTTAGTCATATATTTCAGGACATTTTTGTTATCATTGAGTATTTAAATTGAGTATCTCGTGCCATCTGTTCAAGTAATAATTTGCTTTAATCCAAGTCAAAGTTATTGTTTTTAATTTCTATTTATATTTTTTTATTATACTATATATTGAATCAATAATGATTATATAATAGTTCTAAATTATTTGAAGTTGACCAGTTTAACTTGATAAATATTTTGTAATTTTGGAATCTTTAAATTCTAAAAACAATTTATTTAAATAAATAATTAAAATGTTTTATCTTAAAATGGCTTTTGTTTTTAACATATTGTATTTAAATTATTATTGTATCTAAATATTTCAACTATAACACTGATGTTTAATAAGATGTTAAATATATTTTAGTTTTTTCATTGTTGATAGATATATTAAAGTTGTGTATTTAGATTATATTTACAATGAAAAGAGTACTAAATATTAGTAATTTTTAGTTTTATTTTAGTTTATATGAAATATATATTTTAAAATTTTTGGAATTTAGATTTATTAAAATTACTTGTGATAAGTATTTTGAAACAAAAAAATAAAAATGAGAGCTTTAATTAAAAAAAAAAAAAAAATTCTAAAAAAGCAACTATAACCTATCTTTAAGTGTAAAAATAAAATAATTTGAAAATGATCTAAAAGATAAACACGGAAAAAATAGATAAACATTTAAAGATTATGAAAAATCAAAATCAAAAAGAAAGTGATGTTTCTGAAGATTCTTTATGTGATGAAGAATATAAGGTAAATTTTATCTGTTTATTGTGTTTTTTTCTAAAAAAAACACAGGATTTACTTCAGAAAGGTCTTTAAAATAATTATAGTGTTTATAGGTTTTAATATGCGTAGAGCTTTCAAAAGTATCATTCGGTACGCTAATTTCAGCTAAAGAAGAACTTGATCTTCTTTCAAATATGAAAAATGAACGTCAGAAATTTCGTGATAACAGAAAGCAACTTAAAGAAATACTTTTAAAAAATAAGGAAAAAATGGATAAAAAAAAACATTCTAGAAAACATGCACCATTAGAAATTTCATCTAAGAAGCCTGTTTCGAGGCGTAGACAAGTAGTTCCTGTTACAGTTATTAAACGACGAGATCCACGTTTTGATTTTCAAGATCGTGTAAATTTAGCTAATTTGAGTTCAAAATATTCATTTATTAAAGATTATCAACAAAAGGAGATAAAGATGTTGAAAAATGCAATGGAATTTGAA
The DNA here is from genome assembly GCA_018127085.1 of Pneumocystis sp. 'macacae'. Taxonomy (NCBI): domain Eukaryota; kingdom Fungi; phylum Ascomycota; class Pneumocystomycetes; order Pneumocystales; family Pneumocystaceae; genus Pneumocystis; species Pneumocystis sp. 'macacae'. The sequence goes on from CM030724.1 coordinate 327,462, forward strand.
AAAAATCAAGAAGAAAAGCAAAAATTCAAAAAAGCAATAACTTCATTGGTAATTTTAAATTTATTCTAAGAATCTTTTTTATTATCTTTAGGAATCGAAATTAATGGCAGCAAAAAACAAAGAAGATGCCTTAAAAGTTCTTCGTGAGCACAAAAGAATCGAAAAAGCAAAAGTAGAAGCAGGCAAGACTCCGTTTTTTTTAAAAAAAAGTAAAAATCTTATTTAAATTTATTGGATTTAATTTTTTCTTAGAAGAACAAAAAAAACTAATAGAAATGGATAAAATTTCTAAACTTAAAGGGGCTAATGCTTTAAATAGATATATGAAAAGAAAAGATAAAAAACTAGCATCTAAAGAGCGGAAAAGACTATCAAGATACCATTCTAGAAGCTAGGTACATGTTTTACGAGGCGTATTTCATAATGATACCTTTAATTTGTAGATTAATAAGTATTTTTATAAATTTTTTTATTATATATTATGAAACAAAAATAGAAAATAAACTATTTAAATTTTATTATTTAAAAACTTTTCCGTTTGCTACATCGTAGCTTTTATTGTTAAATATGATTGGATTTTTCCAATCCCAAGCAGATTCGACTAATTTTCTATCTTCCTCCTTGGTATGATCAAGAAGTGTATAATCATATGATTCCCAATCAGGTGCTACATCAAATGCAAGACTACAGTCTTTGCCTCTAATAAGGAACACACCACTAATTACATTGTCATGATTTTTCCCGTATACAACTAAAGTTCCAAAAATATGTTTCCGACTTGCATCAAGTCGTTGAAAGAATCCTAATGAAAATAAGATAGTTCTTTCTGATTTAGAACTAAATACCTCCACAAAGATTAGAGCTTTGAAAAATTAAACCGAGCTCATCATTATACTAAATAAATGTTTAATTATATAATTTATTCTATATTAATATTCTATACCTTATAGTCAACTTTCCATAAAGAATATGCATCTGGATCGAAATGTTCCCAAAACCATTTCATTGAAACATGTGGGTCGTTATTTGAATATTGGCGTTTCCATTCATCTAATACAAGTGTGCCTGAGGGTGCAGAATCAAGAGGATGCTTCGGCTTTTTTTCTACACACGGCTCCTCAGATTCTAAAGCAGCAAGTGGAAGAGTAGATTCTGGAGCAGCATCCTTTACAGTTTTTTTAGGAACATACTTAATTGGTTCTTCAATTAAGGTTGGAACTGGTACAGCAGAAACCCAGATTGGCTGATTAGTAACTGTTGTAAACCATCGAACAAGATTTTGGAATTGTGCACGCCAGCTTTTTCCAAAAACCTAAGAACTATATTAGTTTTTGAAGTAAAAAATTTTTGAAAAAAAGTACTTTTGAAAATCCTGGTATGAGATGTGCTGCCATTACAATATCTGCAAGAGTTAAACGTTCTCCAACCAAAAATGTCTTAGTTTCTAAGAAATCATCGACATATTTACATAGTCTTTCTGTTTCAGCTTGACTACTTTCAACTGCTTTTTTATTGTATGGAGATCTGCCAACCAAAGGAAGAACCCAATTAGCAAGAGATGTTAAAAGATCAGTATTTGAAAAAGACATCCACTGAACAATCGATGAATATTCTTTCTTGGTCCTTCCGAGAAGTGTTGTTCTTTCATTTTGACTCGCAACTATAATAAAAAATGTAAGATAAAACATATAGAAAAAATAATGTGTTAAATATTTCTAGTTTTTCTGTACAAAGAAATCTACATGAGATTTCTTATTACACTATATTTAATTCAGTTATAAAATGTCTGGACTAAATAGAATATGCCTTTGTTTCGACTGTTATATAAAATATTGTTTCAGATGATTTATTTTCAACACATTTTTCAGACAGGGATAACTGCGTCGTTTCTTATATCATCATTCATTTCAAAACAGTACAAGAGAGTAAAAATTAACAAGTACTTACAATAAATCGAAATTGCATTTGCTTCCGATAATTTAAATCCATCTTGACCTATAAAACCAGGAATCTAAACGAAAAAGAAGTAAGTATAGATAAATACAAAAGAAAACATGCTTTTCTCTTCGGAAACTCTTTAATATATTCCTCACTTAGTCCTTCACTTGGGATTTCATTAATTAATTCTATTTTAAGATTGTTTACTTTTGCAAGAATCAAAAGTGGAATTGTCCTAAAAACATTAGAGATATCTCTTAAATTATATTTGAACATCCCTGCAGTTATCCTTATAGCCAAAAACCTTTCCAAAAGACATTTTATGTTCGCGTGATAATTTTTCGTAAGCGCTAAGGGCAAGGGCAATTTGTTATCTAGAGCGTTGCTAAGGCAAATTGGTAACAAGGTAATTCCACTTTTAAGAATCAATAAATTAAGAAATCAAACTAGTATGTAAAGAAAAGATGAATTATAAACTCAAGCATCTAAATATTACTATCATCTTTTGACCCATGTATTTTTTTTACGAGCCTTAGGCTGACCTGAAAACAGTTAGATAATAAAGAAAAACGATATAAACGAAACTTAACCTGGCTTTTTACGCTCAACGCGGCGAGGATCACATGTAAGACATGATTCTATTAGTTTTCGTTAAAAATATATGCAATCTAAATAACACAGTTACCTTTTCGAAGAAGGGGTCGTAATTCTGGCTCATGAATTACTAGTCCTCGAGAAATTGCAAGTGCAGAAGCTTCTGCTTGACCTAGTATATCCATAAATCCATGACTTATTAATACATCAAGAAAATAAACCTGTTGACCCGCCTCCTTTTACAAGAACCCATATATTGTACTGAAAAAGACGTTGTGTAATCTTCAAGGGACGCATTAATGATTGTCTGTGGTCTAATCTTGAAAAAATTTCATATAAAGTTTTTCCATTGACAAGAATCTGCCCATCACCTTTAATCATCCATACTCTTGAAACAGCTTCTTTTCGCCGTCCTATGGTACGTGAACGTCCTAGAGAATCTAAAGAAGCAGTGTGTTTCTCTATATGCTTTTCAATAGATTCCCTTGTGTAAGCATCAATTATCTCCTTAGCATCCTGTGGCATAAACATTGGGTCAATTTTATTGATTCGACTTAACATCTGAGTAATTGTACGATATTCCGAAGCTTTTACATATTCTAATCCATCTTTGCTAGCTTTATATTGGCTCAAAGTTTTCCATAACCGCATAGGTGCTTCTTCAGAAGGCACCATTGGAAGTGTTTGGTACTGTTTGAGGACATTTTCTATCGCTAAATAGTCATCATAAAATGCCTCTTTCCCTGTAAAGTAAGAGCCTGAAACTGGTTCGAAGGATGGCATCAATTTATTATTATGAATACGTCTCAGGGTCTGGATTGCCTGTCGTCCAGACCGAAACACTTGAAAAACAGACATAAGGCCTTAAATACAATTTTTCGCACTTCTTTTTATAAATTATAACTTCTCTTTCTCAAAAAATTATTCTAGACCAGTTTGAATGCTCGAACATGTAACTTTTATTTAATATTCTTCAAGTATAATCTTTCATCAATTCTTCCACTTTTCTCTCTATGATTCCTAAAAAAACATCTACTTAGAAACCACAAAAGACTACCATTCAGCCTCCAAACAATATCCTTCAAAATTCTGTCTCCCTCATAACTGTACTTTCTATTAATACTGATATCTCAAGTTTTTTCTTAGACCTTAGGATTATAAAACTGTTTTAGGGTTAGGTTATAAGATTTCAGCTCAGACCTACCTCTCGAGACCATGGTTTATGTGATTGCTGGACGAGCAGTTAAGTCTGAGCATGTAAGTAAATATATCTACCCGTCTTCTACCATCAACCATTTTTTAGATAGCAATCGGGACAATTCTCATTATATGCGGTGTAGTTGGCATGAATTCCTTCTTATATTTTACATAACTAAATATCCGCAGGTCATGCCATGCACCGTGCCAATAAACGAGCTGCTCTTCTAAGAGCTAGCGACCCGCCAATTCATGCCAGAAGCCCCCAAGAAGAGGCCTTTATCCGGTATGTTGCTGCTCATTAAACGCTCTAATATCCATTCAGAAATAAACTTGAAGCATTCAAGCATGAGTTAAGCCGTTCTGCATAGTTTTTACGAGCATCTTTGATTTTTTGTCTTTGTTGCTTTGTATTAAACAGGACTTCGATGCTTTATATATTTATATTCTAATTGCAGAATGCGTTATTGGATATTACATAACATGTTTATTCTTCCCTATTGCCTAGAGACTGTTTCTCAGACGCATATATTCTGGCTAAGTACACATATATCCTGCTTTCATCGCGCATATACTTAGTATTTTCACTCATATATCCCACTGTCTATTCTCACGCTCATTCGACTCCCATCTTCCTCACCTCTTCCTTTACTGCTGTCTACTGCATTCATCTCCCACTTAGCTTTGTATATGTGCCTGTCCATCGCATATATGCGTCCTATATGCGCACTATATGCTGCCAATCTTCTTTTTCAATATCGCTTTCCACTCGGCTGACCCAAATCGGAGTCGGCCTTAGGCCGCTGGGTATCGGCGGGTGCAGCGAGTTGACAATTGCTCTGGCATCCGCAGCTCAAAGGCTGCGTAACAGCGACAGTCTGTAAGGAGTGGAGGAGTACAGATGAACAATGTTCAGAGTGGATTCAATGGAACAGCACTTATGACACAAATAGAAGTAGCAAAAAAGCTAGAAATAGAGCAGCAGCAGTTTCAGAACGGAAAGCGTATACGGTCGGATACAGTAATAGAAGGAGAAGCAAAACGCAGACGATTTGAAGAAACTGATGAAGAGGAAGAAAGAAGCATATATAGTGCAGATATGGCACAAGAAAATATACGTTTTGAAGAAGAACAACGTTTACGACGTGAAATGATAGAAGCTGCAGAGAAGGAACGAGTGCAAATGCAACAGATGCGGATTCATGCACTGCTTGTGGCACGGCTTGAGGCACGGGTGCGGCGTGCACAGATTCAACAGCAACAGAAAGAAGCAAAAGACATAGATATATGCATGGGTTTATCGGAGGAAGAGATTACATCAGACTCAGATGATGGTTTATATGGGCCGCTGGAGCGGCCGGCAAAGCGGGTTAAGCGGATTCCGCGGCCAATGGAGGAGCAAGCAATAATAATTTGGCGGGAAATGACTAAGAAAGAGATTCCTAAAGTATTTAAGCTGGTACAGCAAAACAATGTAACGCGTGCAAGCAATGCGCGGAAGACAGCAGTGCTTTGTTCAAAGGAGGCACGGAGATGGCAGTTCAGGACGCATAAGAGTGTGAAAGACATGCAGGCACGGGCAAAACGTGCAATGCGGGAGATGCTTTTATTTTGGAAGCGGAATGAGCGAGAAGAACGTGAGCAGCGTAAGCGTGCAGAGAAGGAGGCGCTTGAACGGGCAAAGCGTGCAGAAGAGCAACGGGAAGCTATGCGACAAGCACGAAAATTGAATTTTCTTATTACACAAACGGAGCTTTATTCGCATTTTATTAGTCGAAAAATAGCTAATAACGAGGGGTCTCCAACGGCGGAAAATGGAACATCCACGATAGATCAAGATGTGTCGGAGCATAATAATGCGATAGAAAATTTATTGGATACAAATGTTTCTGAACGTCCTCTTTCGATTAAAGAAGTTGATTTTGATGGTGTTGATGATGAATCACTTCGAGAAATTGCAATCAGAAATGCACAAGAGGCTGTTGCATTAGCCAGAAATCGAGCTGAGCAATTCAATATGGTTCAAACGAATGGTGAAATAAAAAATGAACAAGACTCGTGTAAAAATATCTTTGACGGTAGTGAAATGAATTTTATGAATCCTTCATCTCTTAAGAATATCACAATTAAACAGCCGAAAATGCTTCAATGTCAACTTAAAGAATATCAGCTTAAAGGACTCAATTGGCTTGTCAATCTATATGAACAGGGTATTAATGGTATTTTAGCAGATGAGATGGGTTTGGGCAAAACTGTACAGTCGATTTCAGTTATGGCTTATCTAGCAGAAAATCATAATATATGGGGTCCATTTTTTGTTATTGCGCCTGCGTCAACGCTTCACAACTGGCAACAAGAGATTACACGTTTTGTGCCTAAATTAAAAGTATATCACATTTTTGATTTCAATGACTCTGATTCTCTATTAGGTCTTACCTTATTGGGGAAATGGAAAAGATCGGAAGATTCTGCGTAAGTTTTGGAATAGAAAACAGCTCACTTATACAGAAGATGCACCCTTTCATGTCCTTGTTACATCTTATCAACTAGTTGTTCAAGATGCACAATATTTTCAGCGAATAAAATGGCAATATATGATTTTAGATGAAGCACAGGCGATTAAAAGTTCTAGTAGTTCAAGATGGAAAAATTTATTGGATATGAAGTGTCGAAATCGTTTACTTTTAACAGGGACCCCGATCCAAAATACAATGCAAGGTATTCTTTTTTTGATTTTTTTTTAATACTTAATATCATTAGAATTATGGGCTTTATTGCATTTTATTATGCCAAGCTTGTTCGATTCTCATGATGAATTCAGCGAGTGGTTTTCAAAAGATATTGAAAGTCACGCTCAAAGTAATACATCTTTAAATGAACGTGCGTGAATGTTTATACTTAATTTTTAAATGTTTATTTGATATTAGAACAATTACAACGGCTTCATATGATTCTTAAACCTTTCATGTTACGACGTGTTAAAAAACATGTTCAAAGTGAATTAGGGGAAAAAATTGAATTAGAAATCTACTGTAATCTTTCTTATCGTCAAAAAACTTATTACAGAACATTACGTGAAAAAATTTCTATTGCAGATATTATCGAAAAAGCAACACAAGGTGGCGATGAAAATGTAGCAAGTCTTATGAATATCGTTATGCAATTTAGAAAAGTATGTAATCATCCTTATTTATTTGAAAGAACAGATGTTATATCGCCTTTGTGTTTCGCACAATGGGCAGAGACACCTTCATTAATGCGCGAAGGATCTAATCTTTATATACCATATAGTTTGAAAAGTTTAATTAAATTCAAAATACCGAAACTCATATATCGTGATGGTGGTATTTTAAACATTCCTGGACCAAGTTCGTCTTTTGGATTTCGTACTAAATATTTTAATTATATAATGAACATATTCAATACAAAATACATTTACGATTCTTTATGGAAAGATTGTTATGGTAAGTTCATGTTGTATTTTCTATAGAAAATATATTTAATAATGAAACTAGATTCCCCATTTTCATGGTCGTATTTTATCGGACTTTCACCTTCTGAGCTTTTTCAATCGTTTCATCATAATATATGGAAAAAAGCTCTTGATATTCAAACAAATCCTAATAAAAACTATTTGGAAAAATTACGTATATTGTATCAAAAAGATATTCAAATATCTAGTCGTTTGATGTTTTTAATAAGAGAGTTTGATGAGCATACTCCATCTCTGAGCATAACAAACGAATGTGCTATGTACAATTTATGCAATGTGCCTCGTGACGTTGTTATTCAACAATTACTTCATCGGTTGGAACCAATGTATGATCAAGAAGTTAGTTAATAATTATTGATTGATTAATTTTAAATGTTTATGTTATAGGTTTCTTCTCCTCCTATTACTGCTGAGTGTACGGATAGAACTTTCACTGTTGAACAGGAATTGTTTTTTTTTGATGAAAATATTAGAAAAGAATTTCTTGGACTTACAGCATTTGATGAAAAGAATATTCTTAATGAAAACATAGATTTAGATTTTATCAAAATTCCAGTAGAAAGTACATTGGGAAGGCCATTACTTGAGAAGTCTGGGTTTGGAAAACTTAGAATGCCTGCTATGAGCAGGTTTGTTACTGATTCAGGAAAACTTGCGAAATTAGATGAACTTTTGGCCACTTTAAAAGCAGGAGGGCACCGTGTTCTTATATACTTTCAGATGACTAAGATGATTGATTTAATGGAAGAATATTTAACATACAGACAATACAAATATCTTCGTTTAGATGGTTCATCTAAAATTAATGATAGAAGAGATATGGTAAATGATTGGCAAACACGACCAGAAATATTTGTGTTTCTTCTTAGTACTCGTGCGGGAGGTCTTGGTATCAATTTAACTGCAGCAGATACAGTAATATTTTATGATTCTGATTGGAATCCTAGTTCAGATGCCCAAGCTACTGATAGAGCACATCGTATTGGTCAAATGAAGCAAGTTACTGTATATAGGTTTGTTACAAGAGGAACTATTGAGGAACGTATTTTAGAACGGGCAAAACAGAAACAACAAGTGCAAAATATTGTTATTTCAGGAGGAAAATCTGTAGAGTTTGGTAAAAATCATAGAGAAGTTGTTTCTTGGCTTCTTAATGATAATGAATTAAAAAAAATTCAAGAACGTCAGAATCAGAAAGATAAATTAACTACATCGCAAAAAAGTAGTTCAAAAAAAAGTATAGAAAATCAATTAAAATAATTATTAAACGATGTTAATTTTGTTCTTGGTACTATAAATAATCAAGCTCTAAAAATAAACGATTTATATTAAAGAAAACTGACTCTTCAATTTAACCTGTTTTTAGAAGATACGGCAAAGGAAAAAGTATAATGTGAAAAAATAAAACTTATATCTTGTATATAAGTGCTTTCATGAGATTAAATGATCTAAGTGATATTTTCTATTTATTTGTAACACATATACATACATACATACACATATATATACACTATGTACTAATTAATATACAATATTAATACATGAATAATTATTTCCAGCAATGGTTTTAGTTTGTAATGCTTTATGAACTTTTGGAATATTAGGTTTTACTCATATTCTTGTTTTTCCTAATTGTTGCCGAATTTCATCCAATTCTGCTATGCTTTTTGAATATTTTGTATTAAATTGTTTTGAAGAAATATTTGGTATCATTTTCTTGCCAACTATTTCATAATTGTTGAGAAAATCATCCATTATTGATTCAAAATCCATTCTTTGTGAAATATTTTTTTCATCCAAACACTCATCATTTATATTATCATTATATTCTTTCTCTATCTATAAAGCAAATTTAGTCTTTTGAAAAGAAATAATACCATATATACTTCTTCAAATCTATCATCTAAAAGTATTAATGCCTCACTTCTAGGAAGTATAGAACTGGACATTGAATTATAAGTAGCTGTTGATAATAATTTTCGAGAGTTTTTTTTGTATTTAAAAATTTTTTGAGAGGAAATGTTATTATCATCATCACTATCATCATCATCATCATTATAAATACAGTTTTTAACAAGAACATCTTTAGATGTTCTTATTGTAACATCTGAATTTGAATCTTCATCGTTTGTGTTTTGAAAAAGATCCAAATCATCTAGTTTTCCTGACTTTATCAAAACATCTAAATCGCCGTTTTCATCCGATGATAAATAATAATCATCATCAAGAGCTCTCAGAACTTCTCTAAGCTCTGGGTCCATATCTGGTTGGAAACCAGATATGCTATCAGGAATAGACTGCTGGTCTTGATAACTCCCCTTTTTCTCAACTTCTGAAGGAAACAGAATTTTTGGAAGTTCTTGGATAATATTTGATTTCTGATATATTGGTGCTTGTAGTAAAATTGTACTTGGTGACTTTTTTATTTCTCGAAGATGTTGCATGTAATCATAGTCAGTATCATCGTATGAAATGCCATATAGTAAAGCTTCTCCAATATTTTCCCTAAGATTTTTATTTGATTTTTTTTTATTTATATCTTTAACGCTATTTTTATGTTCATATATTTTTGTCTCAATAGAGGTCTAAGATAACTTAAAAAAGTAAAAATGTACTAATTATTGCATACTTTTTTTTCGTTTCCTGAACGTGTAGGAATAAGTACTCTTGAAGGTGCTTGATCGTCATAAATTAACGGGTCTCTCTGAGATCTGTATCTGTTATTAGTTGGCTGTTTTTTTTCTAATTTTTAAAAACCTATGAACTAGGTGAAATGTAACTGATTTTCTCTTGTCAATAAATTTCTTTTTTGTCTAAATACAGTTATCAATTATATTTTAAAAATATAATAAAATTTACCATTTTTGATGTAACGGTTTAACGATATTAAATGATAAGCAGTTTTTTTAAAAAAAATGGTAGGTTTGTTTACGTTTTTTAATACAAATAATGTTTTCTAATCTTTCAAAAAGAAAAAATTACATGACTTTCTTGGAAATTCTTTAAAAAATGAAATTCGTAATTTTTATAAAAAAAAACCACATGTTTGTTGAGATATTTAAGAAAATACTTATTTATACTTTAAAGGCTTATTTAAGTGATCAAAAGGATTCTAAGTCAAAAAAATTACAGTCTATTACCTATGAAAAATCACTAGACGCATTTTTATCTGCAATTAAATTGTCTGAAGTAGATGTTATAGTTGGTAAATTAAAGCTTATGTTTTTAATATTTTTCAATAAAAATAGAAAAAAATAATATAAAAGTTATTGAAGAAAATCAGAGAAATATTTTTCTTTTGCCATATGAAAAAGAAAAAGAGCTTCTTAAAATTCATGAGCAGTTAAGATCTGATTTAATCATTCCAAGACGGTAATTTAACGAAAAGTTTTGTTTTTATTAAAGCTAGTTTATAGACCATATTGGGATTCTAATACTACACCAGAAGAGCTTGAAAGAAATGAAAAACAAGCGTTTTTTGATTGGCGTAGGAAATTAGCATCGTAAAATTTCATTATATTTATTTTGATATTTATTAATTTTATTAGTCTTCAGGAAGATCACGATTTACTTTTAACTCCATTTGAGCGAAATATAGAAGTTTGGAGACAATTATGGAGAGTGATTGAAAAATGTGATTTAATTGTTCAAATTGTTGATGCTAGGAATCCTTTATTATTTAGATCTAATGATCTTGAACGTTATGTAGGAGAAATGAATAAGAAAAACTTTTTGTTAATTAATAAAGCGGATTTAATGACTTTGAAACAAAGGTATTTAATAGAATTTATATAGTATATAATATTGAATTATTGAAGAAAATACTGGGCAGATTGTTTTAAAATGAAAGGAATAAGCTATGCGTTTTTTTCTGCACTATTGGAAAGAAGTATAGATAAATCCTATGTTAATATAAAACTTGGTGATATTTGCGAAAATATGAAAAATGAAATAGAAAATGTATCTAATGGAAATAAATATTTTTTAAATAATAATAGTATTTTGGATAAAAATATAAAAACAGGAAAAGATGATTTTTTCGAAGATGAAGAAACAAAAATAGTAACTGTAGATGAATTAAAACAAATATTTTTGAAGAAAATACAAACATTAGATACTAATAATAACAGTGCTATTACTGAAAATTTAGAAAAGTTTTACGTGGGGTTGGTAGGATATCCAAATGTAGGGAAATCATCAACAATTAATGCTTTAATTGGTACAAAAAAAGTGTCAGTATCAGCTACTCCAGGGAAAACAAAGCATTTCCAAACTATTCATGTAACTGATAAATTAATACTATGTGATTGTCCGGGATTAGTATTTCCTAATTTTAGTACAACCAAGGCAGATCTTGTTTGTAACGGTGTATTGCCAATTGATCAACTTCAAGATTACATAAGTCCACTCTCTTTAATTGTACAGCGTATCCCCAAGTATGTTTTGGAATCTATATATGGAATTACTATAAAAGTAGAATCTTTTGAAGAGAATGAAACAAGTGTTTTTTCGTCTGAACAGTTTTTGACAGAATATGCAATTAGTCGGGGAATAGATAAATCTAAAGCTTCTAGATATATTATAAAGGATTACGTTAACGGAAAGATATTATTTTGTAATCCACCTCCAGGAATTGATTCAATTATTTTTAATTCTGAATATTTTAACTCATTTAAATTATCTATGAAAAAACATTCACAAATAAATAATTCTACTGAAAAGAAAGTATTTAAAGAAAAAATGCAAGATAGTAAAGAAAAAATATATTATAAATCTCAAGAATTAGAGAATAATAGATTATTAGCATTTGATAGGGATTTTTTTTCTCAGAATAACTTATCTCTGGAATTAAATCAAAAAAATAAAGGGTTTTATTACAAAAAGTGTATCGGGTCTACTATGACATATCCTTTTGAGGTAATTTTTAAAAATTTAAAATATAAAAAATTTACTTAAATTAGCATAATTTACAAAATAATGTTTTAAATAAGTCTAAGAAACATTTCAAAATGCATAAGCGAAGAAATCGTCATATTTAAATTATAGTATAGATGAAAATATTTTTATTTATTTTTTTGTAATTTGTAAAATAAAAAAATTTTTGGTATATATTTTTTTATAATATAATTATTAATTTTATTCTAATATTTCTATGTTTAATTTTGAATCATTATATACCCCTTGTTATATTGACATTTTTAGATATTTTTTGAAATTTTTAAAAACATGAATATAATTGAATGTATATAATTAATTATTCTAGATCAAAAGTATATAAGATCACGTGAAATTGCTATAGCAACCTCACGTGAGAAATGTTTTGTTTTATAAGTCCAGATCGAAACGATTTGATTATTCTATCTTAATTTTTTGTATTTCTTTTCTTTCAGAAAATGAATAGTATAATTTTGTTATGTTTATATTAAATATTTTAACAATGATAGATATGATTTCATTAAATAATTTAAATCAGACATTTAATATGGAAATAGAAGATACATCTATTCAACCTATGCATCAAGGAAATTTAGAACTTCAGCGTCGGCTTTTGCAAAAAAAAATTATATATGGGTTTTATTGTTTAATATAATAAAAGCTATTTATTGATTATTTTTAGAGGAAATATAGCATCACCTACAGATGATCTTATGTCTCCTACAACTGCAAAGTTGCAAGCTCATAAGCGAAAATATTATAATAAGTATGTGTTTAGATATTAATAGTTTAAAAATTTTAAAAATAAATTTTTATAGAGCAAAGCCTCAATCATTGCAAAATATGTTTACTCAAGCTCAATCCGACTTAAAGGAACAATCCATTTAAGAATAGGTTTAAATTTAATATTTTCAATTTATTTGTTTGAAGTGTTTTTTGTTTTGTAACTTACAAAATTATGGTAATAGTCAATAGCTTTTTTTAAACTAAAATATTTTAGGGAAATATATATTTTAAGTTTTTAGTTTTATATAAAATCTTTCATATGTATTTTTATTCATTAAATGTAACTTTCTTAGAGAATAATTTTTAGCGTTATAAAATTTATTATCATTTTTATTTTATTGTTTTTTATTTAAATTATAAAAAGAAATCCCTTAAATATATATACAATAAATTAATGAGCTTTTTTTAAAAGAAAATATCAAGTTTAAGAATAGCTATCGAGAATAGTATAAAACGAAAAAATATCTTTATTTTTGTTAAAGCGATATTTAATAAAACTAAATATTCAATAATATATATATATTTCTAAAAAGTCAAATATAAATAAAAGTAAGAATAAAATATCCTAAAAATCCTTAATTACAATAAATAAAATATTCAAGTGTTTATTTTTCTTCAATCATACTAAAATTTATTCAGATATAAAGTTTATTTTAAAAAACAAATCAAAATTCTTAAAACAAAAAATTAATATAATTATATATCACCTTAAATAAAAATAAACCATAGAAAGAACTGACATCAAAAACGAATTAACTCAATAAAAAGTCTTATTCTATAAATGCTTTTCCATACTGAATATTTTTATAATAATAAAAACATTTAATATAAATAATTGAGAAATAATTATTAAAACCATAATTGCTAAAAAAGTTAAATCTTTTCTAAATAATTAATAATAATTAAAATTTTCTGAAATATAATTTTTTGATTTTCATATCATTTGATAAAAATTTTAAGTTGTGCAATAAAAAAAAAAACAAAAATAGTGAGTAAAATTAAGAATTGAAAAATAATAACCCATCTTTGGATCAAAATCTATGAAGTTTATTTTTAAAAAACTAAAAAAAAACAAATAAAAACCTCATTAGATAAATATTCCATTCTGGAAGTAACTATATTTATATCTTTTTTTAATTTAATTCTTTGATATTTAATTTCTGTTGTAATGATTTGCCATAATTCTTCATACTGTTGTCTCTATATAAATTAAATTAAATTATACAAATTTATATTTTTACAAATATATCTAATCGGGAAAATAAAGTAGAATTTAAAGTTTGAATAATAAAATCCATTTTATCGTCATATTCTTTTTCCATTTTGACAAATATATTTCTTAATATTTTAGATTGTTGCTCAATATACTGTAAATAAAGAGTTGTATTTATTTCCAAAAAAGACAATCTTTTATTAATATTTTTATATATATTTTTCTGAATTCCTAAGTTTTCTGTATTCGAGGGTGAAGATTGTTGTTCAATACTTTTAGTCATTTGTGTATCTATTTCTTTTTTTAGAAATTTTTGAATTAAATCGAATAAAAAAATTAATCAAACCTTGAACTAATGTAGGTTTTGCAAATAATTTACTAGAAATACTAGAAACAGAAATAAAAGATGAATCTATTTTTTCAGATACTGAACTAAAATCCTGATCACTATGATTATTTAAAGTCGAACAAATAAAATTTTTTAAAAATAAAGCTGGCATTTGATAATTATGATTATTTAAAGATTTTTTTAATGCAGAAATAGAACATAATGAATATAATTCCATATGTTGATCTATATCATTAGTTAAAGTTTTGACCGCATAATCAACAACTATTGGAGTATTAATGAAATGTTGAAAAGATGAAATTTCAGAAATTCTATTATTAGTATAATTTGTTTTTTTCTTTTCAAAAGAATGTTTTTTGAAATTTGATTCAGTAAGAGAGTAAATTTGTAAATTATTATTTTCAAGAATAATCTTATGATTAACCTGATTGTTTTCTTCAAATTCGTTTTCATCATATTTAAATTCTTCAATCATTGTTGTACCATAAACTTTCAAAAGTGTAACTGGACAATAAAATTCGTTACCATAATGCGTCAAAAAATCTATACGTAAATATTTTGCCCATATTAAAGGATTAATAATAGTAAATATTTGAATATCTTTTATATTGATAGCTGTAAATATACCGAGTTCTTTCCATATTGATTTTTTAACAGGATATCTATCAGAAACAGAAATACGAAAGTCTTTAAAAGTTGAAGAGAAAAATTCTAAATTGCCTAGTACAATGGTATCAATGAGAATATCATTACAAAGTTCAACAATAACAAATTTATTATTAGCAGAACATTTATTCAGCATATAACGATCCTTATTTGACGATAATATAAATGCTACACCTTTTGCTTCTACATTTGCTTTCAAAACAGCAGCAGCACAATCAATTGACGCATAATTAAATCTTTCTTTAGGTAATATTTTTGAATAATCACTATGATTAGATATGTTGTACATAAATTTTTTATCGGAAATATTTATTTTATTCTGTATTTCATTTTCTTTTTTCTTTTTATGATCGTTCTCAATATATATCTGATTCATTTTTTTAAAATCATGAAGAAATGTCTCACTAGTATGATATGTAGAATTGTTTTCTGTATTTTTGGAATCATTTAGTTCATATTTGTTCAAAGTGTGAAAAATATTATGTTTTTTCCATTCATCAAAAGATAAAAATAGAGATTCAACAAGATTTTCGAATTCTTTTTTAAATTCTCCATTAAATTCTTTATTTTTATCAGAAAAAAACTGTTTTTCAAGAATTTCATCTTCAAAAGAAAAGCAGTATGTGTTAAATATAAACGCATTATTCTTGCAGTGAAGTTGGTAAACCCATTTTATATCAGATAAATTTTGCGTATAACTTTGAAAAATCTGGAAAAAAAAAAGCCAAAAAAAGAAAATGCTATTATTTACAAAAAAGAAAACAAAGAAAAAAAGATTCATTATACTTTATAGTTTCAATCATAATCTAGTAAGAAATTAAATTGTCAGTTTTTTTAACGTTATTAACGAACTGTTCAAGAGTTACAATTACTTTCAAAAGACTTCTGAAAGTTTTATACATGAATATATAAAAAATATGTTAAATTTTACAATGAAATATCTAATTGAAAACATATAAATAGCACTTTCTGCATTTTTCTTTTTTTTATAAGATAAATCACGTGAATGTGGCAAAATCTTACCAACCACACGTTTCGCGTTAAATATTTAATGTAATTTACTCTATTAAAATAATTTATAAACTTAAACATTTTAGTATACTTCTTTTCTAAACGAGAAAAATATTTTGTTTTTTTAGTATATGATAAAAATGCAAAAAAATTCTAAAAATATTAAACAACAAACACTTTTAGGGTTTATTAAAAAGCCAGAAAAAAAAGACGAACAAAATTCGAATAATTTTCCATCTACACCTATAAAGTCAATAAATATATTGTCCCCTGTGAAGAAGGATTCTTTTGAAACACCTTTTAAAATGAAAGAACAACCATTGGATCATGAAAAAACCATTTCTTTTAATGGTATATCTACACCTCTAACGTCAAATATAGAAAGTGACTTGGGACGGAAAGTACATCTAGAACTAGAAAATTCATCTCATTTTCCTTTATCTCCGCCATTGAACAATGTAAATAATCTATATTTGATAAAAATTAAATTTATTTATTTCTTAGTCTCAAGAAAAATTTAATTATGAAGACGATTCAGAAGATGAAAATGACATGATTTATACACGTGGTACTGATTTATTCATATAAGTTTATTATGTTAACATTTGTAACTAGTAAAACGAAAAAAATCTAAAATTGTACATGATAGTGATAATGAATTTGAAACAACTATTTTAGAAAACGAAATGGTTTATAATAGAAAAGATGGTAATTAAGTTATAGCTATAGTGACTTTTTTTAACCTATTTAAGATTCAGATTTTATGACTAGTAGTCAAGAAGAGAATTTAGAAAAAATAAAAAAAATAAAAATATCAACAAATGGAACTAGGAATATAAGAAAAAAAGAAAAAGGCGAGAAGTTAGAAGAAGATACTTTAGAATCTATGAATAAGTTTCCATCAATTAATACCTCATTTGAAAAATCATCTTCATTTTTATTTGATGAAAAAAAACATTTTGAGGATCTTAATGATAAAAATAGTGAAAATTATATGTTTTTGCTTCCTGAATATAGAAGAGATGCTGATGGAAATTTGCCGTCATCACCTGATTATGATCAAAGAACGTTATATATACCTCCAAGTGCGTACAAGTCATTCAAACCATTTGAAAAACAATATTGGGATATTAAATGCAAGTTCATGGATACTATAGTTTTTTTTCAAAAAGGGAAATTTTATGAATTATACCAATTAGATGCAGATATTGGTCATCAATTATTTAATCTTAAGATGACAGATAGAGTTGGAACCATGAGGTTTTAAATTTCCTATATCTATACCTAATATTTATTAAATTTAGGATGGTTGGTATTCCCGAAGCTAATTATGAATATTGGGCTTCTAAATTTATTGCAAAAAATTTTAAAATTGCTCGTGTAGATCAATTAGAATCAGCTCTTAGTAAAGAAATGAGAGATAAAATTTCTAAAACTAAAGAAGAAAAAGTCGTTAGAAGAGAATTGGTTCAAGTATTAACTTCTGGGACACTTGTTAATGAAGGAATTATAAAATCGGAAATGTCAACATATTGTATGGCAATTAAGGTTTAATTTATTTTTTTTTATTAAATGAATAATTATATTTAGGAAGATTATAAAATAAATAATTCTAAAGTATCTTTTGGAATATGTTTTATTGATGCTGCTGTTGGACACTTTAATATCACGTATTTTGAAGACGATTTTATAAGAACAAAACTTCATACCCTTATTACTCAAATAAGGCCTAAAGAACTTATTTTAGAAAAAGTAGTTTAGCCTATATATGTATTTTATTTAATTATACTAGGGAAATGTCACTCATCAAACTATAAAACTTTTGAAAAATTCTGGAATTAATGAAATGATATGTAATTTTATAAAACCAAATATAGAATTTTGGGATGAGCAAACAACTGAATCACAAATTTTACTAAATGGCTATTTTGGAAATAGTGACTATAAGAGCTGGCCTCCCGCACTTCAAAAGGCACGAGATTATCCTTTAGCATTGTCTTCTGTAGGTGGACTAATATGGTATTTGAGAACAGTTAATAATTTAACTTTTATATAACTTATATTAACTTTATAAGCTAAAAATGGATAAAACTTTATGTACTCTTGGAAATTTTGAATGGTATAATCCTATACAAAAAACCTCATCACTTATTCTTGATGGGCAAACTCTAAAAAACCTTGAGGTTATCATTATTATTTGATATGTATTCATATTGATGCAAAATTTATAGATTTTTAACAATTCTTATGATGGTGGAACAGAAGGAACTCTTATAAAACTTCTTAATAGATGTATTACACCATTTGGTAAAAGTTCTATGAAATAATTTTATTATTAATATTTCTAATAGGAAAACGTTTATTTCGACTTTGGTTGTGCCATCCATTACGTTCTGCTAAAGATATCAATGAAAGGTTGGATGCAGTAGAATTATTGAACGATCTTTCAATTAGAAAAATTATTACAAATTCTTTTAAAACTCTTCCTGATCTTGAACGGATGATTTCACGAATTCATGCCAAAAATTGTAAGAGTAAAGATTTCGTATGTGTTTTGGAAGGATTTAATACTATATATCATACATTAGGAGATCTTTCCAAGACTTTAAAGCACAATAATGGTCTTCTTTCAAATATTATAAATAATATTCCAAATCTTATGAATATTCTTGATGAATGGCAAAAAATATTTGATTGGCAAAAATGTAAAAATGAAGGTATCTAATAATATTTGTAATTACGTCATTTAAGTTCTAATATCCTTAGATATACTTATTCCTAATCCTGGAATTGAAAAAGAGTTTGATGATTCTCAAGATAAAATAAAAGCTATTGAAGAAGAGCTTTTTCAAATGGAAAAAGATTACAGAAATCAGTTCAAGTAGTTTACTTTGTTATTATTGTTATGTAACATAAATTTTAGATCACCTCAGATTACTTTTAGAAATATTGGGAAAGAAATATATCAACTGGAAATCCCTAAATCTATTAAAGTACCATCATCATGGATAAAACTTTCATCTACAAAAGTTCGTATTAGAAACAATTAAATTATTAAAATTTTAATTATTTAGTCTGTGAATAGATATTGGTCTCCTGAATTAAAAAAAAAAGTACGACAGCTTCAAGAAGCTCAAGAAGCTCATAAAATTATAATTAAAAATGTCCAAAATACATTTTTTACTCATTTTGATAAAAACTATTTCCAATGGTTAAAGATAATTAAAAGTGTCGCATATTTGGATTGTTTAACAAGCTTATCAATATCATCTATGGAATTTGCAGAACCATCTTGTCGTCCGAAAATTATTGATAGTGAATATAGCGTTTTAGAGTTTGATGAGCTACGACATCCATGCGTAATTCAAAAGTTGTTTTTTACCTTTTTCTATTAGTATTAATTATTGTAGCACATCGTCATGTTTTGTACCAAATAGTATTAAGTTAGGTGGATCTAAAAGTAATCCAACGATTGCTTTGCTAACAGGACCAAATATGGCAGTATGTTTTATTTGAATTTTTTCTAATACAAATTAATTTGCATTAGGGAAAATCTACTTTACTGAGACAAACATGTATTGCTGTGATATTAGCTCAACTTGGTTGCTGGGTTCCTGCAAAGTAATATGAA
The DNA here is from genome assembly GCA_018127085.1 of Pneumocystis sp. 'macacae'. NCBI lineage: Eukaryota > Fungi > Ascomycota > Pneumocystomycetes > Pneumocystales > Pneumocystaceae > Pneumocystis > Pneumocystis sp. 'macacae'. The sequence goes on from CM030724.1 coordinate 347,275, forward strand.
ATTAAATATTTCTTTATTTAATTTTATTAAGGCGTATTATACTTACTCCTATGGATTCTATTAGAAGTAGACTTGGGGCAAGTGATAACATATTTGCATCACAGTCTACTTTTATGGTAGAACTTTCAGAAACTAAAAAAATTATTCAAGAATCGACTTCAAGATCATTGGTTATTTTAGATGAACTTGGACGAGTATTAAATTATATATTGCTATTATAATTATAGCTTATTATAATAGGGAACATCAACTTATGATGGTTTAGCAATCGCATATGCTACACTTCATCAATTATCTACGTATGTAGGATGTCTTGGGTTTTTCTCTACACATTACCATTCTTTGGTAAAAGATTTTGAAAATCATCCGAAAATAGCTATGTATTATATGGCTGCACATGTTGATGAAGATAAGAAAAAAATAACATTTTTATATGAATTAAGACCTGGCACTAGTTCTAATTCATATGGAATGGTAAATATAATCTAAATTATACGATAATCCTCATTATATGTATATAGAATGTTGCTGCTATGGCTGGTATTCCTGAAGAAATCATCAAAAATGCAGAAATATCTGCTAAGAAATTTGAAATATCATCTCAAGTTTCTCAGCTTAATAAAACTAATTATAAATCAAGTATTTCATTAGCTTCTCAAAGCGATTTTTCATGGTTAGTAAAATTATCTATGTCTAAGGAGCCTGTTCCTTCTACACTTAATCTTAAAAGACAACTTTATGTTATTGCAAGTGTTTTTTAAATATTAATTTTATGATTTTTCCTAAGTCTAAAAATCCATGTTAAATTAATTTTTAAAATTCTATAATTTGTAATAATTATAGAAATTATTATCCAAATATGATTTTCATATTATAATTCATTAACCTATCAAATAATATTATTAGTGCAAGAATTTATAAGAATTTATAAATTCGGTAATGGGAAAATTAGAAAAAACACTCAAACATGTTACTATTTTTGTACTATTTTATATAAAATTATAATAACAGTAAATAGTTTATTTTAAAAAATAAAGTCATTGCTTTATATAGAGAAATTTTAAAATCCATACGAAGTATAATTTATCATTTGTATTTATTATTAAAAAAATTTAGAATTAAAAAAAAGTGAAAAAAATGAAATATGTCTATGGGTAAATTTCACTTGAAAACAAAATTTAAGTAATTAAAGTTAGGTTCGTCAGGAATTTGAAAGAAATAGACAAATCCAAGATATTGTTAATAAAAATATTTAAATATCAATTCTAATATCAGTAGAGGATGATAAAATACTTATATTCTACAGGAATACAGCAATTGCAACAGATTAATAAATCCTTGATGTTATCTGAATCATCTAAAACCAAAGAAAATCAAAACTAATAAGTTTAATATTATATTTAAATATATACAAGACAATATACAAAGAAAATAACACTATTTAATGTGGAATCATAATGCATAAATAATTATAATATAGACTATAATCTAAATTTTAATGGATCATCATCACTATTATTCTGACTAATGTCGGAATAATTTTCAGCATTTTTTGAAAATAGTTTAATTTTATCTCTAAATAAATCGTTTTTTACAATACTCAAATCAGTATTATTAATATTTCTTTCTAGTGATATTAATTGCTTTATTTTAGTTGAAAAATCTCTTACTAAATATTTGTTTATTACTTTTTTGTTTACTAAGTTCTAATAATATACCATTAGAAAAATTAAACACAAAAATATTATATACCTGGAATAAACCTCATATCTTCAGGTTTATATTCTACAAGACGAATATGTTGAGTGTATGTTGGCTGTGTTCTTTGAACCTAAAAAAATTAAACATTATTTATAAAAATTTACTAATGAACTCTTCTAAATTTCTTAAAATTTTTTCTTCCATTCCATTTAGGATTCCAACGAGAAGAAATATCTACAGAGGATTTTTGCAAGTTTAATTCTACTTTAAAATATTCAACAGTTTCTGAATTTTCTTCTTTTTTATAAAGATTATTAAGATAATAGTCTTTTATTGATTCGTTTTTTTCATATTGAGATAATATTAGTCTGTTTTTTTGTGAATTAGGAGTTAAAGAAATTTGAGAATTTCCAATTTCAGATGCGAAAGATGAATTTGAATTTAAATAATTATATGATTTAGTTTCATATGTATTCCTATCTGAAGCCTTTTTATTTAAAGGAAGTTTTTCTACAGAATCTTTTGTATTTTGGACAGTAACATCATGTATATCTTTAAATATTAAGATCATAATTCTGAAACTTTTTTTAATAATCTTACCATCCACAATATTCTTTTTTTTTGGGGAAAGTTGACTATTTTGGATAAAATTTATACAGTTATCAAGTTTACGATTCATTTTTATATTAGTATCAGTAAAAATAAAACATGACTAATTTTATTAACTTTTATAATTCAAATAAAAACAAATACCTTATTATCCGACGTTTGATAATCTATTTTATTATCTGGTATAAACCTATTAAAATTTAAAGATTTTTGTAACAAAGTAGTATTTTTGTCAATATTATTTATTCCCAGTGATTTAATATTGCATTTATTATCCTTAAATAATTAATAATTATTTAAATAATAGTAAAAATTATAACATTATCATTTAAAATAGTATTCACATCATATTTTTTAGAAACTAATAATATACATTATTTACTTAAAAGATTAGATAAAATGTTACCCTGATATAGACTTTTGTCATTTAATTCTAAGTTAAATTTTGGGGATCCTATATTCATTAAATATTTTCCAAAAATCAAATAAAATTTAAAATATACTAAAATCGCATTTTTTATTAAATGTTTGTTTATGACATTCTGAAATATTATTTTGAGATGTAAGATTATTTTCATGAATTGAATCATAGTTCTCATAAATATTTTTCTTGAATAGAGAAAGATCTAACTTTAATATAGGTTCCAAAAAATCATCTTGATTTATTAAATTCATTTTAACTCTATTATGTAAGTCATATGTATATGTTTATATAAAAACGAACCTTTTAGATGCTACATTAATATAGTAAGAGTCTTTAAGCGGTGATACAGCAATTGCATTAAAATGATTTTGCATAAATACAATAATTTGTTCGACATTAGAAGTTTCTTTACAAAAAACTGCTTTTCCACTAGCAGCATTTATTGGAGGTGATAAATTAAGGTACTAGCATTGTAAATTTTAGATATTAAATCAGGAAAAATATTACTTGTTTCTCATCAAAAAAAATAAAAGTTAATCCCTGAAATAAATGTCTTCGTTTATTATCAGGCATAAAATCTTCTGGAGATGCATTAATAGTTGAATATATATTATCTGGGGGAACATGTTTTTGAGGATTAGGAAATCCATGATCAAAATTGAGTTCTATAAGACTTATTGTTTCTATAAGTTCATTTATATAAGAATTAGTTACTACAAATGCACCATAAATTAAAGCTTGAAGATTTTTAGCTGTATTCCTTTGTTTAGAAATAACATGTGTTGTTTTTTCAGAGTATTCTTTTGTAATCTTAATACCTAAAAATAAATATTATACGAATAATTTATTGGCTATAAAACCATAAACTTCTACTAATGGTTGAATATCTTTTAATTTTATTCCAGATAAAGTAAAAACAATAGGATTCCAGAATAATCTTAGGAAATTAATCATTTTCCGTATACACTAACGAATATAAACCTAAATTTCCCTTGGCATTTTGCAAATATAATCTCTTGAGAGTCTTGATCACATTTCTTCGACATATTCATTAATTGTACATCATTCACGATTGTACCAAATTTAGATCCGAGATCAATAACATATATTGGTATTTTTTCATTCAAAAGTAACTAATGAAACAATTTTTATAAGTTTTTTCCAAATTACAAGAATAATTTACAGATGATCCATCTTTTGCAATTCCTACTACAAATTTGGCATGTATTTTACTCACAGTTTTTGATTCGATTGTAATATCCGTAATATCTTTAAAAATAAGCTATTTTAAGAAACATTTTTTATTCTTTTTTACATTTTGCACGTCCAACTAAATACTCTTTCCCTGGTCTTAAACATCGACGAACACCTAAAATTAAAGTATTAGTACATCTTGAATTGATATAAATAAGAGAAAGCATCAAAATACCATTCAATTCATCTAAATTGCTTTCCAATATCCACATTTATTCAAAGAAACGATGTCGGTCATGCAAATTTAAGATTCGAGACAAACCAACGTGTATTATTTTAACCAAATAAAAAAGATAAAATACGCAAATTCAAAGGAGTTGCCAAATGGCACTTGTTGACTATACATCTTCGGATGAAAATGAAGATCAAGTAAAAATATCAGTAAAAAAATTAAATAATTGTAGAAAGATCATAGCAGCACCAGATGTATCTCTTCAGGTGATTATATAGTTTTTACCTTTCAGAATGTTAAAATGTAAATTTTAGGATGCTAAGAAGTTTAAATTAACACAAAGTGATTTAAAAAATCGAAAAATAATGATAAACATTCCATATGAAGATCTTTCTAGGCCAATCCAGGGTCCTATTAATCCATTTAATGGACAAACGCTTAATGAAAAAACAGTAATCACAGGGAAACGCATAGGTTTTTAGAGATAACTATATCTAATAATTTCAGGTCATGTGGAGGAGCAAGGCTTTTCAGATGCTGCATTCCGTGATCAATACCGTACATTCAATGCATTTGGATATGCACGAGATCCATCAATCCATGCCATAGGATTAAATGGGCCTGAAGCGTTTGTAGGCGACTTAGAGCTTGCTATGAAGCAAAATGGGGAGAGTGTATTAGAAAGAAAGTTTGACAAACAGCGAACTAAAGATTTAAAAAAAATGAGGGAAAAAGAAGGTGATTTGGCGACAGTTTATGGGGAAAATACATATAAGGGCCCCTGGGCAAAGTATAAACATATAGAGATTGAACAAATACTATCTTCTCCAGACACAGATGGAGACGATGAAGATCAAATTCCTGTCTCGAATCCTATTATTGAGTCTCAAGATCTTGATGTTAACACAACTGGTATAGAAAAAACAACATTTCACGGCGAAAACATGTATGACTATCAAGGTAGTCTTTCTAATTTGTTTGATTTATTTTTTATACTTTAATTAGGTCGAACATATATGCATGTACCTCAAGATTTGGATATAAGTTTGTCAAAAGAACCAGGACAACAGGAATGCTTCGTTCCTAAAAAACTTATTCATACATGGGAAGGTCATACAAAAACTATTTCTGCTGTAAGGTTTTTTCCTCGCTCTGGACACCTTATGCTTTCTGGATCTATGGATTCTAAAATTAAGGTTTTATTAAATTTTCCCATTCCTTCATACGTCTTATTTATTTATTACTAGCTTTGGGATGTTTATCATGATAGATTACTTCTTCGTACATATTTTGGACATAGTACAGGTGTTAGAGATATAACATTTACAAATGATGGACGAAAATTCTTAAGTGCGAGTTATGATAGAATGATAAAACTTTGGGATACTGAAACAGGTAAATGCATTATCTTTACTATCTGAAATAATTTAAATAAATACTTCAGGACAATGTATATCTCGATTTACTACTGGAAAAATTCCTTATGTTGTAAAATTTAATCCAGATTATGCTAAGCAGCATGAATTTCTTGCTGGGATGTCAGATAAAAAAATTGTTCAGGTATATTTTAATTTTTTCTTATTTTTATAATTAACAATTTATAGTTTGATATAAATTCTGGAAAAATTATACAAGAATATGATCATCATTTAGGAGCAGTAAATACAATTACATTTATCGATGAAAATAGACGATTTATAACTACGTCAGATGATAAATCATTACGTGCTTGGGAATATGGAATACCTGTCCCTATTAAATATATTGCAGAACCTTATATGCATTCTATGCCATCAGTAGCATTGCATCCTTCTGGAAAATATGTAGCCTGTCAATCTCTTGATAATCAAATAATTGTATTTTCAGTTGTAGATAAATTTAGACAAAGGCGCCATAAAAATTTTAAAGGACATAGTTGTGCTGGGTATGCATTAGAAGTTAATTTTTCTCCTGATGGTTAGTATATTTTTTCATTAGCCGTTGATTTAGTTTAACAAAATTAAGGACGTTTGTTATGTAGTGGAGACTCAGGTGGTTATGCATGCTTTTGGGGTAATAATTTTTTAAAATTAATCATCTATTATTAATAATCATAGATTGGAAAACATGTAGAATGTATAAGAAATTTGCAGCACATGATGGTCCTTTATCTACAATAGCCTTTCATCCTCAAGAAACAAGCAAGGTTGTAACAGGGGGTATTTAAAATTGTTTTTATTATGATATTTTAATTGTATTATTAGGATGGGATGGAATGATACATTATTGGGATTAGAATTAAATTTGTAAATATTTACCATTTAATTAATATTCAAATATATTAATAAAAATATTTTTTTTTTATTAATATTTTTTTTATTAATATTTTTTTAAAAATAAATATATTAAAAATTAAAATGAATAAAAAACGAACTTTAAATGATTCATTGTTTTATAGTCGTTTGAAAAAAAAATATAAAGAAAATCGCCCATCAATTGAACAAATACATAGTAATCTTTTATATATTTGTTTTTTTATGTTTTCCTAATAAAATATTGGTAGCTATTACATTAGCTAAATTATATTCGGCTCAAAATCTAATTTCTAATAAAGAAACTCAGCAAAACAATACTAATTTAAGATCGTTAAAATGTGATGATTGTGATCAATTAATTATATTTACACCCGATACACTATTGAATTCTGATGATTATTTTTGCACTATTTGTCATCATATTGTTTGTGATATATGTAAGGTTATACAGTATATACAATACTAAATAAATTATAATGTCTTATTTAAACTAGATATCAACGAGACAATGTTATTTATTGTCTTGAATGCATAAAATATGCAAAAAAATATTAATCTATATATACTAGTAAACTAAACAAATTTATACAACAATATGCAAAATATAAATATGTACAAATGCATATTACTATATGCGGATCGTTTAGAATTTAGTTTGCTTATTTCCATAAAACATGGTGCGTTTGGGCATTCTTCTACGTATTCCTAAACGTTTAACAGGCACTATTTCTTGTTTACTTGTTTGAGGAAGTTTTCTAGATTGTGTTTGACATAAAGTTGTTTGAGCTTCTGAAAAAATATTACTATTATTGCACGCATTTTCCTGCACATTTAGTTCTTGAATATATGCAGATTCATCAATGCATTTCGATTGAGATTCAATTAAAGATTTTGGATCTTTAACATTGTTTTTACATATATGTTTAAATTCCACTACTTTATCCTTTTTAAAATTATATGTTTGTTTAAACAAATCCGTTTGGTTACTATTATTTAAATTATTATAAAGAATTTTCTTAGCATTTATAAATCCACAATGTTTCGAAGTTATTTCTATCATAGAATTGATTTCATTATTATATTGTTCTGAAGACGTCATTTCAGTTCTAATATTTTTTTCTTCATTTATTTTTTCTTGATAAAAATTACAAAATGCATTATCTATAGAAATATCATTATCAAAATTGGACCTAGAACTAGTGAAAAATATTTAAAAAAGTTAAATTTAATACTTTAAAAAATAAAAAGTTGGTTCAGGTCTTTTTAAAAGTTCAGAAATAGTTTTAATAAATGTTATATTTAATTTTGGACTGTATTTTTCAAATAAAACAACAGTAGATATTTTTTCTAGAAAAGAAGAAAGTTTTAAATTTTCTTGAAAGTTATTTTTAAGGGGATAAGATAAATAAAGCATAGCTTTTTTATTAATATGTTCTAAGAATGATTTAGTTACCTTGAGCCCGAGTAATTGCAACATATAATAATCGACGTTCTTCTGATATATCTTCAGCTCTTGAATGCGGTACAGATCCATTATAAAGGCCAGGTAAAAATACAATTGGCCATTCTAGACCTTGGAATTATAAATTAATAATTTTTAAATTATAATAAAACAATACCTTTTGCTGCATGAATAGTAGAAATAGTAACCTACTCAAATATATTAGTTTATATTTATTTCAATACTATACAAACTTTCGGAATAGAAATATTTTCATTTTCTGTTGTATCAGAAAACAACATTATATTATTAAGAAACTTTATTAAAGGTCCTTTATATGTATGATCAATTTCTTCAAAATAGGAATAAACATCATTTGTATCTGAATTAATAGTATCTGAATTATTAATAAACTGTAAAACATTACTCCAACGTTCATTAAAATCGTCCGGGAATTCTTTTAATAAATATTGTTTATAGCTTATTAGATCACAGATGTAAATAATAATGTCAGAAATATGTATATTTATTTGATTTTTTATATAGTTCCTTATTTTATTTAAAATATCAATAAAAGTCGAAACAGAGTTTTCTATTTTTTTATCCTTTCTAATATTACATTTCCCTTGACTTATTTCTTCTAATAATGCTAACACAGACTTTTTTGCAAGTTTTGATTTTTCTAGAATTAAATTCCATGTATTTTTTCCAATACCTCTTTTAGGAACATTAATTATTCTTGATAATGCAAGTTCATCATTAAAACATATTAATCGCAGATATGCAATAATATCCTTTACTTCTTGACGATCATAAAATTTACAAGCTCCAATCTACTCAATTAAAACCTTTAGTAATATTTAATCAGAATTTTATTTACCATTCTATAATTAATACCAAATTTCTGAAATGAATTCTCAATAGATTGTATTAAGACCGAAGAACGTACTAAAATAGAGAAATCTTTATATGTTAGAAATCCATAAGTACCATTTACGTATTTTTTGATTTCTTTAGCTATCCAATGAGCTTCTTCTATATGATCTTTCAAAACATTTAAAATAGGAGTAAATCCAGTTTTTAAATTTGAATAAAGAACTTTAGCGGGACGATTTGTATCTAAAATAAAATTCATATAATATACAAATATAAAAAGAAAAAATTTTACCTTGCTCAATCAATTTTAAAGCTGTATTTAAAATAGCACCAGAAGAGCGAAAGTTGTCTTCTAAAAAAATAACCGTAGAATCAGGAAAATCGTGTTTCATACGCTGGAAATTTGTAATATCAGCAGATCTAAAACTATATATACTTTGATCAGGATCTCCTAAAAATTATTAAAATAAAACTAAAACAAGAAAAAAGTACCAACTATTGTAAGACAAGACCCTTTAGATATTAAGCATTTTATCAAATTATATTGAACCAAATTTGTATCTTGATATTCATCTACAAAAACATGCTTAATATTTTCAAAACACTTAGAATTTTCCTTAAATAAATGCAAACAATATAATAAAAGATCATCAAAATCCTATGTAATCTTTTTTTTAAAAAAATATTATTAAATAAAATAGAATATTACAAGTAATTTATTTTTTAAAAGGTATTCCTGGTAATAACTAATTTATATGAATAAAATGGGGGTAATAAGAATGATCAAACCAATAAATATTCAAAATCTCTTGATGATACAGAAATCCAGGCGAAATTAAGGACTTTTCCATATCCGAATAATCATTAGTAGATATACTTTTAGATTTCAAAGAAGAAATTATATTCATAATTGAGCTAGGTGAAAGTCTAATAGTAATATTATTAACTAAAATGTGCAAATCTATAACATGTTTTTCTTTTAAATATTTTTTGATTATAAGAATACTTTAAAGATTATTAGTTATATAAAAAACAATAAAAAACCTGTCAGATCTATCTATAATACCAAAAATACCAAGTCCAATTAAATATCCGTATTTTACAAGATACTGTCTTGCAAAAGAGTGAAAAGTTCCTATACAAAAAGTTAGGACATGAAAAAAACAAAATAGATTTACCAGAAACCAGTCTAGTTGCTATATCTGTCCCTATGGTTACATTAATTCTGTCTTTAATTTCTTTTGCTGCTTTATTTGTAAAGGTCACAACAACGATATCTTTTGGAAATATATTGTGTTTTAAAAGTATATAAGAGATTCTGCTAATTAAAACAAGTGTTTTCCCTTTTTATTATTTTTTTCATAATAAAAAAATGTTTTTTACCAGAACCAGGACCTGCTAAGATTTGTAAAAATCGTTCTGAACTTGTTACAGCAGAACGCTGCTTGTTAGTTAAAGAATTGATTAAAGATGTAAACTTTTCCATCCTTTTTTTTATATTTGCACATAGAATGATATTTTATTACATTCTAGAAGTTTGATTATTCAAATATCCAAATTCAGAATTAGTTTTAAAAATAATAAAAAACAATAAAAAATATAATTAAATTTCAGAACTATGATACAACTCATAATTTATATATCTTATTTATGTTTTAAAATTAAACCTTAAGTCCCAATGCACTTTCATAAAAATACCAACAACTATAATAGTTTAATGATATAGAAATATCAAATAATTATATACCTTGGCGAACCATAAATATATCTAAATATTATTAATTAAAAAAAATAAACAAATAAACATACGAATCCATTGCCTCTCTAAACCTATTTTTATACTGACGAGGAGTTACAACAGTAGGCTCTTTTCCACCACCACCTACTAAACCTTTTTCTTTAACCCAACTTTCTAACTTTTTATCCCAAGTATAAGTGCGAATACAGTCTATGAATATATTAGAATAATCAAACAATTCCAAATTATACCAATAATCCCCACAATTAATTCTTGTTTCTCATCATCAATACCCACAACCATAGAATAATCCATAACATTCATTTTTGCTAAAAATAAAGTATCATTCCATAAAGACGCCCTTAAAATTTTTTTAAAATGTTCACGAATAAATAATGGGGAATCATAAATAACTATAATAAGTTATTTATAAACTAATTTAAAAACAGTTATTACATTCAACTAAATTTTCATCTAACAAAACTTCATTTTCTTTACCAGTTGACTGTACATGTCTATTTCTCATAGAACCTTTTAGATCAAAAATCTACAAAATTAATTCAAAAATAAATATAAATATAATATATACCCGAGATGTTTTTCTTCCATAAAACAAATTTTCCGTTACCAATACATCCATCTTTGTAACCTTTCCTGTATGAGGATTTCGAGAACCTATTTGATAAAATCCAATAATTTTTGCCATTACAGTAGGTAACTTAAACAAATTAATGAAGTTCATAAAATAACAGAATGATACTTCATGAAAAAATGCTTGAGACATATATTCGAAATAAGAAGGTGCAAATTTTATAAAAGCTTCTGTTTCCAATCGAGATAATTGTTTCAAAACTAGTCTATCATCTAAAAAACATATTAACATAAATACTTAGTAAGTACAATGTACCTTACCTCGGGTCTTAAGAAAAGCAGAACCAGATTTCCCTCCAGAAGAATCCCATTTAAAACATCTTGAAAGAGATGAAAGATAGTTTTCATCACAATTACAGGCACGTCTAAATGCATCAAATTGTTCTGCATAAAATACCTTGCAAAATAATCGTGCAGAACCCTCTTGAAATTCTAAATAGTTGTTAAAAATTTCAATATATTTAACTAAATCTTACGATATTTTAGATGAGTTCCCATAGGTTTTAATAATGCATCTTCTAATGGTTTTTTAATTAAATTTTTCAAATCTTTTACTTTTTCTGCGATTTCTGAATTTTCAAATATATTATGAAGAACTTTGATATGCTCCATTTCTTTAAGTTTATCTAAATAATCAGCAGAACTGCAAAATTATTATCTTATGCAAATTTTAAATATCCTACCTTAATATAAATGCAATAAGAGAACTAGGTTCATCTTCTCGAACAATTATATCTGAATCAGTAAATACATGTTCAGATGAATTGCTAATACTATTAATAATTAAAATTACAAATATATAGTAATTTACAGAGGATAATTTAATGCAGACCATCCAACAGTAGCTCTATCGACCCAAAATGCAAATAAAGCTTTCATAAGTGATATTCTTTCAGCACCATGAGTAGGAATTTCATCTACAATATCATCATTAGAGAATTTAAAACGTTCTGCTGAAGTATAAAGAATTTCTAAAGAAGAAAGATCAGAGTCTTTTTCTGAATTTTCGAGATCTATATTATTTCCATATAAATTAAATGAATCAATAGTTCTGGATCTTCGCATCTTTCTCTTTTTTCTATTCAAACTAAATTCTTGTTTATTTGTCTTTTTCAGATTCATTTTTTTTTCATTAATAAGAATTTCATCATCTGAAGTTTCATCAACAGCTTCTTGAACATTTTGAAAAACCTCTACTATAGGTCTTGATGATGATGGAGGAAACGCATAATTCTTTTTGATTTTTAAGTGTCTTTGAGTTTGTTGATTTTCAAGTTCCCTATTAAATTGTTCAAAATCATTAGGAAAATTCGAAATATTAGTTTCATTAAAATTTTCTGAACTTTGAGAATTAAATTGTGTATCTAAATTCTCTTGATATTTAAGAATAGGTTGAAAATTTATGCTTTTTAATTTTAGAATATCTTGAAAAACATTATCTTTTTTAAAATTATACCCAGAAAATTTATGATTAAGCTTAAGAAATTTTATAAAATTCTTTCTAAAAAAAGAATTTTTAAAAGGAAAACTCCCGAAAGATGAGACAGGAAAAGTACTGCTCTCTCTTTGAATATTCAATTTTTCGGAAAAATTTAAATTGTTATCATAAAAAACATTGATTTCAGTATCAACAGCTTTTTTGTTATTTAATAAATCACTTTCTTGAGAATTATCATTAAAATTTTTCATTTTTTGAGAAAAAGTATCATTATCATTTGAAAACTCGTACATATTTCCATCCAAATTATCATTTGCTAGATTATAAGAATTTTTAGAAAAGACAGTAGTCTGCTTTGGGGATGAAGTTTCTATTATCTCTTTTTTGAGATTAGAAACACCAATATTTATATTGTCTTTGCTGTTCAATGAAAGATTAGATTCGCTAGAAGATAGAGATTTTAAATTTTTTTCACTAGAAGTCCTTTTTATTACTAAAAGACCATTTTTATTCTATAAAAATTAATAAGTAAAAATAAAGTATATTAAATACTCTTTTTAGTAATTTGTCTTCAATGCTAGAGTTTTGATTTTCGGAAATTTCTAAACCTTTAGAGTAATTACTATCTGAAATAAAATCTTTATCCATAAAAAACTTTCTGAGATGCAAAGAAGTAAATCGTCGTAAATCTTTTTCAGATGGAAAAAAATTCTTATCAAACTCATTAAAATCAAAATCCCATTGAACAACCATTTCTTGCATAGTTCTTAAAACTCGATTAAGTGGTAAAATTTTCAAAGGATGAGAATTTTCAAATGAATTTTTCAATAAATCTAATAAAAATATTCTCTCCTCTTTAATTTTTTTCCTAAAACGATCTATTCCAAGCCTACATATCTCAAATTTATCCAATGGCATAGCATCTAAAGTAATACTGTTTAATCTAATCTCAACAGAATCACAAAATTTTTCTATTTTTGATTTTATCGAATTATATTCTTCCAATTTCATCCGAACCCATTCCTCTGGTTTCCATATTATCTCAGTTTGAGGTAATGAAAGACCATAGAGCTCTATATAATCAAATTGAAATTTTACTAGAAAATTTTGATATCCAAAGCAACGAATACGATCCTTATTTATATCATGATTACATGCATCGACTTTACATAGAGCAATGCTGTAAAATGTTAATTCTAAATACTTCCCAAATGAATATTTCCAAGTATTATCAGACATTGGTATCATCGGAGTATTCTTTTTACAAATTTTACAATAACTCCAGACATGAATATTTTTCTGCATTTCAGGAATAGGATAGTTTAATTCCTGCACAATGACTGTAATACGAGCATGATCATGAACATAACATTTATGATGCTCAAAAAGTTTTTTTCCACAAAGATTTGCATTACAAATAATATTAACAGTTGAACACATATCTTCAATATACTGTCCCAAAGTACAATCAGTCTCACGATAATATTCAATGATATTCATAGCAGGTCCTTCACATGGAATCGCAGATGCTGTACATACACTAGAATATAGTACGGCAAAACCTTGCTGAGAAAAGGGATTAGCGATACCAATATCTTGAACAAAATATGATTTCCAATTTTTTTCTTGAACTTTAAGTTCTTGTTGCAACTTTTCAATTTCAGAATTTTTTAATATTCCTTTCACATTTGTATTTAATAACAAATGATCATTATCAAAAGCATCAAGTTCTTTTAAAAGAATATTGATCTTTTGATCTAAGATATTAGAATTTTTATTGTCAAGTAATGTTTTGAGATATTTTTCCGAATCCCGAACTTTTAAGAGCATATATGGAGGAGGAAATTTAACGTAAGGCGATGCGGATAAAAGTCTTGCTTTAAATGCACTTATAATAGAATCATATGACGTTTCATAGACATTATCATTATTTGTAGAAGTAGTGTCTTTAGGAGAGCTTGATATAAGTTGATTCAACGATATATCTGATAATAAAATAAAATGATCTCTTATAAGACATGTTTCCAATTTCAAGTTATATACTACATATATCATTAATTCTACTATTTTCTTTATAAGAGAAAGTTCTTGAGATGTCGATCCACGAAGAATAACTGTACATCCGAGATCTTTTGGGCATCCTTCTAAAAATATAAACGTTTTCTTGACATTTGGAGCATTTGGACTAACAAAAGTTTTTAAATTAAAATAAGCACATCTTCCGACTCTAGGTGATAGTGCAAGTTTATCAATTGATGAAATAATATCTGCTCTTGTACAACGAGAAATTGCTTGAATAACAGATGGTTTTACATTCGATGCAACAACAATATTGCTTTCAGATAAATATTGCATAGCTAACCCTGAAACGCTTTTTTCAACAAACAATATAGTAGGATGTAATGCAATTATTCTGTTTACAAGATTTCGAAGGTATTCTTTTTCCTGAGCTATAACAGGATCTAATGACATAAAATGAGTTTCTGTACGATGATATTCAATTGGAAAAGTAATTAAAACAACCCTTGGATTTACTAAAGAAGTGTTCATCTTTTTTAACGCAAGTTTTTTTGTAAACACAAGACCTTGAATATAACAACTTAATGTAGGATTATTTCCTAAAATTTTCTTAATTTTTACATAATGTCGTATGTCGATATCATCACCATTTCGAACATTAGGATTAATATTGTCAACAATTTTAAACAGTATTGGAATTAGAATTTGTTCCCAATCCGAAAAAGATATATTAAAATCTAATAACAATTGTTTCAAAAGCTCTCGAATATAAGATAAAGAAAATGGATTTGTATCTATTATTTTTGAAAATGTACCACTTTGCGGTAATTTTTGAAAAATCTTTAAAGAAATATTAGAAAAAGATTGAGTAAGATATGAATTTTTAGAAGTTTCTGCATCCTTTACATATTCGGTTGAAACATGATAATCTTCGCATTTCTTATTTGGCTTTTTTTGCTCTTTTATATATTTATTAGGCTTTACAAACCCTCTTTTTTTTAAATTTGTATTTGTTAGTTTTTCACTCTCTAAAAATGAATAATCTTGATGAGTTGACAATTCATTATCCATTTTTGAAAATATGGAACCATTCGAAAACAAATTTGATTCTTTCTTTAGATTTTCAAAAGTCATATTAGTCAATTTCATATCAAAACCAAAGTAATTTTTTTTATTTATAAGATGTTTTCTTTTTCTCCTTAAAATCAATTCCTGTTTTGATGGAATTACTGTATCACACGGTGGATCAATATTAAAGGATTTGAAAGAAGATGCTAAGTAATCCTCATCCTCATCTGCATCCGATCCACCACTGTCTATGATATCGATAGACCTAAAGGACATTGGAGACAACGAGTCTAAATTTAAGGTATTATGCGGTAAATAATGAGTATCTTTCGGCGAAAATGCAACATCTTGTTCTTTTTTTTTAGGAAAAAGTGTATTTATGAAATAATTTGATTTAAATGGACTCTGGGATATTGACCGTAACCAATGGTTCTCAGAAAACGTCCTCCCTTCCTCTTTATCAATATTTACACCTTCATATTCATTAATAATTCTGTTACACCTATTACAAACACGCAAATATTCAATATGTCCAAAACTTGTTCCTGGAATCAATGTCGTACATTTTGAACAAAAAATCTGTCCACATGTACCTAAAAATTCATTAATCCCAAAAACATTCTTTCCCAATATAATACTCACGACAATGATGTCGGCGGCGCCATGCTGCTTTTTATTAGTTATTCTTTTATTATATCTATTCCTTTTACTTGTAAATACCATATCACACAAAAAACATGCCAAACAGTTCTCATCCTTCATCCAAAAGTCCTTTCCAAGTCTTCCTGTCCGAAGCCTCTCAAGTATTACTGAAATTGACCGTTCCCGGGTCCCTGGTTCCCCGCTCTGCGTTTGAACCATCTCCGAATCACTTGATATTTCATGTTGCAAAGTGTATCCAGGTAATCGGTTTATAGATACCCCAAAAGGCGAAAAATACATGTCATCCTGCATAAAATACGTAGAAATACTCTTTGCTGTCTCCGTTTCCCCACGTTCCATGCAAATCCCGTCTTGAAGCACTGAAACTCGATCAACTACTGGTCCAAGACCTGCATTTGCATTCCGTAGGAAAAGCTTTGTAAGTTTCCTAAGAGACTGAGAGAAAACAGTCCCTGTTTCACCTGCTGCTATGCCTGAAGCCCCACGCAGACTCCCTGCAGCGTTTGTATTGCTGTTTACAGTGCAGATGTTGCTTGGGCCCGTATATATATTATCTGGAAGCACATACATCCCTGTTTTAAGTGCATACATCTCACATTGCTTGTCTGTTTCTCTTGCTTCTAGATAGTTTGCATCATCAAGAACTGTATATGAGCCTGAAACATCTGATTTATTGCTGGAGGCATTAATAGTCTCTTTTTTAGGCTCATCAAATGTATTAAAGCTTGTAGGGTTTTTATCTGTGTTTTTCTTTAATTTTTCTGTGTTTTTTCTGCCAAAAAAACGGGACAAAAGGCCCATTTAATAGCGAACATATATACGCGCTGTAAGCAGCCAACCATTTAGTCACACGTGATATAGACTTTCGATCACGTGATATCTCATGGTCACGTGCAGAGGAATAAAAAGAGTTGATGGTATATATCTCTGTAAACACACAATACAAATACTGAGAAGCTCTGAAAAGTACACAAAAAAGACTACAGCAGTGAGAGTACTATGTGTAGAAGGCATTTTTTAGATCTATCAAAGACACATCTGTACGTATATGACACATATGCCTATTTCACATCCAAAAGACAAGACTGTATGCACTTCAAGCATCGTGTTGTAAGCAATGTTGTATAGTAACAATGGGCATCTGACAAACCATGCATTCAGAGTCTGTGGAGTGTCACGTGACAAACTGTCACGTGCATAGAGTGCGAGTGGAACGCAGAAGAAGCGATGAGTGGTATTTTAAAAAAATGGATACGCGGAAAAGTACGACAATCACTGGCAACGATGGCAGAAAATCCAGTGCGGCTTGCACAGAGTCAGAGAGTGCAATTGATGAAGGTAAGTAAGTGATTTTAAGGGCCAAAAGAGCTAAAAATGATAGTTTCTTACATATGAAAAACCGGTGTTTGCAGAGGTTTCTGATATGGAAACATTTATGTGCTGTGAATTTACACAGGAATGCGTGGAGGCGTATCAGAAGTAGGAACTTTTTATCTCGACGTTGTTTAACTAGGTCCAGTGAATTTGGAAAACGCTTTACACAGATCAAAGGAGCATATTTGACTTTAAAAAATATAGAACTTAGGATTTATGAGGCAGAAAGCTTTTCAGTTTCAGTGCGGTTGGTTGTTCCACAGATCCAGTTTCTAGGTGGAGAAGGAGAGGCAATTGTTGGTCATCCGGTGTTTTTCACAGAACATCAAGAGATACGTATGCTACTGCGATCACCACAGGTCCAAGGGTACTTTTTTTGTTCAATGGCCTTGTTTCATTTTCTTAGCATGGAATTTATAGATTTCTTTGGCCTCGGCTATCAGTAGAGAAAGCTGGTGAAGGTATGATGATCCAAGAAATCATTGGGATTGATGAGATGATTCAGGAATCAATGTCCTTTCGGAAACAAAAGTTTGGGACGACAAAAATGAATCGTCGGTATATGTTATGTTCAGCATAGAACCAGTTGGGTACTGATGAAGGATAGAATGAGTTAATTAGAATCCCAGTATCGATCGACGATACTAAAAAACGTGGATTTTTGTTAGCACATACAAATGAAGATGAGCGACATAAATCAGGAAAAAAACGGCAAAGAGCTTTGCATCCTGGCTGGAGGGTTTTTGTCAAACTTATTTATTCTGTTTTGATTCGTTATGATAGGGATTTTCTGAAATTACATATAAAGATTGTATTATTAGTGATGAGCAACTGAAAATACTAAAACGGGATGACTGTAAGCATGCATTAGTGTTGAGAGTCTCTCTTTATAAGAAATTAGCTTGGTATCCTCCGATAGATATGTTCCAGCAAGATGTTTTTGCGTCTGACAAAACTGCCACGCCGATATCAAAAACATACCAAAAAATGGTTCTTTAATAAAATTTCACTCGCTTAAGTTCTGATATTTGCAGACATATTCTCCAAATTGTAGTAACAACTTGAATTCCTCACCAGAAAGCGTGTTTTCATGGGAAGAATCTCCTGTATTGAACAAAAGTTCCACTTCTATTATTGAAACAAAAAGTAGTGGTGAAAAGCCGATCTTTTACATGGAAAAGAAAGAATTTTTTAGTGACAACGATACTCTTCCTCCAAGCTCTTCACCCGTCACATATAATCCTTAATTACAGATTTTAATCGAAAATATTTCATTAGAATTCCAATATTATTATCTTTAACAATACTTTTGTATCCATTTAAGTATTTTTTGGAAAAACCTTTTTCTGGTGCTTCCTATTTCTTCAGAATTTTAAACAAAAGATGTACCCACCAACAAAAGTAGAACACCTTACCCTTGAAAACTAATAAGCATTGCTGGACTTTGCTTTTTTTACTAAATATCCAGGTAGTGTATCTGATCTATTGACAACATGTTTATCGATATATATTAGATCTTCTTCTGACTCAATATCAGAATTAATTGTTTATTTCTTCTCAAAATTCATTTCTACATCCTATTTAACACTTCATCTGATACTATAGTCTCTACAAAGCTTCAAAAATTGTTATTTTACTCTAAATTTTGATCTTATATCATCTTGATAAAATATTATCTAACTATTATCCAATTAACCATTTTTAGCCCTGGAATTTGTTCTCACTCAACATTTCAGTCCCTTAATAGCCTTTCATTAACCCTGTCATCACTTAATTTTATTTAATTTTCCCTCAAAAATCTCTCAGTATTCTCAAAAACACCAACATACTAGTGCCTCCTCAGAATTGTCCATCCACACATCCATCTGTACTAATTTCCTTAATTAATACTGCTCTATCACATGGCATCCTAAACTCACTGCTCCTTCACTATTTCCTTGGTCCTCCTCCTCTTAGTACGTCACCACCCCTGCTGCATAACTCACACTACTATCTTTCACCGTCCTGCACCGACTGCTTTGTGTATAGGCTATAAATCGGAACCTCTCATGTATTTTTGCCTTCTCTAGTGCACACAACATCACACTGATTGGGTGCCTGGTCTCGTCAATTACTTGCTCCACACTTATACACAAACCGGCCGCAAATTGTGTTCCTCGTTCTTGATAGATACTCTAGAAATCCTCTGTGGCTTCCCTGCTCGATCTTCTCTATTCCTTCCCGGTCGCACCTCTCAATCGACTTATAGATTGGCTCACTCTCCAATGGCCCCTCTTCCTTTGACAATCGCCGACCCTTTCTGCCTGCCTCTGCATAGTATGTATACGAGAACCTCTGTCCCCTTTATTCTTTGTATTTCTCTTATCTATTTATTCTCTCCTTACCAATGGCAGAAATCTGATGATACTATAAACCTATTCCTCGTATCTCCAAGATATGGCGCAAGCAGTTGTCCGTATTGCATCTCCTGGTCTGCAGTAATTGCTCCAACAAGAATAGGGACAATCTTTGCAGCTGGTGACCATCTGCTGCAGTCAGCAATCCTTAGTAGACCCTTCTCAATATCATACTCGGTGAGTAGATATCGGATAAATGGAAGCTGCAGCTCAATACTGTGTTCATCCTCGTCTGTTTGGAGATCCATTCGTGCAAAGGCTCCAGTGGACTCAAGTGAAGCAATAACTGAGT
This sequence comes from Pneumocystis sp. 'macacae', assembly GCA_018127085.1. NCBI lineage: Eukaryota > Fungi > Ascomycota > Pneumocystomycetes > Pneumocystales > Pneumocystaceae > Pneumocystis > Pneumocystis sp. 'macacae'. The sequence goes on from CM030724.1 coordinate 367,685, forward strand.
TGTCAGAAAGAAGAACGGCCTAGAAAGCTCTCAATGGCCCAAACTTACCTTCAGTGTCGAGCGGCAGTGTGCCAAGAGGAGTCTCATAATCAGTGCACGATGAAAGTGCACAGTGTCGGAGGTCGACATGGTGTGCAGGGCCGAGTATAAATACACGTTCTCTATAGTCTGAGAGTGCAGACAGAAACAGCAAGGACTATACACGTCAATCCAGGCAACAGCAGCGTACCCGCGGCCAGCAGTCGCTCCGCTGTATTCATAGCCTGCATGCCTGATCAGTCAGCTTGGGTCAGTGCAAAGCCATAATCAGACGGTGTAATAAGAGCCTTTCCTGTTCCTTGGGTACAACTTTCTCCGAGAAATGTCTTGAGTGCTGCCCTCAAAGCGGGGACTGAACTAGGATACCAGGTGCCGGCGTGGGTTGCTCGTCGATGCATTGCTGTGCAGCGGGCCATCTGTCGGTATTCTATGTCTGAATCGGGTGTAGAAGGGTCTCAGGAAAAGCCACGGCCATGGTAAGCAGGTGGTAGAAGCAGTAGGAGCTGACAGGCAGTTGTGCATGTCCAGAGACACGGAGAGCACGGGACGAGTGTCTTGCACTGGGAGGGGACGCTGAGGGTGACTGCCGAGAGTTGATTGAGGCACACCGCAGGTAGACAGTGGCATTATGGCAACTCTAACGATAGATGTATGGCACAGTATGGATACCGTGTGTAGGGTTACAGGCACGGGGAAGAGTGTTGTAGAGGGTCAAGCAGAGTGCAGTAGAGGCAATGAAGCATTGATACTAGGGTTTTCATAGGGATTCCGTAGGGTTAGCATTAGTGTTGTAGGGTTGCAATCGTAGGGTTGTAGTCGAGGACTGCACTGGGTATTACTGGATATTGAAATTTGGTTCTGCAAATTCTAGCAGTAGAACTGTTTGGAATATGCTAGAATGTGCCATTAATGTCCAGAATTACAGTTTAACTGTGGTTTTGGAGCACATGTTATTTTCGTTGCTAGATGGTGGTTGTTGCCATAGCATCTGTTGCCGTGGCTTCTCTCTAGGCACTAACTACCGATCTATCGTATCCACTAGTGTTGACAGTGGGATTGACAGATTAGGTTAGAAGTGGTTGCATTTGGGTTACACTGTATAGGATTGTGTCTGTGCTAAATATGTATTTAAGTTTGATCCTATTTCTGTACTTTGACTTATGTGCATATGCGTGGTTATATTTAGTTTGTGGTTATGTTCTGTGATACGAGTATGCTTGTATAGTGCTCTGCAACATATGCATATTTAGCCCCGACCCAGAAACCCACAGCACTCCTGGTGCATGTAAAGGTATGTGCTAGGGTTAAAGTTAACAGAGTAATAATTTGAGTGAAAAGTAGTTATGTTTATATTACTGCATACATTGCACTTGTGTATATACCTGTGGTTATACTTGTAGTTATGCTTATTTAGATTAACTGCAGTTAGAGAATGCATTAATCGGTTAGGGTCAGGGCTGGATCAGGGTTAGGGCTAGATATGCATATCTTACACTGTGCAGGATACATGCACATTAGCTTACAGGAAACAGTCCGTGCAGCACAGCCTGTCTTGAGAGGAATGGTGCTCTGCTATTAGTTTCAAAATGCAGTACAACAAAGACAGATGAGGCATTGAGGCTGCATTGATGGTTCTGGCTAAATGTGTCGCTGGCGTAACCCACCACTCTGCGTGTCAGATTAGGGTTGATGTTTGCTAGATGCCTCCAGGGTTAAGTTTGGGTCATAATTGCAGGGTTAGGGCTTTCAAATATTTATCATGCTTAATGCTTAACAATAATATTTAATGAGTAATGCGTAATGAGTAATGCCTATTAAACAATGCCTTAGAAGATAATGCCTACAGATAATTCCTAACAGATAATGCTTAATAAATACACTAATAAATACATTCTACAGTCCTATAGAAGTTGAACAGGCTTATTGAGTTGTCTGCAATTACATCTCACCACGAACATGGCGGCAGCTCAGCTAGCTAAGACAATCTAGTCAACCGACCAGAGTTTAGGTTTTTCTTTGAACGGCTAGGGTTAGGGTTAGGTATGTGCTTGAGCCAGAGACCAGAACGACATAGAAGTTTCCAATGGGACCAAAACCAAAAAACAACGAAGCAGAAGAAGCTTAGTGCCATGTTTGCAAGCACCCACAGATGAGGAAAACGTTGTGGCGGGGGAACAAGAGCTTCAAGCAGGTGGATTAGAACAAGAAGAACGTAAGAACCCTGGAAGAAGATAAAAATAAAAAAAACTGGGAAGAATGACAAACCATGTGGATAAATGTTTCAAAGGATCCAAGGGTTCCGGGAGGATGGAAGAGAAATCCTCCAAGCCAGAGCCAGTAGATGAGAAGAGCAACATACTGAAGGAGGAGACCGTCGCGTTTGAGGAGGGGCCACATACTAAATAGTTAGAAACAGGAAAAAATACAGAAGAAAGGGGAAATGGTGGAAAAATAACCTAAAAGTACCAAATGTGTTGAGCCAGCTAACCCAGGCCTTTGTGTTTCTATTGGGAGTGGCGAGGAGAATTGTAGCAGGCATGAGAGGGAGGAGAATAGACTTTTCGTGGACCTGGAAGGAGAATAAGAAGAAAGCAAATGCGCAGGAAAGAAGTCCCCAGGGAAGAAGGTCTTTTCTCGGCCGGATGAAGAGGATTAAGCAGGAAGGGAGAATGGAAAGGCTGGTGACGACGAGACTGAAAAAGATTAGAGATAAAGAGGAAGGAAAAACATACCTGAGCTTCAAAAGATAGGAAGCAGAATATCTCTGTTTGAACTTGACGAAGGTGTTGAGGACACACCAAGCATTTGCAACTTTGTCTTCCCAGAGGCCGCGCTGGAAAGGAAATATCCTATAGAAACATTGAAGAAGAACAGGATATCCTCCAGACAGAAGAAGAGGGAAAAAGACAAGTGCGAATGCAAAGAGAGTAGAGGCGGTTATTAAGAAAAAACGGGAGAAATCGAGCCGAGGAAAGACACAGAGACCAAGAAGATAGAAGAAAATGAGAGGCGAGTAGTAGAGAGACATTTGTTTAAAAGAGATAGAAAAAACAAAGAAGATGCAACCGAGAACAAGTTGATCGTTGATGAAGTAGGTCAGAGAAAGGAGCGAAAGGCCCAACATGACGTTGTTATATTGGAAATGGCCATGATCAATGAGAATAAGAGCGGGCTGAAGGAGAATGAGTGTGACGGAGGAGTACTAAAGAAGTTATGGAAGAGAAAGAGGACTAAAGAGTGCTACGCTGTTTAAAGTATTACCTCCTTTGAGTCGTCTCCAGTAGCGTACAAAACGAATGACTGCAGGGAAATATATGATGAAATCGCAAACAATGACCGTCATACGCATATAGAATTTCAGGTCTTGAGTCTGTAAACCGTGAGAGGTATCTAAAGCAAACCATTTAGGCTCTATAAAGTGACCACTATGTTTCGTAAATGACACTACTGTAGATGAAGAGAATGGACATTTTCCCATATATATAAGACAAGTAGGCACTCAAAGGAGGGTAGTCCAGCCCCCACCATTCCGCATTGTGGAAATACCATTCTTTGATCGGCAGATGTAAGGTAATTTCCATCCAATGTCTTTGTGCTTCAAAATCGCCATATTTTTTATCGCCACTACTTCCTAAAGATTGCTTAGAATCAATGGGTTAAAGGTGGATTCTTCACCAGAAAATGTTCCAAGAGCTATCAATGCTCTTACAATTATCATAAAGAGTGTAATGACAGGAAGAATTAAAAACCGAAAAGAGCTCCATTTAACAACATATAACATCCAGTAAATGGGGTATGTACTCTCTTCTGAGTCGTTCTTATTATTTATTTCCATTTCATATCGTCTTAAGCTTTTTCTTTGACTATCCATAATTATGTCTTGAAGATTAAGTATTTTCGAGCCCAAACGCTGAATAGAAAAGCAAAATAAAAGAGTAATATAAAAGAACCACATGAACTATGCAGAATTTCCCCTGGACATGGCTTTGTTTGGTGAGAAAGATATTTTTATGTTTATAATTTTTAAATTAAAAATATAGATGAAAAGAGTGAACAATGTTTGAGCTAATAAAAAAAACTAATAATCCATCTAATGTACAAACAAATACTTCCATGTATGCTTTTTTGCTTAAAGCTGAAATAGATACTTTTACAACACTTTCCTCAATGATTTTATCGGTTTTTAGCCTTAAAATTAAAAGGCTAAGAATTCAAGATTATTTACCTATGTTTTCAATTTTATATGTTTTTGGATAAAACACATCTTTGTATTGAAAAACACAACATTTTGCAAATTGTTTTTTATATATCAAGCTGGCAAAAAAATAAAAATCTTTAAAACATTTAGATCATTAACTGTTGATTTTGAAAAAATGAAGATGTACAGTAAAAAAAGAAATATAAACCCAAAGTACGCTGAATATTTTAATAAATTTCCTAGAGTCTTTTTATATTGCAATTGAAATTTAAAATGATCAACCGTAAGATATCAACCTTTAGGAAATAAACAGGATTTGTTTTAAATCTGATTAGAACTTTGAAGAAACTTAAAATAGTAAGACTTTTTTATATTATTTTTGTTTTCTCTGTTTTCAGCACTATTTTTTCTTTTGTTTCTATGTATATCACTGCTCTTTCAATACGACATCACTTAAATCATCTTGTTTAACTGCATAGATAGAATAGAAATCTGCAATAGTAAATAATAGAAAAAACAACAAAAATTGTAAAACTTACATATGCTTACAACAAAACCAAACAAAACTGACCCTGTAATACTATTTCTTAAAGTATACGGTTTGCGCATCTGACGTAGAACATAAGAATTTTGAAAAGTAGAATAAAACCTTGTTTTGTTAAATATATAAGTTTTAAAATAATATTACCTTTCTTTATAGAAAAACATATCTTTAATTACGAAAAAGATTTAATTTGTTAATGTAAGACGATGTAATTTAGAACTATCGTATACGACGTTTTGAAAAAAAAAATTACACCAGAAAACAGGCCATATTAGCAGTATTTTGTTTAGAAAAAGCAGTAGAGGTCTTCCTCTTGTAATAGTTTAAGGGTATTCTTGAAGTCCGGAAGGATCTTTATGAACGACGACACGGCAGCTCAACTTTCTCAGTTAAATACAATATGGGAACTTGTAGAACAAGATGCGTCTTTTTTTTTGCAAATTGTTCCAGGGATTTTGCCTATTGCAACACGATCAGAGCTTCCGATACGTCAATGGGTTGCAGATTTTCTTGCTTTAACATTTACAACGCCGAATCTGTCTATAGATAATAAGGAAAAACTTGGATTACAATGCCTTGATACGTTAATCAATTTTATACAATTTGATGATACTGTAATTCTCAAAAGCATTATTCGATGTTGTTGTGCAGTTTATCCTATTATATTTCGTTATGTGTAAGTTTTTCAATGTAATATACAATTTTTCCTTAAACTTTTTCTACGTACAGGTCTGCACAGCAAAATCAGTCTGTTTGGAACCAGATAACGCAGATTAAGAGTCGTATTTTTCAGTTGTGGGATTCAAAGAATAGGGGCATTCGTATAGCATGTATAAAATTTATTCAAACTATAATACAAACTCAAACGTTGGGTACAAAAGATCCAAGAGTAACTTTATAAAATTTATTTTAATTCGTTTAACTGTAATAGCTCATTAATAAATCTGATATTTCTTTGAATTTAATTATGCCTACGCATCCTTTTTTAAATAGCCATGATCTTGAAGCAGAAGCCAAGGGCTTTTTAGATAGACTTATCGAAAATATGTCTGAGAAACCATTGTAATGAATTGTAAGAATCTGAGAAAAAATATTAATTGGTTTAGGGATCCTCTTATAATCACTGCTACCTTAAATTGTTTGATTGTTTTAGCAAAACATAGGACAGATATAAATACACAAATTATTAATGGAATTTTAAGCTTCAGCCCTATAGATGATACTTTCGAAGAACATGATGATGCAAAATTGCATATTCAAACACGATCATTAATTAAAAATATTATAATTGTTTTAACGAATTTTTTAAGGTTTTTAGAGAAAAAAGTCTTAGCTATATACTGATTGGACTCCAGAAGCAATAGCGCTGGGCCTTTAGCTGCAAAGATTAATCAATATCTATCTACTCAGGAAAAATTTGATATGCAAGATGATAACTCTCGTAAAAGATTTTTCTCGGATGTTAACCATTTTTCTACCAAAAGGATAAAAACCGAAAACTCAAATTCACAGAAAAACCTTGGAATTCCTCCTAATGCATCCATTATTTCATTATTTATGCTTAATCAGATGAAAAAAGACAACCCATTGCTTTCTATTGATGTTACTCAACTTCCTCATGAGCTTGTTGCAAGGATTGCGATTGAAAGTCTTTTATATGTTAAACATGACTATTTTGAACGAAATATTAATGTATTATTTAAGCTTCAAGTTCCCCATATTAATAAGCTATAGATATTACGTTCCAGACTATTGGAACAAATACAACTGACAACAGTAACCAAAACTGAAGAAAACAAATCAGCTAACGATTCTTTAAAAAACATTACTGATACTGAAGAAGATGATTATGAGCCATCTGATGTATCTACTTTCCCACTGGATGAAAACGCTATGAAAATTCGCAATTCACAAATCAAAGAAAAGAATCCTTACGAAAAGACTATAAAAGTAGTTCCTTTCGAGCTTCCTGATCCGCAGCCTTTTACACCATCTTCATTAACAAAACAATTCTATGCTGTTATAGATAGATTATTCTTAAATGTTTTTAAAGATACATCTGATGATACGAAACATACACGAATCCTTAATCTAGAAAGCCTGAAAACAAATAAATGGAACAAACAGAGTTGGATTAGATTGATTTCTCGTCTTTGTACAAGAGGCTTTGTTATTTCAAAGGAATCCAAGGAAAAAAATAATGATCAGATTTCTTTTTCTCACTTTGTAAGAAATAAACTTTTGGAATATGTTTTGTCATACTTTAAAGAACGCATTCAATTTGCTGTAACATGGCTAAGTGAAGAATGGTATAACGACCATTTGATGCTACGTAAAAGTAAAGAAGAACTTTTGACTTGGGAGGGTCCTCAATATGAAAAATGGACATTGATGGTTTTGGACGGGATTTTGCCTTTTGTAGAGGGCACTAACAAAGCATTCTTGCGGTTCCTATCTGATTTGCCTGAGCTTTCTGTAACTTGTATTCATCGGCTTCGTATTCTTTGTTTGGATCCGGAACGAAGCAAATTGGGTTTTGCTGCTTTACAGTATGTTTTCTTTTATTTTTTTATACTGATTCTTCCCAGATACCTCATCATGCTTCGTCCACCTGTTCGAGCAATCTGTCTCGACTTTGTACAGACTTTATGGACTGAAAACCGTAAATACCCTCATCTTTTTTCTCCGTTGATCTATATCTCTAGATTCCGATATTTCCACTCCAGTAGAACGAATACTCAGCAAATATCGCCCTGAGGTTCTCCGTTCTCCTCAAAACAATCTTCCTTCTCTTCCTAATATCTCTGGTTCCCCTCCTACTCCCGATATTGTTAATTCTCTTAAAGCTTCCTCATAATAAACATCTGTTTCCCGTTAATTGCACAATATTCGTTTCTAATTTTTTTATTTTTATTTAAGCCCCCATTTTTCTTGCGTTCCTGATTAGTTTTGCTTTTTTTTTGCTTCTTTACCTCTTTTTACATGTTATTCTGCTGTTCGTTATTTGTTCTTTTCATCGATGTTAGTTTTATCAGCCCACCAGTAACGCGTTTTTATCGATTACCGGAATTCAACAATTTAAATCAAAAAAATGAGATTGTACAAACATATGAAGAAAACGACACTATAGATCAAGAAAAAAGCGGATATTATACACGTATTATGGCAGGTGAAGATGGATTATGGCGGAGTCAACTGCATTCTTTGCGTCATGAAATAGGTACGAGTAAAAATAAAAAAAAAGCAAGTATTGATATAGACGGGAAAAGCAGGATCAAATGCAGAGTTGCAACGATTAGAAACACTGACAAAAAGCGTCCGTGATGAATCTTTACTGGAGGAGGAATCAGGATACGAAAAATCAACCCCACGACAGCAAATATGGACGGGTACATCGAGGGTGATTGAGAGCCTGCAAAAAGAGATTGATTTGCTGAAAGTATCGCGGAATGCAGCAATTACATCGTGTGAATCGGAGAGAAAAGCAAGGGAGGCGTTGCTGAAGAGGTATATGGCGATTAAGGAGATTGTTGAGCGTCTTCAAGTAGAAAACGAAAACTTTAGTAGTATTCTGGCACGGAAAGAGCGTACGTTTAAGGAGGGGATAGAGAAACGTAAAGAGCTTGAAATGAAGGTTGAAAAGCTGGAAAAAAGGAATTCAGAGTTAGAGGATGAGTGTAGTGGAGATCGCAAACGGATTAGGGAGATGAATGATGAAATTATTCGGAAAGTATCACAACTTTACAAAGCAGAGAAAGAATATGACACATTGGGGAAGGAAATACTGTCTTTGGAGAAAAAATATAGGGTTGAATTGGAATGTTTATCGAATCAAGTAAGTTTTTTGCAAAAGTTACGGGAAGAAGATGGGAAGCATATTCAGCGGTTCGAAGAAGAAATTAAACAGTTGTCATTGGAGAATGTTGCAGAGCGGGAGATGATTCAAAAAATACAGAAGCAATTTGAAGAGTCTCAGGAACAGTATGCTAATAATTTTCAGGAAATATTGGACGCACTTAGAAAACGCGTTGAGTCCTCTGAAAAAGAAAATGAAAAAAATATTGATCAAGCAAATGAGGTTTTAAGGGAACTAAATAATTTAAATAATAAAATGCGCCTTGTAAACATTGGTGGGTTAAATAGATAATAAGCATCATAGAAAAATGATATTCATTTTCTCGAAATAATCTATACTTATTCTATTATACTATTTCATTAAATAATAATCATGCATATCAAATCTTTAGCATTAATTTACAATAATGAAACTTAATTTTTCATAGTCACTATTCTATGTAATTATAGATAATACCCTATAAAGGATGAATACATTGAATTATATATTATGTTTAGTTTTTATTTAAAGTAGATTGATCGTTTTGGGGATATATGTTCCAGTAGATTCCAATCAGTATAATATGAATTTAATTTATTATTATTTTGTGAAATTATATTAACTTTCGAGATTTGATAATACTTGTAAATTATAATAATAAATTTTGCATATAAAGAGTTTGAAAGAAGAAATTATCAATAAATCAATTTTATGTTTGTACGAAAAAATTATTTTAGCATTTTTCTGGAAAAATAATTTAAAATATACCTATTAAAATCTGATAAAAATAAGCTATTGCAAAAATTTACTATAAAAATGGGTTCTTTAGAGGATATGATCCCACTTTTAAATAAACTTCAAGATCTTATATTCAATACTATTGGTACAGATAGCATTGATTTACCTCAAGTATGGATTTATTTTTGGGTAAAAATTTATCTAAAGTAATTAAAGGTTGTTGTTGTGGGAAGTCAATCAAGTGGCAAAAGTTCTGTCTTAGAAAGCATTGTTGGTAAAGATTTTCTACCTCGTGGTCCAGGAGTTGTAACAAGGCGTCCTTTGGTATTACAGCTTATTAATGTATTGCCTTTGACAAATATCAAAATAAGGAGCCCTGCTTTAGATAATTCTAAAGAACAGGAATGGGCTGAATTCTTCCACAATCCAGGAAAGCGTTACACTCAGTTTTCGGAAGTTCGTCATGAAATTGAAAATGAAACATCTAGGGTTGCTGGTGACAACAAGGGAATTAATAGACTACCCATTCAACTTAAAATATTTTCTCCTCATGTTATAAACCTTACTTTAGTTGACCTTCCTGGATTAACAAAAATTCCAATTGGTGATCAACCATTAGATATTGAGCGTCAAGTACGCTCTCTTATTCAGGATTATATTGCTAAACCAAATAGGTAGTTTTTTTTACTTGGTAATATAGTATTTATTAAGCTAATAAAACAGTATTATCTTGGCAATAACTCCAGCTAATGTTGATTTAGTTAATTCAGAATCTTTAAAACTTGCACGCCAAGTTGATCCTCAAAGAAAAAGAACTATCGGGATTCTTACTAAACTTGATTTAATGGATCATGGTACTAATGCTCTTGACATTTTGTTGGGACGTGTTTATCCCTTAAAACTTGGCTTTATTGGCGTTGTTAATCGTAGTCAACAAGATATTTTAATAAATAAAAGTTTAAAGGATGGATTACGTTTTGAAAGGGATTTTTTCTATAATCATCCTACATATAAAGGTATATCACATTTGTGTGGGACTCCATATCTTGTAAAATCTTTAAACATTGTTCAATCTTTTTCTATCAATATATTAAATTAATTAAAAATAGATTTTTATGCAACATATACGAGAAAAGCTTCCTGATACAAAAGCAAAACTTAATATGCTCATGGGACAAATGCAGCGAGAAGTTTCTTTGTATGATAATCAATATCTTATGGGAAAAAATAAAGTATTTATATACTAAATTTATTATCTTTAGTTAATGGTTTTATAGGGTTCTGTTTTACTTTATCTAATAAATAAATTTTCTAGTTCTTTTATTTCTTCTATTGATGGTTCATCTTCTGAAATTTCTACAAAAGAACTTTGTGGTGGTGCTCGAATTTACTATATATTTAGTAATGTTTTTAAAAATGCTCTAAATATTATTGATCCTGCAGGCAATTTAACTATGCAAAATATTAGAACCGCTATTAGAAATTCTTCTGGTCCTCGGTCATCATTGTTTATTCCTGGACTCGCATTTGATATTTTAGTGAAACCTCAAATTAAATTACTTGAAATACCATGTCGAAGATGTGTTGAGCTTGTTTATGAAGAGCTTTCGAAATTGTGTCATGCATCTGCTAATGGTGTATGGAAAATATATTTAGCTTTTAAAAATCCTAATTATTTCTAGGAACTTGAAAGATATCCGAGACTTCAGACTAAAATACTTGAGATTATGTCAGACTTGTTGAGAGAAAGATTAGAACCTACATCTAGTTATGTTGAGAGTCTAATATTGATTCAAATGGCGTATATAAACATTGACCATCCAAATTTTATTGATAGAATGGGTTTGATTTCTTCTATTTTTCAATATTCAAACAAAGATAAGAAAAATAAACTAGATAAAAAAGAAACTGATAGTAAAAGAAAAGTAATATGAAAGTAAATATGTTTTTTGTTAATAGGATATTTAGGTATCTGAAAATATGGCTCTGTCTAATGGGATTTTGGAACCTTCAAAGTCAACATCGGTTGAATTAAATAATACTACTATACAAAACAATGGACTTTTTCGTGAAATAGGAGTACCTAATTCTGAACAAAATAATGATATAGCTTTTTCGAATCGGTCATTTTCAAATTCAACAGGATACATTAATTTTTCAGAGATTAAAGACCCTTTTTTTAGTGGTTTTTTTGGTAATGATAAAAAAGAACATGCGAAAGTAACATCATTACCCGTGCCGTTTATGGAGAAAGACTTAAATACGCTTAAATATTCAGAAAATTCTGTTTCTCATGATATAGTCTCTATAAATAATGAATCATTGAGTGTTATTAATGTAAGTTTCAAGATACTTATTTGTTTGCTAATTTAGCTAAAAGGGTGATTGTGATGAGAATATGAACGAACGACAACAATTGGAAGTTAATTTAATTCGCAGCTTAATAATATCTTATTTTAATATTGTAAGAGAAACTATTCAAGATCAGGTTCCAAAAGCCATTATGCATTTTCTTGTAAATAATTGCAAACAAAATCTTCAAAACAAGCTTGTTACTGAATTATATAGAGAAGAATTATTTAATGATTTATTATATGAAGATGAATCATTGGCATTAGAGAGAGAAAAATATCAAAAGGTAGATTTTATTGTTATTAAAAAAAAAAGTTAAAATGTTTTAGTTGTTAAATCTGTATAAGCAAGCTATAAAATATATTAATGAAATAATGTGAATTCTTATTTTTAACTAAGATTTGATTAATATTGTTTATAATTTAAATAAATATATATATGAGCTAATGCTCTGCTTTTGATTATGGATATTTAACGTGCTAAGGCTTGCTTATATAAAGTAGTTTTAAGTTCTATGCTTTTAACATATGGTTATTTTTTTTTTAAAAGTTTTTATTACTATTTTTTGAACTTCACAAAATAATACTTTCTTATAATTATATATATTTTATGATTTTATCTATAAAGTTTTAAAGTAGATATATTTTATAAAAAATAAAAATATGATTTTTAAATTATTTTTTAAAGATGTAATTTAACGTAAATTTCTATTTTTTTATATAATACTATTAATAATATTATAAGTTGGTCTTTTTGAACGAAATGTGGATTATTAATAAACAAGACATTCACTAATGAAGGTTGAAAATTTTGAAGAAAACGATTTATTTTTTATTGCAGAAGCTTTTTCACATATTCGGGTTATAAATCTTGTTTTAGAGTTTCCAAAAAATTTCTATAAACCAGGCTTATTAAAATTATTTAATACACATTCAATATCTTTGGAGTTTAAAGGCGAATTATTAACTATTTTTCTTCCTGATGAAACAGAAAAAGATACATCTATACAAGTAAATCAACTTGATAAAATTTTATCAGTCCGTCTTCCATTAAGTGATTCCTCAGTTAAAACTACTGAGGAAATATCACCATGGTCTGCAGTATATATTGACTCTAATTCGAGTTTTTGTTGTATTTTTTGTTTGTCTTTTTTGTTGAGTAAAGATGAAATAAAATATTGGAGAAATCTTCCATCTGATAATTGGTCCGATATGATAGATTACTGGATATGTCATAGAGAAAAACATAATATATTAAAAGGCTTTGGGGTAGATAAAAATTATAAATTTGTCTCTTGTCCAGGTATTGCTTTTGTAGGGTTATCTTATTTTTTGGTTTCTCAGGAAAATGTACAAAATATAAAGGTAAAGATAATAATCCGATGCATGTGGATTGATGATATTATACTTGGCTTAAAGAAAGTATTATGATTTTTATATATCTATGTACTGATACAAAAGCCAAATATCAAAGTATGATAAGATATCCTCAATTGATGATGGATTTCTTTCATATTTAGACACGTTATTTCATTATGCGATGCAAAGATCAGCGTCGGATAAGATTACATTGAAGGTCCACATACTAATGGTTTATTAGATTGAAGAAAACAATGTGTTTTGTAATTCTTGTAAAATGAATGTAGGTATATTGACCGAAAATGGAATAAAACTTTATAAATGGAAATTAGTTGAAAAAAATATGAAAAAGTAGTTGCTAATATTAAAAAAAATATTCTAATTTTTTTAGAACAATTTCTTTTCATATAGATGTTTTTATTTCTGCTCAATTATTGAGTTTGATTGAAGTACATGCAAATTATAAATTTGATATTTATAATGAAGAGACAAAAAAATGCATATTAAAAGTATAATATATATATATATATAGTTATTTAATTATAAATAGATATGGGTCTTTAATTCGGATTTAAGAATAACAAATGGTTTATTTTATGGGTCTGATATAAATATTAATAATAAATATAATAAATTTCCTGGAACTCGTGTAATGAAAATATGTTATGTATTAATTCAAAATTCTAGTATAGAATCATATGATAATGATGTTGTATTTCACCCAGAAATGATTAAAAGCATGTTATATTCACTTAAAGAAAGTAATTCTTTAATTCCTGAAAGCACTAGACAATTTGGTATTTGGAATATTGGATATCTAAAAAGATATGATTAATTAAATTATATATGTTTCTACTAATAAAATTGAAAATATAATATATTTATTTTTAAGTAAATTGAATAGATTAATGCTAAAAATAAAAACTTCTTTTAAACTTGAGTTGCCTTTTTGTGTAACTCAATACTATACCAAATTCCACCACTAAATACTAAAATTATTCCTAATATAGTTCCCGAATATATTTCGTTTCCAAATATATAAATACTTAAAATTAGACTAACAAGTTTTCGTAAACTAAGTATTATATTTGTAGTCAAAGCTGAAGATATAATATCTAAAATATATTTAAAGCTAATTAAATTATATAAATAGTAATACTTAATCTGTTTATTCCTTGGACACATAATGATTGAGTAATTACATTAACAAAAAAATAAAATGTATAATTGAATGCTTTGAATTTTTTAAATTTTGGCAAAATATACGAAAGTGCATATAAAAATGTATTTGTAACTTCTAGATTATGTTGTGTTTCATAAAAATTCAATAACTTAATTTGTGAATATATTGTTGGTAACATTAGTATGTAAAATAAAAGAGAAAAAAAGTGCTTATAAAAATTTTAGATTTTTTTTTTTTTTTATATACTAACCATATAAAAATTAATTTCTCTCCAGTTTGGAGAATATAATTTAACTATTTTTTCCATATATATGTTCATAAAAGATCTAAAAATTTGACAAATCACAAGAATAATTATGCCTATAGTATATTCTAATGTAGATGATTTTGAAGAATGCTATTTAAATTAAATTATTTGTAAATAAAAGCTTATTTTTAACTTTATTTGATATATTTGAAATATTAGTAATAATTACACCGAGTGTAAGAACTAAAACTGCTGAGATTTCTCGAATATTGAATCTAATCAGTGAATTTGAATAGAAAATAAATATAAATTCTTACTTTTTATTTATATATAACCATTCTAAAATAACTACAACTAATGTTCCTCCACTTTGAGTAATTATATGTATAGGGACAGAAATGCCATAACCATATGCTTTATTATTTAAAAAAGACGAAGCGAAAAATAAAAAAACAATAATAAACCAATGATAAAGAGGAATATTTCTTTTTATTAAAAATGTTGATGTTGTAAAAAAATGGTAAAGTAACCCTTCCAAAGTAATAAATAAAAATTGAAAGAAAGTTATTAATATTCCTTTATTTTTAATGGTAGTAATTTTTTATAACACTTAATACCTGCATTTGGTTCTTTTCTATATAAATGTTAATTATTAAACTATATTTTGAATTTTTTACTTGATAATAGCTTCTAATGTAAAGACATTAGAGCAGCTTTGAAATATTAATTTTTAATGATCTATAAATATATGCTAATATTACCATCCACCAAATATTAATGGTAAAATTAAAAAATGTTGTGATAAAAGAGTCTTAAAATTAATTATTATGTGTAAATATATATACAATGCTTTACATGAAATATCAATAGTATATTATTTTTTTTTTTAAAATTTTTATTTTTTTTAAATTGACTCATTTTTTTGATAAACTACAAAATTTATAAAATATTTGGAATATTAAAAGAATATATTTTTATTAAATTAAAATTATGAATTGTAAGAAATATTAAATATACTTTGATTTTTTGACATTATTTTAAAGTTATACAAATTAGATTTTTACATGTTTTAATTTAAAATGCATAATTTAAAAGTTAATTATAATTGAAATTTTTGGAAAAATAAAATGTATATTTAAAAATAATATATAAAATAATTATTGTATTTATTTTTTAATAAATTATGATTTTGAAATTATTTGATGAAAATAAAGTTTTGTTAATAAAATCTTTAAAAATAATAAAATTATAAAGAAATTTTAATATATTTTAAATAAAACATATCGAAAATAACTTTATTTTAGACTAAAAATTCATTAATTTATTTCTTAAACTTATATTTTTTCTTATTAAATCTATCTTATATGAAATTATTACAAACATTTATCAAAAATTGAAAAACGATAATTCTAAACGATAATTCTTAATGGATCATAAAATAGAAAATTGTTTTTCTTTAGATTCACAAGATTATGATGAATTAATAAATAGAATTTCAGAAGGTAAAGACTTGTTAAATATTTTTTTATCAATAAAAAAATATTGTATTAGACATTAATAATAAAAATTTAAAAATTCTTGAATTTATTGAATTTATTGGAAAGTATTTAACAGGAAATGAAAACCCAAAAAGAGAAAAAGGTTAATCTATTTTAATTATATATTCACTAACATTCTCTTTAGCTATTTTCTTGCTTTCAAGAGTCATTGAATCAATATCTTTAGAAACACTCCATTCAAAACAGAGTAAATTAGAACAAGACATTAAATTATTTACTTAATTAATTAGTATACGTTATAACACGTTTTTTTTGTGGATGTCTTGAAGATCAATTATTTTTAAAAGAAATTCTTATGGGTTTATATTCTTTACAAAAAATGGTTTTTTTTGAGGATAAAGAAGCCACATTTCTATGTATGGAGTAAACAACCTTTTCCTTTTTTATATTTAGTCTAATAATTGAATAGATTATTTAAGAAATTTAATCCTGAAAATAATATACAATCTAATAGATATATTGTATTTCAAATTATAGATGAATTAATGATAAAACACAAAAAAGGTATTATTCTACGTATTTATAATATTTTGAAATATAATAATAGTATTAAAAAAAATGGGATCTGAATTTATTGAAGGTTTTATTAAAATTGTAGGTCGAGAAAAGGATCCCAGAAATTTAATTTTAATATTTTCTATTATGAATACAATTATTTCTGATTTTAACATAACCTTATATGCAAAAGTTAATATACATATATTAATAAGGTAATAATTTATTTTTTAGGATATTTTTAATCTACTGTTTTGTTATTTTCCAATTACATTTAAACCATCACTTAATGATGTTTTTGGAGTTACAACTGAAAACTTAAAATTATGGTTAAAGTAGATATATTTTTTTTAATCAAAATATTTTAATTATTTAGGAAATGTATATCGGCTAATGATGAATTATCATCTTATTCTATACCATCTTTAATCGACAAATATGACTTTTCTGCTATTAATACGAAAGTAAACTTTTTAGAATTATTTAAATTTTTTTTAATATTTACTTAGAAGGATATAATAGATATATTATCTTTTTGCATGGAAACTTATTCACCTCTTGTTATTGAAACTTATGTTATACAGATATGGGATATGTTAAAAAATGAAATATTTGAAAACTCAGATGATGATCTAGTAAAAAAATCATTAGATTGTCTCTTTATAATTTCAAAAGTTTTTTCTCAAGAAATATTAAAAAATTCTGAAAGTACTTTATTAGTAAAATTTCTTACACCTATTTCGAATGAAATTAATATACATTTTGAAGAACCTGATACAAAAACAGCAAAAAATAGTATAAAAATTCTTTATAGTCTTTCATCGACTTCAAAATATGCTTTTGAAATACTTTTTGAATTTTGTATTCCTAATTTGCTCTCAAGATTTGAAAAAAAGGATTCAATAAACACGAAAGCTGCTATTCTAGAGTTCATATCTTTTATTCTTCTTTCTGGGCTTCATGTTTATGGTTCTTATGATAAAGAAATAAATGAAGAATTTCCAAATAATTCTATTTTAATGAAAGAGAAAAACAGACTGTTTACTATTTTATCTAATTCATTAACTACACCTTTTTTTTCAAACAAATATACAAAGGCTGCTGCTATTCATGCTCTTTTAGCTTTTAGTGAAATTCATAATCTTTTACAATACAATGAGTTGGAATTAATCGTGCAATATTTTAATGATATAGTTCTCAAGGAAGAGAATAATTTAAAGTATTATCATTATATGTTTATTGTCAAATTATTTATTTAATTAGGGCTGAAGCTTTAGAAGCTTTAATTAAAATTGCTGAAACCAGGCCCAATCTTATTCTTAAAATAACTTTTCCAAACTTTTTAAAATTATTATCAGAAGTGGATTCTATAGAAATGTCAAATAATTGTTCATTGTCTTTAAACGAAATTATTCTAACTGTTTTATCTCATCTGTGTGTCGAAAAACAATTGTTTGATATTTTTATTTCATATTTACTTAATACGTTCGATAACATTTCTAGTAATCACACATATCCTTATATATTTTTTAATATTTATATAGTTAATAATGAGAATATAGTTCAAGGAAGAACACTTATATTTACACTTTTATTAACAATTAGAATGAATTTTACTAGAAAAAAACTAGATATAGGATCTTATATTGATTATTTGCTACCAGAGCTGTTTACTCGTGTAATAAAATCTTGTATTCATTTTACAGAAAATATAATTATGGATTCTAAAATAATTAACATTATATCTCAAATAACTAATTTGATAGTACGTTGTTCAAACTTAGAAAAACAAAAACTATTTATCAATGATCTAATTAATTTATTTATGAACCGTGATTCTAATTTGTTATTTTTATCGAAAAGTGTAATGCTTAAAGAATTTAATCCTTTTGAAAAAAAATCTAATTTATATCAAAAAAGAACAATTTCAATTTTTGTTAGTGGATTTGCAGGAGTTCGAAAAGAGGTTTGTATTTTTTAATTTGTTAAATACATAATTTATTTTTATCAGTGTTTGCCTCTAGATTTAAAACTAAACTTTATAAAAATCACAACCAATTTAATTTTAGAGAGTGATTTAGAAGATGAACAACAGATTTTTTTATTTAAATTCATATCTTTAATTTATAATAAATTTGATAATGACATTGAATCCAGTTATTGTGAAACTCTTTTGGATAAAATTTCAGAAAACAATTTTTCAAAAAGAAAAATTATAATTCTATATATAATCTGGGTAATAATTAACTAACTGTGATTTTAGATTTTAATATTATTAGATTATAAAAGCATTGATATTAAAAATAAATAAATATGGATATATGTTATTAGACAAACTTATAAATCTCATGAATGATACATATCTTGGAGAGTTTATTTCATATAATTTTGAAATTATTGTGACTGACGATGAATTAATTAATAAAGAGAATTTTGCATCTATTCGACTTTTGTATAAACAATTTTTTTTTTATTTTATATTACCTAAACTAACAAAAATATTAAATTCTACAGCACCAGGAAAGTTCCAAACCTTTAAATTATCATATTAATAAATAAACAGATCGTAAACAAAATTATTTAATTGCTTTATCATATGTTATTCAGAATACACCAAAACAGATCATTTTACCTGAATTAACATCTATTTTACCTTTACTTCTTCAATGTTTTTCTCTTAATGATCATAAATTAAAAGTATCAAATATAAATATTCTTTATATTATAGCATTGGAATCCTCAGATTTAATAATAGAACACCTTGGATCCTTAATTCCTTTTCTTTTAACATTTGCTACAGAAAAACATAATAATGATATAGTAAGTAAAAGTTAATATATTTTTTAGAAAATAAAATATTTTAGAATGTTCAAATTACAGCACTTAAATGTTTAAGTTTATTTCCAACAATTTTAAAAACAGAGTTCGTACAACCCTTTAAAGGCACAGTTATTCGTAAACTTGTAGAAGTATTAGATGATCCAAAAAGGTGTTAATCCAATTTTATTAGCATATTATTTTAATATTATTTAGAGATGTTAGAATAGAAGCAACTAGAACAAAACACAAGGTAATATAGATAGTAAAAAATAATTTAATACTGTTTTAGTGGCATATATAATATTAAAATAATATAATTATGTTTGGTCATTTTTACATATTTTAAGTATTCTATCTTCAATATTTTCTAATACCCATTTATGTGTAGTCAGTTCTAAATTTTCAATTTCTAATAAAAATAATTTATTAGGATCAGTTCCACTAGTAATAGGAGATGATTGTTGTAAATCTTGTGTAAGAGTATTTGGTTCAGTTGTATTTGGCATTAGCATGTCCATTTCTGCTATTTCATTTACACCAACTAAAATTAATATTAATAATAATTCTTTTAGATTAAACACAAACAATTTCCATCACCCAATATAAGATCATAAATAGGCTTTAGCCCGAAAAAAAGAAGAAAATACCATGATAAAGATGAAACCCATGATACATCAAGGTCATTTGTAGCAACACCTGATTGTAACATTGATTTAAATCTTAATGTAAGAGGAAACGGGAGTTTTACTAAACAGTTGTTGATAATTAAATATAAAAAACAATATTCAAATATACTTAGTATAAATCCGCTAAAAAAAAAATTAATCCATGCCATAACAATTGTTTGTGGAATTATATTAGCCATATTACTTCTAAACATCCTCATCATCTGATCCATATTTCCTGGATCCATAATTGGATTTATAAGACCTGAATCTCTAAGTTCAGGATTTTTCAAATATTCTCCATTAGAAAAAGCTTTAAGTAAAAACAACTTTCGAGTATAAAAAGCAGAAAAAGGAATATGATTAGCGTGAACTCGTAAGAGTTCAGATCTTTGCAATGCTCTTCTAAAAAAGAATTAAAATTAGTAAGGTTTTCGGCAAAAAATACAATTCTCTTATTTCTTTTAACTTCATTTTTCTTGGAGTTTCTGTTAATAAAATAGTAATATAATGTTTTAGAATTCCAATCAAAATCATAATAATAAAAATAGAAAAAAGCACCCAATTTCTAAGAGACTTATCAAGATACAAGTCTTGGCTATTAGAGGGTTAGCTATTTTCTAAATACAATACAAATCATAAAAACCTTTTTCCTAAAGTCATTTTTATAATTTGACGCTCGTGAACTTGACGTACAGATTTTAAAATCTAAAAGTAAAAAAACTATGAACAAATTAAAGAAAATCAATGTGTTTTCACTTCAAGAAGTCAAATATGCGATGGATGACTCAATTAACCCAGTAAATTAAAAAAATTGTTAAATTGCTCTTATTTTATAATTAGTTTATGGCTACATTGGGATACCAAGAAACTTATCTTTTAATGAATATACGTTTCATTCTTGGTTATTCGTCAGTAATAATATGTGCTAGTGTTGCAGTATGCAACTATATTTTTAGTTTTAAAGCGTCTAGAATCTATACTTTATGGGGAGTGATTATGTATTTTATTTTATATAGTTGTTATAACTTGTGGAACTATACAGCAGGTCGAAGCATTATCTATCAGGGAAGCAAAAAGAAGATTCGTGTATGAGTTTTTTATATATTTATTTATTCTATTGAAATATTATAGCTAAGTATTCGTTCATCCATTAGTAAAAAAGGTCCCACATATACACTAACGGTTGAAATATTAAAGGATCGCATTTTAAAGAAGTTTTTGGCAAAAGAAACATTTAACATATGGTTTACAGAAGACGGGGACTTTGAAAAAGCTCAATTCAATGCATGGCTCAAAAATACTATTAAACAAATAGAAGAAGGAAAAGGAAGTTTCATAATTGATATTTCAAATATAATAAAAAGGAAAACCGATAACTGAAAATAAAGTGGAATGCATTATGTAAGATGTACTCGTCAAGAACAATGTAGATCTTTAAATATTTTTTTTTTTTCAGTTAGCATAAAAATATTATTTTTAATTTTGTATTATGAAACATCACTTTTTGATTTTAGTTTCATATTATACGCATTCTCAGGATCAAGTGCTCTATATATAGAATTAATAAGACATAATTGCTTTTTTAACAATTACTCTGGAAATCTTAACTTATAAATTGGTTGTCGTTTAATACTTCGACAATCCATGTATTCTTTAATAGCTTCAGAAGATGCTTTAAGTTTATCAATCTGAAGACGAGAAGATTCTTCTTTACTCATCATAAAATGTTCAAAGAATCTTGTGAAAAGTCCCTTTCCTTTATGTAGAGAGGCATACCATTGATCCATTTTATATACAATAAAAACACAAAAACCAAGAAAAATACTTTTCCTCCAAATAGGAGAAGAGAAATCTATATAACATTAAACAAGTTTTTTTAATTTTTTTTATTTTTTCTAAAAACCTTCATCATGAGATGTTAATTCAGATATATCTTTTAAAGTATTTGTATGCAAGCTTTTAAATTTATTCTTTTCAGAATTTCTAAGTAAAATAGAGTAAAGTGTTCTTGAAAATATATATACCATTTTATTTAAAGTTATTAATATTAAAATATGTATTTTTTCAAAAGAAAACAATATTATTCATCGAAAAATCAATTAAAAAAACCATTTACTGAATACTATTAATAATAAAAGTAATATTTAATATTGTACAAAGTTTATTCATTTTTATGTTTAAGGCTGATATTTAAGGGGTTTTTTGCATTAAAATATTATATTTTAGGAAAAATGATAAAAAAAAGTTATATATTATTATGTTTAATTACAGCACTTATACGAGCTGATAAACCAAAAAAAATGATATGTCATGATAGAAAAGGATGTTATCCTGAAGTTTTTGAAGCAACGCATGTATTTCAAGTGGTTCACCATGATCAAATACTCCCTCCAGGTAAATCCTATATATCTAGGTTTTAATATTCTTATTATTAGGACTTCATATTCGAATTGATTTTAATACAGGTATTAAAGAAGCAAAAATTATGGATGAGAATGAGGAAAATAAAAATAGTGTTATTTTAATTTACCAAGATGGTCATATTAAAGCAACAGAACCGGATGATGAGAAAATTCCATATTCTCATTTAGATGAAATAAAACCAAATCTTAAAATTCCTCAAGAGGATCATGATCAGTTTTCTATGGCTTTGACATTTTTAGCATCTGATAAATACCAAGATTCCGAAGAAAATTTAATCAATATTCTTTTATTATTGGAAGAGTTGTCACATGAACTTGAATTTGGAATAAGAATATGTAAATCCAGAATTATTATAGAACGTCTTATACATCTTTTGAAAAATTCAGAATCAGTACATGTTAAAAAATTAGTAGTAACTGTTCTCGGATCATCTCTTCAAAATAATCCTCAAGCACTTTTACATATTTCAGATTTAAAACTTGTTAAAATTTTACTTGAGAAATTAAATAACGAGTCTAATGATACAGTAATGATAAAAATATTATATGCATTATCTTCTATTGTTAGATCACGAAATGAAATGGAGGAATTTCATATAACACAAGGTGATAAAATACTTTATAAAATATTTGAAAAAACAGAAAATCCTGCTTTAATATCAAAATGCGCAAGCTTTGTTACAGACAATTATTTTGATATTGAGAATTATGATCATGATAAATTTAGAGCTACTTCACTTTCTTTTTCTATGTTTATTGATTCTACTGTTAAACATTGGTGCAAAAGTCTTCAAAAAAAAATGTTTGGAAATTATTTAAATATAGATTCTAAGGAAAAAATATTATTTGCATTAAAGTAATATTTATTTATATATTTATTTTATAATTAATATTTACTAGTTCTTTGAAAAAAAAATATTCAAATCTATGTAAACCTATCGATAGTTTTTTAGAGTTTCTAGATTATGAAATTGCATTGGCATATAATGAAAATCATTCATACATAATTCTTCTTGATTCCGTTCAATATTTATTTAAAAATTCTAATGCTTAAAAATATATAAAATAGGGAAACAATTTGTAATTTTTAGTATTGTAGACATTATAGTTTTCACTTTGTATACATTAATTTTTACTTTTCATAGTCTTTACTGCATAATTCTTCAATGTATTCTTTCACTTCTAAAGAAAGATTAACTTCAATTTCTGAGCAATCTTCCTTTATTTGAGGGTTTTTGGGGTCATTTTTTAATATTAGTTGCCAACGTTTTCCCCAGTCACAAAAAGAAATATCTTTACTTGTCTCTTTAAACGTTTTTTGTATTCTTTTTGAGAATCTTGAAGATATTCCATGAGATTTATACGATAACTTGACAAGTTCATACAATAATTTGTATGCATATTTCATTATTTTTTCTGTATCTACTCGTTTGAATTGTTTTTGATCATTTTCTGAGGCTTGATAAATCATTAATCGAATAAGAAGATACATTTGAGTAACATATAAGGGATTAAAATCAGATATATACTGGCTATAAACACTGCTTCCGATAAGATAAATAAATAATCCATGATAAAGAGCATTACGGAAATTATTTTCATCAAGAAAATAGGTTAATGCAAATCTATGTAATTCATTCAATGGATATATTGTAGAATTCCATCCTTTTAAACGATGGAGCATAGAAAGAGCTTTAAAGAGATAGATATTTTTTTCAATTAATGCTCGATTAAGAATTATCTCAAGAGATGAAAACGCACTTAAAGTCATTTCCTTTTTTAAAACAAGGTAATTTTCAAATCCATCAGGAACCATACAACGAGCACACTTACATGAAAAATAATAGCGTGATAGAAGTTCATTGTGACGATTTTCTTGCGTATTATTCACATCAATATATGAAACAGTAATCTAAACCATATAAGATTAATAAAAAAGTTATTGTGGATACCTCTTGGCCAGGCAATATTTTTTGAAGTGACCTGAGGGCCACAATGTCTTTGTCAAAGACAAGAGTAGCATTAGGATCACATGAATGGTTAATTCGTGAAATAGTTGGATCTATTGCAGTACCAATCGTATCATATGATGATGTCATAAGAGAAAATGAATTAATTATGATCTTAAATATAAGAAACCGATATTTCTACTTACATTTCTATTTTACCTTACAAAATAGATCCAATACAAATGTTTCATTTATTTCATTTGTGAAATTTTGTATACCTTTTGACAACATATAAATTACATCCCTTTTTTCTGAAGACATGATTTTTGAGCGATGACTTTCCAATTCCATAATAGTATTCCATTCTGAACTAGATGGATAACTCCGTCCATAGAAAATTAGTCTCATGCACATTCTTATAGATCCAGGTATAACTTTAGGCGATTTTGATAAAAAAAAAGCACATTCATACTGATGAAATACTTCCCAATCTTCTTTTTGACATTTCTTGTATTTTTGTTAAACTTTATAATTTACATTTATTTATTCATACTTGGCAACAATATTGAAGTATTTTACAGCCTTTGCATTGTATTAAACAAAAGGGTTCATCGTCTTTATCTTCTTCACATATAAAACAATTACTGCAAGTATTTTTAATATGTTTTTCATCTAAAACAGCCACTAACGGCTTAACCATAAAAATCTCTTCGCCTTTTTTTTAAATAAGGATCTCCTAAAAACACTGAAATTTTTACCTTCAGCAAATCTTTTTGTAGAATAAAGTCCATATCCATTCAAATTCTTATGATTCTTAGTTTCTATGGGAAATTTTTGATTTTTTTGTGAATCCATTTATATAATTTAAGATGTCTTTCACTTTTAACTTTGAAGAAGATGATAAAATATCCAAAGAAGATATAGAAACAGGGACGAAGTCGTCTATAGATACAAACACAATTGATTATACACGACTTTTACCTCCCAAAAAACATACTCTTGAAGAATTGGTAAAGAAATACGGATAAAAAAAATTAGAAAATAATATACAGCTCGCGTTTTTACCAGAAAATATTTCGTTTAATACTGTGCCGATCCAATTTCAAGAAGGAGTATCATATGCTGCATTTTTACCAAAACGTGAGCTCTGGGATATCCGATTACAACTAATGAAACATGATTATGATGAATATCAAGGTGAATTACAACTTTTAAATAGCGAAAAAGATATTTTTCCTTATATTTATGAAGTATATTATATAATTATTGTTTTTTTTCTATTAATAAAAAAAGGGAGGATATAAAACATGGGAATGCAGCTATGATTTAGCACAATATGTTTGCAAATCATCATTGAAATACAGAAAAATACTCGAGGTATGTATTGTACAAATTATTAGCTTTATATTAATTATTTCTTTAGCTTGGTTGTGGATCAGCATTGCCTTCTGTGGCATTATTTATACAAACACTTTATTCAGAAAATCAGACTATAAAGTTCACATTACAGGATTATAATATCTCTGTTTTAAAGTTTCTGACTATTCCGAATTTCTTTTTGGCTTGGGCGATAGTAAAAAATCTGGAATTTGTATCTTTAAAAGAAATAACTGTAACAAATACATTAAAAGAAAAATTTCTCTCTGATTTGTCACAACAAAATATAACTATAGAATGTTTTTCCGGAGGCTGGTGTAATGAAATGAACTATTTAATTCAAGATAGACACGATCTTATATTGGGATCAGAAACTATTTACTCGAAACAAAATATAGATCCTTTTATAAATATGCTTGTTTACAATATTAAAAATGACCAAGATAGTGGGGCTCTTGTCGCAGCAAAAAAGGTGTATTTTGGACTAGATACTTCAGTAGAAGACTTTATACAAAAATTAAAAGAACATAATTTAAACTATTCTGTTGTTTATGAAAATATAAATAGCGGTGTTATACGTGTAATACTTAGTATTAAATAGTCTTTTATGATATTTCGGGAATCATCTTTTATAAAACTATTTATAAATATTAATCTAATACTGATAAAATATTTAGATAATATATTTTTGGTAGAAAATTTATCGAAAATGTAAAAAATTAGTAGCAAATTATACTAAAACTTTAAAAAATTACAAAACAAATACTTTTTTACAATTTTTTACAATAAATATATACATAAATTAGTGTTGATAAAATTTCAATATAAATAAAGTTTGTAAAATAATTTGGTTTTTAGAAACCTATGCAAGAACTGATTTCCCCAATGCTTGTAAAATGTCATTAATAAGATCTTCTTCTTCCTCACATCCAACACTTAAACGAATTAAATTATCATATATACCTGTTTTATCCTTTTGATCCTTAGGTATTCCGATGTGTGTCATTAAAGCAGGAATTTCACATAAACTTTCAATACCTCCTAAACTCTCTGCAAGACAAAACAATTTTGTAGATTGACAAAACTTTTTCGCAGCAACAACACCACCCTTTACTTGAAAACTTACCATTCCTCCACCTAAACTATTTCGATGCTGTTTTTTAACAATCTCTCTTTGAGGATAAGACATAAGCCCAGGATAATATACATGCATAACCTGCTCATGTTTTTCAAGAACTTTGGCGATTGCCAAAGCATTATTGCAGCATTGTTTATAGCGAAGATGAAGCGTTTTTAACCCTCTATGAGCAAGCCAACAATCAAAAGGACTTGGAACAGCTCCAATAGCATTTTGTAGAAACTTAAGCCTTGTAAATAAATCATCAGAATTCAAAGCTATAACTCCCATGACAACATCGCTATGACCGTTAATAAATTTAGTTACAGAATGAACAACAATATCCGCCCCATAATTTAAAGGATTACATAAATAAGGTGAAAGAAATGTATTGTCTACAATAACGATAATATTATGTTCATGTGCTATTTTTGAAATAGAAGAAATATCAACGACGGTAAGCATAGGATTACTTGGAGTTTCAACCCATACTAGCTACAAATATTAATACCTATCACTATATATGTTTCTTTTAAGGCAACCTTTGTTTCTGGTTTAATATGTGCTTTAAGTGATTCTGCTATTGTTAAATCAACAAAAGTTACATTAATACCACAGACTGATGCAACTTTTGTAAAATAACGATGCGTACCACCATATACATCCATTGATGAAATCACTAAGAAAAATTAAAGTCACTCAAAATTAAACTAACTAGTTCACCATGACTATTTGTATCTAAGAGGTGTAAAATAACAGCTAAAGCAGCACTACCTGAAGAAAATGAAAGAGCATAACTTGCATTTTCAAGTGTCTTAACTGCCGTTTCAAAATACTCCCGAGATGGATTGTCTGAACGAGAATAATCATATTTCGAAACTGGATTCCCCGGAGAAAGTTGAGCAAAAGTTGTAGATAAATAAATCGGAGATATAACAGAACCCGTATAAGGGTCATATTCGGACCCCGCATGAATAGCTAGAGTACCGAAACCTACTCTATTATTTTTCATAATTTTTTTATTAAAATTTTGCTAAGAACAATATTTCGATAAAATTATCATCGTCCTTAAATATTTTCATCAAAATAAGAAAGGTTTTATATACAAAATCATTATTTAATTATGCAGAAATATTGAAAACCATCATGATGAATAAAAATATATTTCAAAATAAAAAAAAACAATAATTTTTTATACCGAATTTATCTTTTTCTTTTATTCATTTTTCGCATAATTTCTTTATATTTTTCATTTCTATCTTCAATCTTTCCTATTCTCGTAGAAAATTCTTCTTCTTTTTCTAGTTCCGCACCTGTTACTTCCATATCAGAATCGGATTCATAATCTTTTAAAATATAACTAAATTCATAAAATTAATCCAAGAATATAAGCATCAGATTTATACTCTTCTTTCTTTCGGCCAAATATTTTCCATATTTCAGACGATATATTATAATCTAATGTTTCACTTTCATCTGATAAATTTGTTTTAACTTTTTTATAAGATATATTTTGTTTTGATACTAAATATGATTAGTAAAATCAATAGTAAGTCAGAAAAAAACCTGTATTAGGACAGTTTTTAAATGAAAAGTTTTCCAATTCTTGATTTTTCGATAAAATATTCGATGAAATATTTGATGAAATATTTGATGATGTATCACTTATTTCTGGTAGATTTTTATGAAGAAATGGATAATTTTTTCCTTTTTTTCTCCAAAGATCATTTTGAATTTCCTCAATTGTTCGAAAATCACGCTTAGGCCCTTGTCTGAGAGCAACCATATCATCCGCACGAAATCCTGATATAATTTTAGATTTTATAGGATTTTTAGATAGTGTATGATTCAAGAAACGATCTTTTTTCACTTTTTTTGTCGAAAATTTAGAAAGCGGTGAAAATGGCTTCATAATCTTTAACAATGGATGCTGTTTTTTCGTTATTAATGACGTTTTTAAAGACATTAACCCTCCATATATTTGAGGCTGCTTAGTATCCTCTTCATATTTAGCAGTCTTATTTAAAGGCGTTTTCAATTCAGATCTACTTTTATGGTCCAACCCTGAATTAATTTTCGTTGTTGGATTGATTTTCAAAATTTCCGGATCTATATTTGATGTATAAGACATTAGCTCTTTAAATGACATCGACTCAATCTTGTATTATGAAATCATCAAAAGAAATTTAAAGATACCTTAGACTGATAACCTGTTTTATGCGTCAATAACCTTCCATCCTCCCGTGATGCAACTTTTTCTATTATAGCTGGTTTCACTATTGAATTTTGCATTGCCGTCTGTTCCAGTATTTTTTTTCGTTCTTCTTGGCGTTTGCACCGCTCCTGTCGCTCTTTTTCACATTTTTGCTTCTCTTCAAGTGATTCTTTTGCTTTCTGCTGAACTTTTGCTTTTTCAAGTTCCTTTAGTCTCTCTTGATGTTCCCAATCATTTGTTGAGGCTATAGCCAAAAGAGAATCATACTAGGCATGTAAGACGATCTAATCATTGCTTTAAAGAGCTACCTTTAGTCCCAATTTCATAATACTCCGCACAAACTTTGTGCTTGTAATTCTTACGATGAGGCTTAACACGCTAAGCTTGTGCGTAAGGCAGCAACGATAAGACATATAGGCAACATGGCATATACAAAGTATACAGCAAAAATACATAAGACACCCAAGAAATAATGCTTTTGAAATAAATATTACAAAATGGTGTATTAAATTCTGTATTACGGACTTATTTGTTATTTTAATCAAAAAGACCAAATCCCATCTAAAAAACATAAGTTTTGAAGCTCAGAAAAACATGCTTACGTCTTCATCCGATTCTTCCTCTTCCTCCTCTTTTGCAGGGGCTTCTTCTTCCGGAGCAGGTGCTTGTATTGCTTAAAAACTCTCTTTACTGCTTTCAAACACTTACTTGCTGCAGAAGTCGGTACTGGACCTCCAACTCCTCCAGACGGCACTGATGCCAGCTTTTCCTTACCCTGTACGATTAAATCTTCAATAGATTGACCACCAAGTTTATCCAGAAGTGACTCTAAACGCTCATCATCTGCTTCAAGTCCAACTGATCCTAAAATTTTTTTAATATCTTGAACCGTTGGACATTTATTTCCGCCAAGCTCTAGAAGCAAATACGCTGCCAAATGCTTCATGACACGTATCTGCTCTTAAATTTTCTAATTGTTTAGCCAAAATATCAGCCTTTTTTCTTCTAATTTGCGATTCGAAGTTTAACGTTCTATTCAGCCCTAGCCCTAGGTGACGGGTTTTAAGGACTGAAAAATTAAAACTGAACGAGAATCTTAACATAAATTCTAAATTGCGGGTAAATAAAGATAAGAATTAGAATATAAGGATAGGGACTACATTTATAGAGCCAGGGAATCAGAAACAGCATACTTGTTAAGGAACAACTAGAGATAAAGCGTAGGTTTTTTGAAAGTTTTTAAAAGAGTAAAATCATCAAGTTATGGGGAATCCAGATGTGGTAAAGATAAAGCATTCTATTTGGAGTATTTTTCTGAAGAATAGTAGGAAAAAAACAGTGATCAAACAGTAGAAAAGAAACGGCGCCAGTTTCGCCGATTTACATACCGTGGAGTGGATTTAGAAACCTTGTTGGACATGTCATCAGAGCAATTGGTAAGATTTCTGTTTATTGTGGAATATATGGTGTCTGGGAAACATTGGGTAGTGCATACTGTGAAATGCAGATGGAAGTGGTGGTAGCAGGTGTAGAATTCTACAAAATCACCACAGAAAGGCTTTTTGCAGACAAAGACTAATGTAGAGTAACAGATGCTTTTAGTCCATGCCAGAGCACGCAGACGGTTTCAACGGGGACTGAAGCGCCGACCTATGGGACTTATCAAGAAGCTTCGTTTAGCAAAAAAGTCAGCACAGCCTGGAGAAAAACCAGCTGTTGTCAAAACCCACTTAAGAAATATGATTGTAGTTCCTGAGATGATTGGGTCAATTATGTATGTGTTTTCGAAATAAATTAATGCTAACGTTCAAAGTGGGATATACAATGGAAAGGTGTTTAATCAGGTTGAAATTAAGCCAGAAATGGTAGGTCATTATCTTGGAGAATTTTCCCTTACCTATAAACCTACAAAACACGGTCGTCCTGGTATTGGTGCCACGCACTCGTCTAGGTTCATTCCATTGAAATAGGGTTTTGTTTTGTATTATGTTTTTATATAAGAGACATTTAATAAGTTAATTCATTTTTGTACATGATATTTAGTGTTATTGAGACTGAAGATTTTTATGTTTACAGCATCTTGTATGATTTTTTTCTTTAAGTCATTGAGATATCATTTACTTAAAGTGACAAAAGAATTACATTGAAAGAATATTTGCTGGTATTTATATTTATTTGTTTAAATTTATCTGTTTTCCCTTATTTATAACTAAATATCCAATTATTTCTTATCTGAAGTAGGCAATTCAGGTACAAAGTTCTGTATTTTTCGCTTAATCTTCTGATAATCTCAATATAAAATATATTTTAAATCGTTCAACGAATTCACTATTATTTTTTTAAAAATTTTTTAAAAATTTTCTAGAAAAGTTGTTCAAAAAAACAAAAATATTTTTTGATTATACTGGTCCTGGACCAGAAAAACCAATGGGAGTATCAAAAGATGATCCATTAACTAATAATGAAGAGTCATCACATTTATATGAAGATTTTCAGAAGAAATTGGATTTTAAATCAGAATGCTTAATTAAAGAAGTAATTCCAATAAGTATTTTCACTAAATGGGAAAAAGACTTTTTCTTGTCTCCAAAGAATAGGTATGTATGTTTGTAGGTTGTTTCTGTCTAAATTTTGAATTTAGACTTGCATTATCGGCTATTTCAAATGGAGATATGATGAACGTTATTATGCAGCGATGTTCGGCTATTTCTAATAATAATCATGTTTATTCCCATAAGATTGAATTAGAAGGCTCTCCTGTTACATATCAAAGGAAATCAGGGCGATGTTGGCTTTTTGCAGCAACAAATGTAATAAGGGTCGAGTTTATGAAAAAGTAATTCACATATTGCTGTATTTTGTTAGGAAATTGACGTAGAAAGATATAATCTTTCGGAATTTGAGTTTTCTCAAAGTTATTTATTTTTTTATGATAAATTTGAGAAAGCAAATTGTAAAATTCAGTAAATATGTTTATTTAAGCTTATTAGGAGTTATAGTTTTTTTGGAAAATGTTCTTAAAACTGCTAATGAATCTATTGATTCGCGTATTGTGAGCTTTCTGATGGCTGAACCTATCGGTGATGGTGGGCAATTTGATATGATTATTAATTTGTAAGTGCTATTTTTAAATCAGTACATTGTTTATACCCTAGGCTTGAAAAATATGGGCTTGTTCCGGGTCATATTTATCCAGATTCATATAATGCAAAAGATAGGTACTTATACGTTGTTATGTTTTTATTAATATTAATAAATAGTCATTCACTTAACCGTATAATTAAAACAATGTTGCGTGAGTACGCATTAATTTTAAGATCTTTGTGTGCACAAAAATCTAGTGAGGATACTATTTCTCTTTGTAGGACTAAAATGATGGAACAAATATATACCGTTTTAGTTATTTCTTTAGGTTGTCCTCCTAAACCAGATGATAAATTTACTTGGTTATACGTTGATAAGGATAGTAAATCCCATTCATGTGAAACTACACCTATGCAGTTTTATAAAGAGTTCTCTGGATTTAAAGGATTATTTTTATTCGTTTTCTATTATGACTAATAAAAGTAGGCATGTGAATATGTTTCTCTTCTTCATGATCCGAGAAATGAATATGGGAAATTGTATACTGTAGACATGTTGTCTAATATGTCTGGTGGAATCGTAAGATTGTGTTTTTTTTTGTATTTGTTTATTTTAAATAAAAAAGGGTATAAGATATATTAATGCTGGAATAAATGTTTTAAAGGATGTTGCAATTAAAATGATTAAAGAAGATAGACCGGTATTTTTTGGGTATGTTTGGAAGATTTAAATTTTAACTAAAACAAAATAGTGCTGATTCTGGAAAATATATCGACCGTCAATCTGGTGCATTTGATACCAGCTTATTTGACTATGAAATTGCATTTGGTTTTAAACCAGGGCTTTCGAAAGCAGACAGGTTGAGGGTATGTTATTTGTAAATATAACTATTTCCCTAATTTATCTAGTCTGGTGAAAGCTGTATGTTTTTTTATAATAAATAAAATATCTAACAGAAGGATTAGTAATGACGCATGCTATGGTCATTACTGGAGGTAAAATAAATTATTTTCTTTTAAAAGTATTTAAACGTTTCAGTTCATATTGAAAATGGAAAACCAGTGAAATGGAGAGTTCAAAATTCATGGGGTGAAGATGCTGGCCAGAAGGGATGGTTTATGATGACTGATGAATGTATATTGTTCTCTTTTATGATATTAAATTATTCATTTAATAGGGATGAGCCAATTTGTTTACCAAATTGTCTGTCATCTTAATGACCTTCCTGATGAATTACAAAGTGTTATTTATCAAGTGCCTATTGTTTTACCTCCATGGGATCCTGTAAGTTTTTCTTTTTCTTTTCTTTTTAGTTAATGGATTAAAGATGGGCTCTTTGGCTTAACTATAAATAAAATATATTAGTATTTATTTATTTAAAATTTATGTTTTTAATATTTTGTATTTTATTCGTTAACTCGTAAATAATCTTTAAAAATTATTTAGAAAGAATAAAGAGATTATTGTTGCTTCTTTGGTCTTTGTTATGGTGCAGTCGTATATCTATGATCCTCCTCCTCCTCCTCCTCCCAAAGCTGTTTCGTTTTTGTCACCTTTCAAACCTTGTCACTCATTTCAATCTTTAAAGAAAAAATCTTATCGACCAGAAAAGGTACAAAAAAATACTTATAAATCTAGAGAAAATCGATCAAGATCTACTTCATTTCAGTCAAGTAATGTTTTTTCATGAAATAACATTTTTTAATTTTTTAAGATTTTCTTCAAGATATCAATAAAAAAGATAAACTAAATAGTTCTGAAGAATATTTTAAACGTACATATTCAACATTTCTTGAGGACGGAACATTAGATTATAAAACTGTATTTTACAATAAAGATGGTTATGCAATGAGTAGTACTGCGAACATTTGTACAACAAATGATGATAAATTAACTCAAAATATACCCAAGTACAATATTTTAACTAATTATCATTTGAATATTTACTTTTATTAGAGACAAAAATACATATGTAGAAACACCAGAAGATATTACAGCATGGATAACTGAAAGAAAAAAGAAATGGCCTACTGATAAAAATATTCAAAAAAAAGTATTATTTTTAATAGAATGGGAATAAACAGAAATCTAATAAATTAGCAGGAAGAAGAAAAGTTGAGAGAATTAGATGAAGTTAAAGATTCTTTCGAAAAAAAAATAAAACTTGATCTTTTAGAAAATAATGATTATCTTAAATCATTAATGGATAATAATTTACCTGAAAATACAAATAAGGTTGAAGTTTTAGAAAATAAAACTTTTCCAATAACTAATTTGAGTCATTTATCTAAATATTTTCTAAAAAATTACAATCAAGATAACAATTGTGTATTTAAGCAAGATAATATGTTAAATAAAAAAAAAAAGAATTTATTGAATTCTAATAAAAAAAATATTTGGCGTGTTAGAAAATCTTTATATACAAAGGTAATAAATATTTTTTAATATTAATATAACTCATTTTTTAGCTAGTTGAAAACGAGAAATTGCAAGAAAATATGATTATACTACAAGCCATTAAACATTTAGTAGAATATCACAATATAAAATAAAACATACTACATACACATATATATTTACAGTTATAAAAATCATTTCATACTTTTGTTTTTTTTTTCAATTCTTGGGTTTTATTTTTTATTTGTAATTTCTTTTTTTTTTTTTTATTCAGTATTTTAATATTATCTAGTTTTGATGCACGTCTCCCTTCAAAAATCATGTTATTTTTTACTAATTTTGTATGATTATTTTTATCAAAATCTTTTTTTTGTATATTATATCGAATATATTTTTTTGACATATCCTTAAAGTTTTTGGTATTCAAAGTTTTATTTTTTTCTCCGTACTCTGGCTTTAATTTTCTTTTAGAAATATTTTTTGCTCGAATAACACGCAATTTACGACCGCATGGTGTTTCTTTGTCATGTAAAAGTAAAGCTTGATCTATAGATTCCCAATTCTTAAATTGAACATATGCAAAACCTTTTCCCACATTTGTCTTATTATCTCGGACAATACGTACAAATTCTATTTCGCCACAATGAGCGAAATAAGACCATAACTCTTCTTCTTGAGCGTTAAATGACAAATTTCCTATAAAAACAGATCTTTTTGGAGCGTGTGGAGTAGGATAAGCAACACTATCTACTCTTAAGTGTCTATCCAGAAATACTACACCATTTAATGCAAGAGCCTTTTCTGAAGACTCTTTTGTTTCATAAACTATATAAGCATTAACTACATTTCGTTTTGAATGAAATTTTTTTTGAATATATGCAATTTTTCTAGGTAAAAATGTAGAAAATGCAATTGAGCGAAATCGAATTGATTTTATTTTCCCAAATTCGAGAAATTTTGTCTTAAATTCTCTATAGATATTCTTCATAAATATTATAAGTTTTGTATTTAAAATAAAATTTATATACCTTCGAAGAAACCACACTAATGGGTAAATTTCCAACAAATACTGTACATAGCGCTTTTTCAAAGTCATTGTTTGAATACAAATCATGTTTTTCTGATGCATTGCTTTCAACATCGCCATTGGACTCAAAAATATCGTTTTTTATTTTTCTTTTTTTAATATTATTAATTTCTTCATTTTCCTCTTTTAGTAACTTTTCAAAATGTTTTTCCTCAATATTATGATCTTCTAAAGATTTTCTAGGACGTCTCTTTTTTATATTTTTATTTTTCATGTTATCAAAGCTTAAATAATTATCTCTTATAAATGTTTTATTTGGGATTTTTTCATCATTAAGTGTCCTCTTTTTTGACTTTTTTTTTTCAAAAGATACAAACTAAATCCTATTAAAACATGTTTAAATTCAGATATATTTACTTCAGAATAAGTCATTTTGTATTAATTGTTGAGATTTCTTTAAAACTTGAATTAAAAAAAACTTTCTTTATACATTTGCCTTTCTATATTCCTTTTAAAAAAAGTTTTTTTATATTGGGTTCTTATTCACTTCTTTATTATCTATTTTTACTAAATTTAATAAAAATAAGCTCCGATGTTTAATCACATTCAATCATAATCGTAACGATTACAGACAATAATTATAAGATTTAAGAATATTAAAAGATAATTAAAAATAGATTAATATTATACTATAATAGAAGGAACAAACGCACAATAAGAATTAAAACCATAAATTTTTTTTAAAATGCCAAGAGGCAGAGGACGAGTTCATGAGAAAGAAATAACAGAAGAAAAAGGGAGCTCTTTAAATTCAAATCGAGAAAAAGTATGGCATGGAAAACGATTGAGAAGGGGACGTGGAAGGAATTATAAACAGAGTGTATGTTTTTTGTTAGGTTTTGAAATATATATTTTTAATAAAAATCAGCAAGAATCACTATTGGGTTCAGTACTTTCAAGTTCTCAAGTTAAGAAAAATGAGGGTTTTGTTGATTCTTTAAAAGATCCTGATACAAATAAGAATAACTGTGTTTCATACAAATTGGAATATAATCATACGGAAGAAAATATGTTAACTGAAGAACCTTTGAACATGAACCAAACACAACAGGATGATTTGAATGAATTAGATGCTATATCTGTTTTGGAAGAGCTTTCAAACTCAGTATCTATTGTCGATTCTTCGTATATTAAAAAATCGCAAAATAACAATTCAGATGATTTATCATCACTTAGTGAACTTAATGAATCAGAAGCAGAAACTGATAGAATTGAAGATGTTGACTCTGCGCTAGATATCCAAAAAAATAAGAAACTAATAGAGGAGAAAAAAAGGTTCGATATCAATGGATTAGCATCATCACAATCTTCAATATTGAATAAGGAATATAAAAAAAATAAACATGATTTATTAGAAGCTGCTGAATTGTTATCTATTTCATCAAATGAATATATTACTTTTAAAAAAGATTCTAAATCTGATGTTGATGATGATAGTATTCAAAGCAAAATTAACCCATGTATTGATAATGAAAGTACGGCAGAGGAAGAAATAATAGAAACTATTATAGAGGAAGATGATAATAATATAAATGCAGATGATAATTGTATAAGAATTTTTCCATAAAATGCATTAATATTAATTCTTAATAGTAGATGAAGAAAGATATCAAAAAAAAAAAGATGCTATTGCTGCTTTAACGCAAATTGAAATACAATTTGCCAAACTTCGTGATAAGTATATTATTATAAATAAATTATTTTTTCTTATAATTTAAGGTTATATGAAAATCAAATTAACTACTTAGATAAAGAAGTGGATTTGGTAAACAAAGGAATTCATCCTGAACTATCTAGTTTAATGGAAAAAATTACTGAAAGAAGAAAAAGAAAATATGATATTGCAGTGGCTTTTCGAGACATGTTAATAAAGTCTATTAAAGATGAATTTATTGCTCATCAATATGAAATTCATAATAGTTTTCTGGTAAAAATTTTCTTTCTATATCAAATATATTTTATTTGTTAATAGGAATCTAAACGAAAATTAAGAGAGAAAATACTTTTAAGAACAGGCGAGAAATGTTTCCAAATATATCATGAACGGCGTCTTATGGAAACATCATTAGTACCTGGTATATATATTTTTTAAATATTATATTTTTTATTTGTAATATATAATAGAATATGGATTTTCTATTCCTAATAAACGCTCATTACAATTAAAACATCGTAGAGCACATGAATTAGAAGTGACATTTTTAGCTGGTCTTAAAACTTATATTGGATTTCCAGCTGCACCAGAAATAAAAAATGCATCTAAGGATGAAATAATGCAGGATTTAGAAGAAATGAGAATTAAACGTATCCCCTTAGATACTTCACAAAATTTGTCTTCAAATTCTATATTTCAAAATATTATACCACACAATCAGGAATTTCAGTCAAAATCATATCATAATAATATTTTTGCTCAGTCATCTCACCAAAAATCTTCACAAAGTCATCAATATGCAAATTGTCCTACTGTTTCACATCCATTTGACTATTCTTCTACAAAGCAATATTCTCTTGATAGATATTCTCTTTTTAATTCTGACCAGAACCAGACTCTATATGATCAATGTAACCGGTCGTTTGATGTACATGAACAGACACCTGTGGGTATGCAATTAATAAATAATAATAAATCATTTGGCCATTTTCAAGTTAGTCCTCAATTAAATCACTCTTTATATTATTCTGAATCAATACAAAAAGATAATCATCTATATTGGAATGATTCTTCATCTATAAAGAGTGGGTCATTATGTCCTATTAAAAATGCTGGAAATACAAATGGTGTTTCAAATTTTCGATTTAATTCTTAAAAATTAATTATTAGAATTTTTAATAAAAAAGCTATAGTGGTAATAAGAAATAGCTATTCTGATACCTATATAAATAATGAATTTATATGAATTTGAGTAGTTTTTTGTTTTTTTATATTTTAGGTTTTAAATTTTATTTTAAATCTTGTATTTTTATTTTGTCAAATTCATTTTTATATAATTATAACAAAATATTTTCTATTGTATATAGAGGTTAAAATATAGAATATTTTTATAATATCTAAAGTATTTTTTAATTGTTATTCTAGATTTAAATTTATGTAGAACTATAAAATATAATTTTCGATATAAGTTATTTTGTTTTATTTTTTATAAATTTTAATAAAATATTTTACAATTTTAATTTATATTTAAACACAAAAAATTCCTTTGCAAAGAGAGTTTAAACAAATATATGTTTATTAAAATTAATTTAATTAAATATATCCAGTTGAAAAATAGTTAATAGATAAAA
This sequence comes from Pneumocystis sp. 'macacae', assembly GCA_018127085.1. NCBI lineage: Eukaryota > Fungi > Ascomycota > Pneumocystomycetes > Pneumocystales > Pneumocystaceae > Pneumocystis > Pneumocystis sp. 'macacae'. The sequence goes on from CM030724.1 coordinate 406,655, forward strand.
AGTACCAATTTAAAAGTTTAAAATTTGATTATTTAGCACTTTTGAGAAATAATTATCATATAAATAACATTCTAATATTTAATTATATATTGTTAATTACTAAGTAGTTATTTTGTTTTTACATGAATTTAAATAAAGTAAAATATAACATATAAATTGCTTTTACATAAAGATAACCAATAAACTATAATTACTTAATTCATTAATAAATAATGTAATAATTATTCTTTATAAATCTTTTGTATTTATTTCATAATATTTTATCAAAGGTGTTTCTAAAAACACATAAATTTATAAATTAGATATAAAACATCTAATAGTATAAATTAGCAATAATGAAAACGTTCAATATATTTTCGAATATTTCTTTTAAAAAATATTTTTTAATTCTTAATAATAAATGTTAAATTTCATAATTATTATCAAATAAATGGTAATAATTTAAATTTCAATATTGAAAATTAGAAAAAATAAAATATAGATATATTTCGAAGAATACCTAAAAGAAATTTATATGTATGCTTACTTTTCCTATTAATCATTGATTTCAATGTTTAAAATTTCGAAAAAACCAATTTTTTTAATTTCATAAAAAATATAGAAAATTTTCCAAGAAATACGTTTTTACTTTTTGTTATAAAGACATATTAAATATTTTTTGGTCTTTTAACTAAAAAAAACAATGAAAATCAGGTTTTTTTTTTTTTTTAAAAATTTATACTTATAATTTGATATAGAAGTTCAGGAATAAAAACTCAAATAAATTTTAGAAAAACTAATAATTCCTCAAGGAAAACCTTAAAAAAACCATTAATACTTTACATAATCCAAAAGGACAAGATAAATCATGGAAAAAGGCAAAAGTGTTTTTATTTAAAAAAACATTTCTTAACACTAATTAGCGTGTAAAAGAACGTCAGGCCATGCAAGAAATGAAAGAAAAAGAAAAAGAAATAATACAAGCAAAGCAAGAGATTATTAAGGTTCATAATAAATAAAATAAAATAATAACAGATTTAATCTACATTAGAAACGAAAGGAAATTACAAAAAAAAAACAAGAAGCTAAAAAAGAAAAAGAGCGTTTTGAAGCAATGAAGGAAAAAGTAATTCATTATATATATTTTTATTTTTTTAATAATTATTTTCAAGATGCATAAAAAGAGAATTGAGCGTTTACGTAAACGAGAAAAACGTTCTAAAATCTCTTAAAAATAACTGTATTTTCCAAGAAAATCTCCTAGCATTAAGTTTATACTAAACGTTTTCTATTTTATTTTATTCCATCCTATTATCGTTTTCTATTTATAAAAACGTAAATTCTTAAAATAAATAACCATTGTTTGTAATTAGTAATATTTTCAATAGTTCTTAAAAGTATGGTCAAAACTTTTTATAAATTTTAGCTTTTATATAATTTTAGAGTTTATATCGAAATATAATTCCCTTTTATACTTAAATTTAGTATAAAAGTTAATTAACTAACATATAAAAGTTAGATAATGCAAATAATACATACCTGTTTACGAAATGTAAGCAGTGTGTTGTTCATTTTATTTGGTTTTTCATTATTTAGCATTTTACAAGCGAAAGATTATCGTATTTCTATTACGCCATTTAAACATAGTTTTTCATCCTATTTTTATTTTGATAATAGCACAGTATGTAATTTTATTTTATAGATTTTTCTGATCTTTCTAAAAGGTTATCTTATATCATGATACCATAGATAGAGTAATTTGGAGAAGTAATAATGAAGGTGTTTCATGGATTAAAGTAAAAGATATACCACACAAAAAGGCCTTGTTGTTAATACGCCATCCATTTAATAATAGCATGGTAAAAAAAAGTGAACTTTCCAATATAATCATTTTTTCCTAGGCTTTTGTTTTAGGAAAACATACAAAACATTATTATACTACCGATCAAGGGCTTACATGGAATGAATTTGTAACAGAGTTACCTTTTGAAAGGGACAGGATTCCTTTAAATTTCAATTCCGCTAATTCTAACTATATTATTTATATTGGTACAGATTGTTCAGATTTAAAGCAATCTAATTGTATATATAAGGTAGTTAATATAAATAAAAATTATTTTAATTACTTTAGGCGTATTATACAGAAAACGCATTTTTTACTAGCCCGAAACTTCTTAAAGAGGATGTAAAAACATGCATGTTTTCTAAATCTTCAAAAGAATTTACTGAAGGTCCCGATAAATTGGTTTTTTGTATTTACATAGACTCAAAAGCAGAAAATAAAAATTTTTATTTAATTAAATCAGATGATTGGTTTTCTACATCTTCTTACGTAAATTTTGAAGGGAATCCATTAATCAATTCAGGCGGATTTGGAACAATTCAAACTTTTATTATTGCTGTTGTTAAAAACCTGCAAACTTCTAAACTTGAAATGTATGTTTCTAAAGAAGGGAATACATGGAGTAAAGCCAAATTTCCATCTTATCATGAAGAAAAGCTAAAAGAAGATTCCTATACTATTATGAAATCATACCCATATAGTCTTCAAGTAGATATTTTAGTTTCTTCAGAATATCCCCATTATGGCGGTATTTCTTTCAAATCTGACGATAGCGGTGTATATTTTATTCCTAGTATAGAACATACAAATAGAAATGAAAACGGTCATGTCGACTTTGAAGACATTCAGTATCTTGATGGTATTATTTTGGCAAATATTATAGAAAATTGGAAAGAAGTTAATATGAATTATACAAAAAAAATCCAATCAAGAATATCGTTCGATAATGGCTATACATGGGATTTGATTAAAGCTCCTAAAGATTCTAATTGTAATACTTTAGATTCTAAATCATGCTCTCTCCATTTATATTCTGTTACCAACAAACATAAGAATGGCCGAATATTTTCTAATTATGCTCCTGGAATACTTATTGGAATAGGCTCAGTTGGACCAAATTTAAAACCATATAATGAATGTGATCTTTTTATATCTGAAAATGCGGGTAGAACATGGGATTTATCGTTAAAAGGCGTTCATAAGTATGAATCGGCTAATGAAGGAAATATAATTGTCGCTATACCTGATATGAAAACTCGTAATTTATATTATACTCTTAATAGGGGAAAAAATTGGTAAATATAGAAAAATTTAAAGATTTAAACTAATTTTTCAAGGGAGTTAATTGATATAGGTATCGGAATTTATCCTCAATTATTAATAACAGCACCAAATTCCAAAAGAGGAAAATTTATTGTTATTTCAAATCAAGGAAATACTGTTGATAGTTCTGTAAATATTGTTTCTATTGATTTAAGCAACATTTATTCTGAGAAATGCGTTTTGAATGAAACTAATTTAGAACAGAGTGACTTAGAAAAATGGTATGTTCATCACAATGAAAATGGTATTTACATCTATATATCTACATTTCGTTATTTATATGTTTCCTAGGAGAAACAAATTGTCTTATGGGTCATAAACAATATTTTTGGAGAAAAAAAATCGAGAGAAACTGCTTTATTGAAAAAAGTTATCTTGAATTTCGAAATAAAGAAAATTGTCCTTGTTCTGATAATGATTATGAATGGTATTCTAATAAATTAAAATTTATATTATTTTAAATATAACCTTAGTGATTATAATTTTATACGTCATAATAATAGATGTTTAGAATATATTCCACAAGAAATTCCTCAAAATGAATGCAAAAATCCAGGTGATATGTTCTTAGGATTAAGTGGATATAGAAAAATTCCAGGAAATACGTGCAATGATAAATATGGAGTTATGAAGGATCAGAAAATTAAAATTCCTTGTACTAAAGGTAATAAGTATTAATATAAGAATTATTATATATTTAATATAATAATAGACAATTATTCAGATAAGATCATAGTGAAATTAACGGATTTTAAAGGAGATTTGATTAATTATTTTTATATTAAAAGCAAATCTAATGATCCTAATGATCCTAATGATTTGAATGAGGTAGTTTTATATAATTATATTTTATTGTTTTTTTTATAAATAAAATAGACAATTATTATTCTAACTAGTGAAATGGAGATTTATGTTTCTCATGATCAAGGTAATGAATGGACTCAAATTCTTGAAAATGAAAATATTATTTCAATATACCAAAATACTTATGCGGATGAAGAAATATATCTTCTTGGATTTGAAAATATCGCATGGGTATCAAGAAATAGATTTAAAACAATTGAGAAAATTACTCTTCCAGGCTATTCGCATATTGGATATATTAGCTTTGAATTTCATCCAGACAATAAAAGTTGGATTATATATACTGGATGTAAAGAAAAAGAATTAACAAAAGATTGTGAAGCAATTTCGTATTATTCTATTGATGGAGGAAATTCATGGAGTCTTTTAATGTCTGATACTCGTTCATGTTCTTGGGTTAAAACTCAAACTTTCAATACAAATAAAAACCTAATATACTGTGAAGTATTTGCTTCTGGTATAGAAAGATCTTTAACTGGACCTGTAAAATTAATATACTCATTTGATTTTTTCAATAATTATTACGTTTTATACGATTCTATCATAGGTTATGCAAGATTCGAAAAATTTATAATTTTAGCACAAGTATAAAATATAAAAATAATTTAATAAATACTAATTATATAGTATGACTATAAATCAAAAAACCTTAAACCATTTGTGTCATTAGACGGTTTGAATTTTACTCATGCTAATTTTCCTTCTCATTATTCTGGAGAAGCATATACGATTCTTGATTCTACAACAGGAACTATATTTTTGCATATCACTACAAGTAATTACAAGGGTATAGAATGGGGATCTATATTAAAATCTAATTCTAACGGAACTAATTTTGTTAAATTGTTAGATTTTGTTAATCGCGATAGTGATGGATTTGTAGATTTTGAAAGGCTAAAAGGATTGGAAGGAATTATAATAACTAATGTTGTAGTAAATGCTAAAGATGTTATTAAAGGTGCACCGAAACGCATTAAAACTTTAGTTACATATAATGATGGTGGTGAGTGGGTTTATTTGACTCCTCCTGATAAAGATTCAAATGGCAATAAATATTGTACTGGAAAGGTAATTTTTTTTAGAAAAAATTGCGATTAATTTTCTAGCTTGAAATGTGCTCATTAAATCTTCATGGATATACCGAACGTATAGATTTTCGTAATACATTTTCATCAGATAAGGTTCCTGGTTTAGATTTTGCAGTTGGAAACGTGGGTGAATATTTGGATAATTATTTAAATAGTAATACATTTATGACAAAGAATGGAGGGATAACGTGGAAAGAAGTTCAAAAAGGACCTTATATGTGGAAGTTTGGTGACCAAGGATCTATATTATTATTAACCAAAGATAAATATTTTTCAGATCACTTTTATTATTCTTTAGATATGGGAGATACATGGCAAATTGTTTATTTTCCAAGTAAAGAATCATTTTTAGTATATGATGTAACAACAGTTTATTCAGATACGAGTAGAAAATTTGTGTTATTTTGTATTAAAAATAAAAGTGGAAATACAATGAGTACTATTTATATTGATTTTACAATGCTTACAGATAAAAAATGTAATTATTTATAAATTTTTGTATTTTTTATCTTATAAATTTTAGGTAAATTAGATGAAGAATTTCAAGATAAAAGTGATTTTGATGTTTGGAATTTCGAATATTCAGAAAAAAAGAATTCATGTATTTTTGGACATATAAAAAATTATTATAGAAAAAAACCAAATAGACTTTGTTTTGTAGGAAACAATCCTATAAAATATTATATTTCAAAAAATTGTACATGTGAAGTAGAAGATTATGAATGGTAATAAGGATCTATAATGATATATTTTTAATTAAAATTCTAGTGATTATAATTATGAGCGTATATCTAATGGAACTTGTCAATTAGTAGAAGGTCTGGATCCTCCTAATCATTTAGACGAATGCAAAAAATACGATCTTATAGAATATTATAGGCCAACAGGATATCGAAGAATTCCTCTTACTACATGTCAAGGAGGTAAAGAACTTGATAAAGATAATTCACCTATTCCTTGTCCTGGAAAAGAAACTGAGTATAGAAAACTAAGAAAACGTTTGGGTGGTTTTAAATTATTTTTCATTATAATCTCTCCATTTATTATTGTTATTCTAAGTGGTTATTGCATGTGGACTTTATATAAAGACAGATTTTTAGGGTAATATTTCTATGCTTAATTATTTATAAATTTATCTTTCTAGACAAATTAGACTTGGCGAAGATGAAACACCTTCTGGATGGATACAATATCCTATAATATTAATCAATAAGATAATCGATTCATTTTTTATAATTCCGGTTGTTATAAATTACATTAAAACCGCAATAGTTTCTTTATTTTCAGATTCTCCTAGATTTCGTACAAGGAATTCTTTCTCAAGAAACAATTATTCAATACTTTTACCAAATAGTCCTGAATTTCTTTATGACGATTTTGAAAGTTGATATATCAGACAATTTATACACGTATAGTTTATAAAATATATGTCCTCAAAAATTCATTAGGCCCATTTACTATTAGACAACATGTTTTTATGGCTAAAAATACAAATTTTTTTCACAATTATTTTAATTTTGATGACTTTTAAAAAAACAAAAATTAATCTGCATGTACTTATATTCCCTAAAAACAATAAAAATTTCACTCTAAAAAATATACTTATTTGTAACTGTACATCGAATTCATAATTTGAAACAATTGAACCAAAATTTCAAATGTACAATAATTTCAAATTTATTATATAATTAAAATAAAAATCTCGAATATTTAGATCTTTTTACGCGCATAAACAACTAATTTTTGAAAATAAATGTTCTATATAAATAGTATAATATATAATATATATTTAAATATTTAAAACATCACTAAAAAAAATCAAAAATTATATATTTTAATTAGTTTTACCTTTCAAACAATAATTGGTATGCATTTCCAATAAAATTCATTATATCAGTCGCGCCCATTGCTCTTTTTTTATGTTTAAACGCAAGATATGAACAGTAGCGTATTGTACATGCCGCACCAAATACAGCTAAAATTAATGATTGATGTTCATCTAAAGTTTTATCATGACTACTATTATTAATATATATTATTTTCAGGATAACATACTCCCATAAATTCTCTAAATATGCTTTTCTCCATGCTAACAATGTTGAAAGTATACCTGTAAGAATATCACCTTGCCCCCCACAGCGTTTAGGACAACCTTTCATATTAACCTGAAGTGTTTGTTGGCCATTTGATATATAATCTACCATTCCCTTCTTCAAAATTGTCACACCGCCAAGTTTATTTGCAAGATGTTCACAAGAACTATTTTCATTTATATTAAATGCACGACATAATCTTGAAAATTCTGCAATATTAGGCGTCAGCACTGCATTACTATATCTATTCATTCTTAAAAGGTTTAAAAATATAATATATATAAAAACCCTGCAATAATTTCTGGTTTATTTTGTATACAGTAAAAACCATCCTTTTTTTAATCAAAATTAAACTTCATAGAACTTAGAAACATACTGCATCAATCACAATAGGCATTTTTCGTCTCCTGGCTTCGGAAATAATACAAGATGCTGTTTTTAACATCATAGAATCCATTCCAAGTCCTGGTCCAACAACAACTACATGTAAACGTTCCAATAAACGCGAAATATTCATCATAATATCATTAATACAGTTTTCTGATGCATCTCTAGAGAGTCTCATTATAGGATGCACAATCAAATCAGGTGAATATGTTTTAATCACTATTCCTGCTCCAGGTTCACAAATAATATGACCAATATCTGCACCAAAAAGCTATACCATATTATATAAAGGAACAATTTTACTAAATATAAGAAAACTACCATAGAAGACATACAAGAATAGTAAGGAGCACCAGTGTAGCTGGCAAAATTAATTTGTTTTTTAAAAAACATATATAAAACCTTTCAGAACCACCAACAACAACAGTTTTACCTGCTTGACCTTTATGAAAATGATCAAGAAGTGGAGGAATTATTTTCCTTAGATCTAATAATATTTTCTCTGTTGAAGACGTGGACATTGTGCACATTTTTTTAATTCATTTTTTAAATTAAAAAAATAATTGTTAAAATTTAAAATATCTATTTATATAAGACTTGAAAATAATGTTAAATCAAAATATAATATAATTTTAACTTAATATACTCTTTTAAAAGGAGGAACTAAATATAATTTAGTTTTTGATAGAAAATACAAATATGAAAAACCTGGTTTACATTCATTCTCATCTAATGTCTGAGACTTAACAGGTCTATATCTTAATGTAACTTTTCTTGTGATAGGATCTTGCCAACTTAGTGTATGTTTCATCCAATTCTCATCATCTCTTCTATTGCAATATTAAAAAATCGAGACTAGTATATTTAAATACAAACTCTTTATAATCTTCACGTGCATGTGCACCTCTAGACTCTTTCCTAGCTAATGCAGAATAAGCTGTTTGACATGCATTAGTTAAAAGATTCTGTAATTCAAGAGTTTCTATAAGATCAGTATTCCATATTAAACCTCTATCCTAAAAACAACATTATTAAAAAAATAAGAGCAATTAATATATATACAGTAACTCTAACATCTTTAAAACTTTCGTCAACCTTTACTATATTTTCTACACCTTTTTGTAAAGATTCTTCAGTTCGAAAAACAGAGACATCAGTTTGCATAACTCTTTGCATATTCAACCGTATTTTTGCTGTAGGGAGAGACCCGTTAGCATTTCTTAGTTTATCAAGGTTTTCGATAGAAGCAAGACCAGCATCACTTGAAAGAGGTCTACATGGAGTGTTAGGTTTAAGTGTTTCTTTAATATGATTAGCGCATGCACGACCAAATACAATAATATCTAATAATGAATTTGCACCCAAACGGTTTGCACCATGTACAGAAACACACGCAGCTTCTCCTGCTGCATAAAGCCCTGGTACAATTTTGTCATTTCCTTCACTATCTAATGTAATTACTTGTCCTGTAAATTTTGTAGGCTAAAGACAATTAATATAAAAAAAATAAAATCAGGACTTACTATTCCTCCCATATTATAATGCACAGTAGGTAATACAGGAATTGGTTGCTTAGTAACATCAATACCGCAAAAAATAGATACTGTTTCACTTATTCCAGGAAGTCGTTCACGTAACACTTCTGCTGGTAAATGAGATAGTTGCAAATGTATATGATCTTTTAAAGGACCAGTCCCTCTCCCCTCGCGAATTTCTATAGTTATGGATCTTGAAACCACATCTCTAGATGCGAGATCCTTTGCAGTAGGTGCATATCGTTCCATAAAACGCTCTCCTTCTGAATTTACAAGATAACCTCCTTCTCCTCTAGAACCTTCTGTAATTAAACACCCAACACCATAAATACCAGTAGGATGAAACTGAACCATTTCAAGATCTGATAAAGGTAATCCTGCACGTTGCACCATAGCATTGCCATCGCCTGTACATGTATGTGCAGATGTACATGAAAAATATGCTCTTCCATAGCCACCAGTTGCCAAGATAGTTTTATGGGAATGAAATCGATGTATAGTTCCATCTTCCATACTTAAAGCAATAACACCTACACATGTCTCCCCTTCCATAAGTAAATCTAAAGCAAAATATCTAGTTTTCATTAGAAAATAACAAAAATATATAAACTACTCTATAAAAAAATTGGTATTATGCTTCAAACTTTGCCCATAAAGCGTATGAAGAATAGCATGTCCTGTACGATCTGCAACAGCTGCACAACGATATGCTTGACCACCTTTTCCAAAATTTAGAGATTGTCCGCCAAAAGCACGCTGATAAATTTTTCCATCTTTAGTTCTTGAAAAAGGTACACCAAAGTGTTCAAGTTCAATTACAGAACGGGGAGCTTCACGACACATATAATGAATTGCATCTTGATCTCCAAGCCAATCTGAACCTTTAACTGTATCATACTACAAATGTCAATTATTTAATATAAAATAAACACTAATAAACCATATGCCATCTCCAATCGTCTTCTGTCATATTTCCAAGTGCTGCATTTATACCACCTTGAGCAGCAACTGTATGTGATCTCGTTGGAAAGAGTTTAGTAATGCATGCGGTATTATACCCTGCTTCTGCAAGACCAAACGCTGCTCTCAGTCCTGCTCCTCCAGAACCAACAACAACAACATCATATTCATGATCAACAACTGTATATTTAGAATTAATAGGTCCTTGTGCTTCTTTGGCACGCAATAACTGTTTATTTGATCTTTTAAAAAAAGAAAAAAAAAAGAAGATAAAAACCTGATTAGATATTACTTTAAATAATGGTTTTGACGAATGAATATTTTTTATTAATTTAATTTTAAAAGGTTTCTATTTTTTCAATATATTAGTATTATATTTTACTTAAAAACCAACAATAAAATATTTTAATGTTGGATTAACAAACCTTAGAAGAAAACACATTAAAAGAACATAACAATCTTGACATTTAACAATATTTTAATCAAATATCAGTGCAATTCAATTCTAAAAAGAATGGGACCGACAAATTCTATATCAAAAAGATAAAAATATGCTAACAATAAATTAATTTTATTTTATTTGTTATATATATGTATAAAAATATTTATTAAAATTTTTTAAAATATTTAAATAAAATAGCAAAAATATAGTGTTTATATTTGTTTTTATATAGAAAATAGCTATTAAAAATAATTAATAAACTAAACACAAAAAAAAATTGCCTTTAAATCTTTTCATATAGCGTAAGTTTCATATTCATCCAGTATTTAAGTCTATAAAGAAGTCAAAAGACAAATGTAAATAAAGATTTAAACTACCGTATTGCAGCATGTTTAATTGTTTCAAAATCTAATATTTTAAAACCAAATCTAATTTTTTTTATTTCTTCTTCTATCTTTTGGTCCACTGTTTCCTGTATAAGTTGTATATCTTTTTGTTTTTTTGCTTCTTCTATTTTTTCATTTAATTCCATAATTGTTGAAAATAATTCAAGATCTTCATAAACTTCATTTTCATTTGAAACTGAAATATTATGAAGAGAAAGAAGATAATGCGTACGAGACAATGGATCTATAAGTGTTGAATATGCTGTATTTAATATTGATGTTAAAGACTCTGCAAGTATTCGTTGTTTCTTTTTATTATCAATTTTTTAAGAATAACTAGAAAAATTCATTACATTCCCTTTTTTCATGTGGATATCTGGATGTATTTGTTTCTGAATTTCTAAATATTCTTTATGTAATGCTTTCGTATTAATTAAAAAATCACCCTCTGGAGGTAATGCTTTAAGAGATTTCGGAAAAATCCTATAAAAATGAATAGAAGACGGTAATTCAAAAAGATGTGAACATGACGAACATATAAGTGCAGCAAAATCAGATTCTTTTGAGCAATTTTTGCATTTTTTGCTTATTCCTATAGAAGTTGAAAATTCTTGTACTTTACATAGAAATTTATAGCGTAAATCAGGATAAAAAAAAATTCGATAAGATCTACAAATTTTTCCTCTATTAACGCCCATTTTATTATAATTTTTAAAAAAATATTTAAACATTTTAAAAAATCATTAAATGTATTTTTAAATAATTTAATCGTTATACCTTTAATACATTTAACTGACTTATTTTATCAGTTTTTAAAAAACTGAGTGAAAGAAGTTCAAACATGACTTATTGAATCATAAAAAGATTAGTTGGTGAAAATTCTTTTTTTTTATTACAATGTTAAGTATAAAGATATATTTTTGAAAAATAAATATATAAAACAATAATAAATATACAAACATTCATTTAACGGCTAAAAGCTATATCATCAACCTGTAACCATGAATAATGAAGACAAAATTAGATAAAAATTACCTTTAATATCATTTTACATGTTTCAGCAGACAATTCTAAAGCACATGTATTTACTAATAAAGGCTGAAAAATATTCTCTTCAAGAATATTTGTAACCATTCCCTTAAAACATATGAGCAAAAATTATTTAAATAAGAAAATACCTTTCGAACGTTAATTCCTGCAGTTGTTTCACCTTTTTCATGTCTGTTTCTTAATTCCGTTATTATTTTAATACTATCTAATCCAGCATTTTCTGCAAGTGTAATAGGAATAACTTCTAAAGCCTCTGCAAAAGCTTGAAAGCAAAAGGCTTCAGTTCCACTTAGTGTTCTAGAAAGCTTCATTAAATATTGTGACGCTTCAATTTCAGGTGCTCCTCCTCCAGCAATAAGTGCTCTAAAATTGTTATTCATATATTTTAAAAAAAATTACTAACCTTCGTTTAACCAAGCAGCGAATAACACAAAGAGCATCATGGAGAGAACGTTCAGCCTCATCTAAAACAAGTTGATTTGCGCCACGACATAATATAGAAACAGTTTTCGAGGTGCCTTTTATACCTGTAATTTTCGAAATATAAGCTCCAGACGATTGAATTTCTTCTACAAGATCAGCACTTCCAAGTTTATCTTCAGTTAAAGAGTCAACATCTGCAACAGGTTTACAACCAATACTCTATTTACTATCAAAAAGCTTTTAAAAACGAATAAACAGTACCTTGGAAATAAATTCAATTTCATCACGTTCAATATCTTTGATGACAAGAATCTTTAATTTTGATAAGAAATGAAGAGAAAGATCATTAACAGCATCTCTTAAAATAGATTTTTGTATTAGAAGTACATTGCATCCTGTTTTTTTAATTTTTTTGCAGATATTAAGCAAATACTGGCGTTCTTCTTTTAAGATTTTATCCATTTGACGATAATCATTAACAGTAATTTGATTTTCTAGCTTTAAAAAAATAAGTAACAAACAAAAAGAAAATAAAATTATACATCAGGTTTTGGTGGAGACAACTGAAACTGTATTAAGGCTATCTTAGCTTTTTCCATCCGTGTTGGCCCACCAACTGATTTAACCATAGATTGAGATAAAATAAGGCCATCTACAAGTTCAGTATCATCAATTGTGCCGCCAACTTTTTTAACAATTCGAATATCATGAAGATCAACATTATTTGGAGAAGAAGGGTTAACTATTTTTAAAACAGCATCTACTGCAATAGGGGCCAATAATGTTGAATATTGAGAAACGATCTTTTTTTATAAGATATAAAGAATAATTAATATAAATTAATAGTAACCTTTGAATTTAAAGATGTACTTGCAACGCGAATAAGCGTACTTTTATCGCAAAGATCGATTTTTTTTGAGCACGCTTCAAGTGCTTCAATAGCATGTGCTGCTGCTTTTTGAAAAGATTCTGCAATAATTGTAGGATGAATTCCTTTTTATTTGATTAGAATATAACACAATTTTATATCCATAAAAACCTTTTTCAAGTAATTTTTCAGCTGCAGCTAAAAGACTACCAGTAATAACAACAACAGTAGTTGTTCCATCTCCTGCTTCAATGTCTTGTGAAGAAGAAACATCTACCAACTAAAATAATACCACTGAGTAAATGCTTTTCATTTAAAAAAATAAAATCCATACCATTTTTGCAGCTGGGTGTGTAACTGATAAATGTTTTAAAATAGTTGCACCATCGTTACTAAGTATTACTTCGCCTTTACCTGTTTGTATCATTTTATCCATACCTTTTGGACCCAATGATGTACGAATAGTATCTGCTACTGCTATATAATATTTAGAAATATCTTGATTTTTATAAAATAGATACCTTTAGCTGCTGTTATATTTGACGATCTTACAGAATTCGATTTTTCTTTGTCAAAAAACTGCCGTGTAGTTTGTGCTTCAGACATTTATATACAAAATATGTTTTATTTTTTATTATAATTTCAAAGTTTTAGTATATTTCTGCTTTACTTAAAATTTTAAATTTTTAATTTTTGAAAGTTGAATTACTTTTAATCGTAAATTTGATCAAAGCTTTTTTAATGAAAATATTAAAATTAATCAGAAAAACAAGCAAATTATACAAATAATAACATTAGATGCCTCCTAAAGAAGATTGGGAAGAATATAAAAAGTATGTTTATTTTTTAAAAAGAATAAAAAACCCTAAAATAGACTTAATGTATTTAGAGTTAATAATGACGATAAACCAGAAGAAAATATTATTCCATTAGATGAAGATGATATCTCTTTATTAAAAGCATATGTATTTGTTTTCTTTTTAAAAATATATTATTTAATTAATTAAAATATAGGGAACAGGGCCATACCATGATCTTTTATCTAAAATTGATGCAGATATTAAAGAACTACAAAAGAAAGTGAATGAAGTATTAGGAGTTAAGGAAGCGGAAATGGGTGTCTTAGATCGACGTTTCTGGGATCTTGCTAAAGATAGACAACGTATGTCGGAAGAGGAACCTTTACAAGTTGCACGCTGCACGAAAATTATTCAAAATAAAGATGATTTGGGAGCAAGCAAATATGTTATTAATGTTAAACAAATTGCAAAGTTTGTTGTTAAACTCGGAGATAGAGTAAGTCCTACAGATATCGAAGAAGGAATGAGAGTTGGGTATATTTCTTATATTAACAAAAATAAGTTTTTTTATTTAAGGTGAAATAGTGTTGAACGCCAAAAATACGCTATACAGCTTCCATTACCTCCAAAAATTGATCCTTCTGTAACTATGATGCAAGTAGAAGACAAACCAGATGTTACATACAACGATATTGGTGGTTGTAAAGAACAAATAGAGAAATTAAGAGAAGTAGTTGAACTTCCTCTTCTTTCTGTATGGTAAAAATATATCTACGGAAACGTCTAATTGCTGCTAGCCAGAAAGATTTGTAAATCTTGGAATAGATCCTCCTAAAGGTATTATGCTTTATGGTCCTCCAGGAACAGGAAAAACGTTATGTGCTAGAGCTGTAGCAAATAGAACGGATGCAACGTTTATTCGTGTAATTGGATCTGAACTAGTTCAAAAATATGTAGGTGAAGGTGCACGAATGGTCCGCGAACTTTTTGAAATGGCTCGTGCAAAGAAAGCATGTATTATTTTTTTTGATGAAGTCGATGCTATTGGCGGCACTCGTTTTGATGATGGCGCTGGTGGGGATAATGAAGTGCAGCGAACAATGCTTGAATTAATTACTCAATTGGATGGATTTGATCCTCGTGGAAATATTAAGGTAATGTTTGCAACAAATCGACCAGATACATTAGATCCTGCCCTTTTAAGACCTGGAAGAATTGACAGAAAAGTCGAGTTTAATCTACCAGATTTGGAAGGGCGCACAAATATTTTAAAGATTCATACACGATCGTATGTTATATTTTTAAAATTTTTATTTTTTAAAAAAGAATAGTATGTCTGTAAGCAGAGATATTCGTTGGGAACTCATTTCTCGTCTCTGTCCAAACACAACAGGTAATATTTATATTTTTTAACTATAATTTAATTAAATTTTATAGGCGCTGAACTGCGTTCTGTCTGTACTGAAGCAGGAATGTTTGCTATTAGAGCTCGTCGGAAGGTAGTTATAGAAAAAGATTTTCTCGAATCTGTTAATAAAGTACTGTTTCATTATATTTTTTATTAAAAAATAGCTTTTCTAAATTGTCTTTTAGGTAATTAAGGGTAATCAGAAATTTAGTTCTACATCTCAATATCTTCAATTTCAGTAATCAAAATAATATTATTTTGAGTTTATCTTAGTTTTGATTAAATTTTATACTTTTTTTTGCTATAATATATATATATATTCTTATATTTTAATTTTTTAACGTGTGTGCACACAATTGGTAAAAGTTAACGTTAAAAAATAATTGAAATGGAACATACTGCATTAAATGTAAAATAAAATTAACATAAATTTGATTGTATTTGGATAAAATATTCATATAAAAGTAGATTTTTCGATGGTCAGCTCTAGTAGTGGGAATAGGATATGGATATACACATCGTAATAATTTAGCAGCAAAAAAGAAGAAAAAAGAAGAAGAAGCTTTGTATAAACGCAAAGAAGAAGTTATCAGAAAAGCTCAAATGGAATATACAAGGCTTTTTATGCCTTTGAAAACAAATATTTTAACAGGTAATGAATATATAATATAAATAACTAAATAATAATTATTATAATTGATTTTTATAGATCCAAACGATCCTAAATTTGATTTGGAAGCATATTTAAATGACTTGGAATCAAAATATTCACAACAAATAACATAAATTGTCAAAAAGATCTAAAAAGTGGAGATAAAACTAAATATAAGATATATATTATGTTTTTTTTCAGAAAAAAAACAATGTTCTCTATGAATCTTCACTTCCCCATAATTTTATTGTTCGATCCCAACCTGTAGAAACAATCCAACGGTTATCTAAGGAAAAATTAAAAAATACTTTATTATTATCAATATAGAGCGATACCCTTTGAGACATCTACGCTCATTGCTTTTTCTGAATGGCCAGCTAAGGACTTAATCAGAATCCAGTCATCTGAACTCCATATCTTATGGTGATATTAATAAATATATAAGTAATTAATAACTTACATTTATTTTTCCATCATATCCGCTTGAAACAAGATAAATTCCAGATGTTGAAGGAATTAATTCTTTACCCTGGACTAATACTTCTTCATATGCGGTTTTAAAAAATCTAACATCAGATACTAGGCTTTTATGTGCAGGAATAGTAGATATAGGCTTTATTTTTCGAATATCCCATATTTTGATTGTATCATCAGCTGATCCTGATGCAATTTGATAGCCGTTTGGTGAAAAATCAAGGGATTGAATGGGCTTAATATGCCCATCTAAGTTCATAATTGTACGACCAGTTCGCAAGTCCCAGACCCTTCCGACAGCATCAAGTCCCCCAGATGATACTAATGCACCATCATTTTGAAAAGAAATAGCATAAACTTCCCTAGAATGGCCTTCTTGACGTAAAAGCTCCGTAGTTGTTGTTAGATCCCATAAACGCCATGTACCATCAAATGATGCGCTCCCAATATAGTTTCCTGATGGATGAAATTCTACTCTACATACTCTATTTTCATGACCTTTTAATGTTGATATTGGAATTTCACTTTTTAAATTCCATAAACAAATATCACCCTCACTCCCTCCTGTAACTATATTTACTGCTTCTTCAGATATACTTCCAATAGTTGCTTCTGGATTCCATGATATACCGCCAATTTTATCTATATGTCCACGAAATTTGTGTTTTTCTTCTAAATCAGGAATAGAATAAAGTTTACATGTTCCAGACCAAGATCCGGATGCAATATATTGAGAATTTGGAGAAAATCTAGCAATCCCAACGGGTCTATTGGCCCCTATCTGAGAACCCATAGAAACATAGGTTTTTAGTTTTTTATTTATCGTTTTCCTGTGATTAACAATTTTCATTAAAGGAATACGAGATTCAAGTTTTTGTCGTGCTATCCTTATACGAGCCCTTCATTGCATAAATTTATGAAACTGTCTCTTTATATTTTTAAATACCTATTTAGAGAATATTCTGCAATTTTCCTTCTACAAATAAGAAGCTCTTTTGTACCCTCTGTATAAAATTCTTCTTCAATCTATTAAATTAATCATTTTTAAGAGGTAAAAAATTTCAAGATACTTCTTCTTCCGCCTCAGTGTTTTTATTTGAAAAGCTTATATTTCCATCAAAATTACTTAGTAATTGTCTCAATCTATCTCTTCGATCTGCTGGACCTTCTCCAAAAAGAGTAACAGGTTTTCCAAGTTCTCGAAGTTTTGAGCGTACTCTTCCATCATCTGTTGGTATATAAATATTTTTTATTTTCTGTCTACGTTCAAATTCAGCCAAAATAATTTGTTCTTTTTCTGAATATCGGTTATATTTATTTGTTGTATCATCTAAAAAGAATAAGATTTTTTGATCCTGAATTATTATCTTAAGTTTCCTGCCTAATGTTTCAATTGTAATTCCATCATTAATTAGCTTTTATAGAAAATTACTAAAGAATATTTTTAAAGTGATCATTTACCATTTTTATTTTTTCTTAAGGACTTTTTTAGTAGATTTTTTTAAATAAATAAAATATTTAGTAACAAGAAAAATGTTCGAAATGCATCATGTAAATTTGTATAACAATTATTTAGAAAATCTGATTTCTTAAATATTTTTTTTAAATTGAAAATCGAACGAAACTTCTAAAATTTTTAGAAAGTTTAAAAACAAAATTAAAATCCATTTTGAATAAAAAAAAGAAACTTTAGCATATTTCTATTTATTTTTATATTCAAAAGCTTCTTAAATTCCATATAAACTATTGTTATGGAATCAATTCTTAGAAATCGTGAAAAAAAAGAAGAAATAGTTCAAGAAACAAAAGACTCTGAAGAAATAAAAAAAGTATATTCAATTATTTTTACTCTATTATTTTTTTCTAATTTTTTCTTAGAAATATCCAAAAAAGTCATCAAATGTTTCGAAGAATATTTTATTATTAGCCATTTTCATTTTGAGTGTTTTAACTCGATTTTATTACATTCAACATCCTTCGGAAGTTGTGTAAGAATTTATTAAATAAATATAAATTATTATTTATTTATTTTAGATTTGATGAAGTCCATTTTGGGAAATTTTTATCATTGGTTCTTTTTTTATTTTATATGTTGTATCTAATAAAGTAGTATCTTAGACGATCTTATTTTTTTGATGTGCATCCTCCATTTACTAAACTTCTGTATGCATTTTCTGGATGGATTATTGGTCATTATTTTTTTATAAAATAAAAATATTAATTTTCTAAAAGGTTATGATGGACATTTTCTTTTTGAAAAAATTGGAGATTCTTATATTAAAAACAATGTCCCTTACATATATTTACGATCTGTTCCAGCATTTGCCGGAGCAATGGTTGTTCCATTGGTGTTTTTAATTATGAAAGATTCTGGTCACACTCTCCTTTCATCAACACTTGCTGCTTTTCTTGTACTTTTTGGTACGTTTTTTTAAAAGTCTGATATAATTGATTCTCTTTTATTGTAGATAATGCTCAAGTTGCACAATCTAGACTCATTTTATTAGATTCAATGTTTATTTTCTTAATGACGTCTTCAATATATTGTTATATTCGTTTTTCCAAACTAAATAACTGTGAATTTTCTGTATCATGGTGGAAATGGTTGTTTTTAACAGGTGTATTCCTGTCATGTACAATCAGGTATTTTTTATAATAATTAATCTAAAGATTTCTTTAAATATATTAAGTACAAAATATGTTGGGTTATTTACATATATTACAATTGGTGTAATGGTTGCTATAGAATTGTGGGATATTTTGGATATTCGTAAAGGATATACTATAGTAGGTTTTATAAAAATTGTAATTTATAGGTTTTAAAATTTTCAGCATTATTTTACTATGCATTTTCTTGCTAGGGCTTTTTGTCTTATATTTTTACCATTTATGTTGTATTTGTTGTGGTTTTATATCCACCTTAATATTCTTTCAAAAACAGGACCAGGTGATAAATTTATGTCGCCATCCTTTCAAGAAACTCTTCAGGGCAATATTCTTTCTACTAGCTCATTTCAAGTTAACTATTATGACAAAATTACCATAATGCATAAAGAAACAAATGCCTACCTTCATTCTCATGAAGCTAAATATCCTTTGCGATATGAAGATGGTCGTATTTCGTCTCAAGGTTTAATAAATAAGTATTCTATATTAGCTCTCATATATAATATATAGGTCAGCAAGTAACAGGATATAAACATAATGATTCAAATAATCATTGGATTATTATGCCGGCCTATACTTCTACTAAAATATTATTAGGAAAACCAGTACTAAATAATGACTATGTTAGATTAAAACATGTTTTGACAAACACTTATCTTTTAACTCATGATGTGGCTTCACCTAAATATCCAACTAATCAAGAATTTACTACAATATCTGAAAATTTAAAAAATCGTTATAATGAAACTATATTTCAAATCAGATTTGAATATCATACAAATAATTCTATCCTTAAAACAAAAGGAGGAAGATTTATGTTGGTACATAATTTGACACGTGTGGCAATGTGGTCAGATATTGATCCTTTACCTGATTGGGGTTTTAAGCAACAAGAGATTAATGGTAATAAAAAATTAAAAGAACAGAGTAATATATGGTTTGTTGATGAAATTGTTGATTTTAATGATACCAGTATGTGTTAATTATCATAAATTGTTTTTAATTATTATAGGTCGTATGGTTAAAAAATCTGCTCCTAAAAATCTTTCTTTTTTGAAAAAATACATAGAACTACAGTTTTCTATGCTTCGTCATAATAGTAGATTAAAAGCATCACATCCTTATTCATCATATCCTATAGAATGGCCACTATTAAACAGAGGTATAAGTTTTTGGACTAATCATTCTCAATTTCAGCAAATATATCTATTGGGGAATCCAGTTGGATGGTGGTTTGAAATTTCTTTTATAGTTATTTTTGTCACAGTTGTTATCTCAGATCAAATTTTATTACGAAGAGGTCTTTTTTTGATTAGAGAATGTAAGAGTTTTAGAATTATTATTACAGTTATGTTATTAATTGTTAAATAGCGCGTAAATTATTTTATAATCATACTATGTTTTTTTTTCTTTTTTGGATAACTCATTATTTTCCATTTTATTTAATGGATCGAAAGCTCTTTTTGCATCATTATCTTCCTGCACATATTGCTTCTTCTCTTTTGACAGGATCCACATTTCAATTATTATTTGAAAAGAATAATAGATCAATAATTTTTCTATATTTTTTTAGAAAAAACAAAAATAACACAAACATAGAACCAACAAAATTTAATTCACCAAAAAAAGCCAAAATTATGTTTATATTTTTGATAAGTGGTCTTTTAGGATCTTTTATATTTTTTTCTCCGCTTACATATGGTAAACCTGGATTAACTTCGAATCAGTTATATGAAAGAAAATGGTCTCCTAATTGGGTATGTTATATTTCGATATGCAAATATCTTTTGACAAATTTATAGGATTATGCTTATTTAGAAGATAGTTACGAATAAATATTTTATTTCTTAATTTGTTCTGTTAATAAAAATAATGTATTTTTTTTTTAATAAATAACCTGAATATACCAATTTTATATTTCATTTTATAATTTAGTTCTAAAACAAAATAAATATGCATACTTTAATTCAAAAGACATAACGTCAATTCTTTATTGATTATTTGTTGACTGAATTTCATGATCATTATTATCTTTATTTAGTAATCTTTTAATACTCATCCATTCTTCTTGTTTGGATTCAGTTCCTCCAAAATCACCAACATCAATAATAGAAACAATACCGTCTAAGCCCCCTATAGCAATTTTTTTTCCTTCGTGACTTTCCCAAGACAATTTATTTAATGCTCTGTTATTAGGAGATGTAGTTGATGGAAATATTTGAGCGATTGGTTCCTAATTTTTTTTAGAAAATAAAAACTTTAATATTTCTACCTCTATATCTGCGTCCAAATTCCAAATGTCAAGAGAACCATTACCACTTACAGATGCCCATATACCAGGCCTAACTGGACTCCATCCAACATCACAAACTATTTCATCACAATGAAATTCCATAATAGGTAAATCAAAATTCGAATTGGGCATATCATTTAAATAATTTACACTAAGAGATGATGATGGCTTTATTTTCCATAATTTAATAGTCCAATCCAAGCTTGAACTTAAAACAAGATCACCTAGATCTAATAGACCCTTAGAAGAATGAAATGAGATAGATGTCACTGGAGCTACATGACGTTTATAGACTAATTTAGAGTCAATACCTGCTTTAGCATTTGCATGATCATATCTATTGACAAAGTACATAGTTCCTTCTTGCGTGCCTACGAGAAAAGATGTTGGATCTGACTCTGGAATTTCTATATAACTTGAACAAATATCATCATATTTAGAAGTAGGTGTCGTTAGTTCAAGTACTTCCTGAGGTTGTGTTAACATATCAATTGTCCAAGCACATATAATTCCATCTGTACTCATGCTAATAATGTTATTTGCGTTAGATGTACCAACCATTCTAACACCAGAAATAGGATGAAAATGACCTATTCCTGTCAAAGGTGTTGCAAGAACAGGATGTGACGTTGCTCTTGTATCCCATAAAAGAATTTGCCCATTATACGAACCACCAACAATTAAATTAGAATGAAAAGGTGAAAATCTTGCAGATAAAACACTACTCTTGATTGATATTAGATTGCATATTATAATTGAAGATATAAGATTAAACCTGAGAATTAAAAATATATTCGGGACGATCATGAAGATATAAATTCCAAACCATGACATGCCCCTCTGAATCAGAAAAAATTCCCTTGTTTTTTGAATAACTAGCTAAAGATAATTCTCTAAAGTGATTGCTCCAATCTAAGTCGGTAATAACTTTTTTAGAAGTCCATTTCTCATTTTGAAATTGCATAACTTCTTTAACTTTATTTTCAGAACTCTCGTTTTTATTTAATGGACAATTCTCAGAATAATCTATAGCTGGATGATATTCTTCATCCAAGGCTCTCTCAATTATTTTTGAGGATTTTTCTATAAAATTTTGAAACATATGAGAATTTAAGACAGCATTCCTCTGTTCATCTGACATTATTTGGACCTTTTTTTTTGGCTCTTGTTTCTCTTCCTCATGATTTTCTTCTTTTTGATTCATTTTTTCTAAAGCTTGTTTTACTCGAGCTTCAAGTTGTATTTGAAGCTCATCTTCATTATCTTCTGGAGGCTTCCAATTAGATAATGTTTGAACTTCCTTATGGTAACTAATTGGTTTCGATGGTGGTTGCAAAGGTGTTATATGAAAAAGATGAAGAAGAGGTGCGATAGATAACGTATTTGAAAGATCCTGGGTATCGGATTTTCTGGCAAAAAACAGATCAGTCCAGATCAATGTATCAGTTCGCCTATAATATACACTTTATTTGAGATCTTTTCTGTTGCTATTGGTTCTTCATGTTCCAAAACTGTTTCTTTGCCTATATCTTTCATATCTGCCATGAGACGTGCTACAAGATCATCAATCTCTTTTCGACTATTGAGATTACTTGTTTGTTTCTTTAAAAACTTAGTTATTTTTTTAAATAATGTAATTAAACAGTTTTATTACTGATGATGATAACGTTTCATCTGATGCTTTTGAAAGCGAAAATTGTCCTCGACGTTCTTCAATATGGCGTCGAAATTCTGCAAGTTTAGTGCGTTTTGCCTCAATCTCAGCTCTGCGTTTCTCCATTCTTTAAATCAATCTTTAAAGTGACTTCTCTAATATCTTAGGACGTTTATAAGTGGCGCACACTGTAGCAGTTAAATGGTAATAAGTATATTTTGTAAACACATTTTTGTAAAAATTATAAAATAATAATAAAAGATTTATTATAAAAAAGTGCAAAAATATATGAACTTTAAACTAAATACAAGTAAATCAACTTTAACAAAAACCAGACAACAAAAAATATAAGTGTATCTATTGATCCAAAGAGAAACGTAATAACCTTATCTGAGATGATATTAAAATGGTGGTTGATGTGGATAAAAAGTAAAATAAACGGCAGAATATTGTTTGATGATGTGATATGAACCCACAAATAAATCGATGAGTTAAAATATAGAAAAACAACCATGAAAAGCCGGTTTAGACAAAAAGCAAATGAAAAAGGCAGGCTAAAAACTAGAGATTACAAAAGCAACTAAAATTGTAACATAAAAATAGTGCTGTTTTGATCCAAAATATTTTTCCAATATTAACTAGATTTATATACGTAAAAGAGAATAGGTGATGGAAGTGTTATTACATATGCCATGTCCAGCACAAGCAAAACTAAGGCTACTGCATCATCTGGCTTCCTATTGATCCATTAGCAATGTGAAAAACAAATAAACAAAAAAAAGAAAATTATACAGCAATGTCTTCAAAGTGCACCAGTAAATCTCCAAAGACTTAACTTACCCTCCTTTATAGTAATAATTATGTCTTTTCGCCTCCTGAGCAAATGGAGTATCGATATTTGCATTGTACGCCACTTCTTTAGCCGATGTAACAAGCTGTCGAGAAATCTCCATCCCTAATAAAAGCTGTTCTTTTGTAATCCTCTGTTTTGTTGGAACAATCTCCCCCCCAACCCTCACCCATACTCCTGCCTTGATAAGTGTCTCTGTCACAATGTCTTCGATTTTTTTAAAAAACAGGTTATCCAAGACCCCGTCTGTAGCAAAAACAACAAGATCACCGTGCTTCATATATATGCTGTATTCATTTGCATCTTTCACTTTATTTTGCAGGTACGATTTCCCCTCCCTTCGCAAGCCCTCGGGAACCTTCGAAAGCTGGAAAGGCGCGTTAAAAAAATGTGTTTGTGTTTTAGATGCAAAAAAAAGCCTTCCTTCTCGGTAAACAGAGCATCCAGAGTCTCCTAGACTGCCTCCCCGTCAGTCTTTTTTCCCATTCCCTCTTGCATGCTTCTCCCTACTTTGTAATCAAAAGACGCCCTGTTCCACTGCATATCTGTCCCACACACGCCGTTGTCCCTCCTGCAACACTTCTGTCCCTCTGGACACCTTCATATGCTTGTTCCAGAGCTCTTGTTGGTGTCATTCCTCCTTTCCCCTCAAATGCTTCCTTTGTTTTTCTGCTCATGCTCCATGAAAACTCCCCTGAATCTACCCCCGAGTCTCTCCACCCACCGACCCCGTCAAAAACTCCTATTCCTACTCCTGTCCATTTTCTTGACACGAAAAACGCATCCTGTTCTCTGGTAAGCCCTTTCTTCCCCCCCTTTTTCTATTTTTTCTCCTCTTACCTCACAGCCTTCTCCCACTGCTTCCTCCCAGTAGTCCTCTCCCTCACACACTGTTTGCACCGCCTCGGTCCTCTGACGAGGGATGCAACCAGCCGACATTGCAAAGACATACCGTTGGCATTGCACCGACGTTTGGAGGTTCCGCGCGCTGCTGCATTTTATGCTTATAACATTGCTTGTAATACAACGCTTGGAAAGACATCTCCACATGAGTCTGTCCGTGCAGCTGTACGCTTATATTCCCAGGGCTAGGGTTGAAGGGAAAGCAGGGTTACTGTAGAGAAAAAAGTGTATGGTAAAAGAAGTGTGATTTGCAGTGTAATATGCACAGAACGGCAGTATATTGTGCAGGATTTATGTAAATATTTATGTGGAGAGATATACAGTATATATGGTTGTGATCGAAGAACGTTAAGGTCAAGCGGTGGATGGACAGAGAAAATGGTTTTAGAAAGTATATAGGGGATATATGAAGGAGCAGTGAAGAAAACAAGAAGTGATGGAGCAAAGGAAAGAAAAAAGAGTGTGTTTATGTTTTTTTGCGTTTTTGTATTTTTTGGAAGCAATTGAGTATTTAATCGATGTGGGAGTTAGGATGGAAAGTTGAGAGGTTTTAACGGAAAAAAGGGAAGATAAAGGAAATGCAGTGAACAGGTGTTTTGAGAGCACTATATGTATATAAAACGATAGAGAGTAGATAAGGTGAAGAGTGCGTATTTTTAGGCTCTTGGGAGAAAAAATAGGAGGAGCAAGAGAGTGTAAAAAATACATAGGAACTTGCTGGAAAAGAAGATTTGTCATAGTTAGAATAGAAAAAAGTGTATGGTGTGTGGAGAGAGGGAAGGGTGAAGTTTTGGGAGACAAGTATTGGGTGCATGAGCAGGTGCCAGTGTAGAGGACAGAGGGCAATAGAGGTCGAGTATACGTCTATTTGAAAGTGTACAGGATCTGTATATTTGAGTATGCTTTTGATAAATAGAGCAGAGCAGAATATTGGGTATATTTTTTAAAAAGTTAAGTAAAGGATGATAAAAAGAGTATATTTCGATACAGGATGCTGCAGCGCTTACTTGGATGATTGATGTGTATGGCAGTGTGTAAATGTGAAGTGGTATACGTTTTTTCGAAAAATGAACTAAAGTTGTGTATATTTCTAAAAATGCGTGTTTTTATAAAGAACAATAAACAATTATATTTCAATTTTTGGGAGTGTTTATGGATTTTTAGTTATATTGGTATGTATAGAGATTGTAAGACTTTGTGTATTTTTGAAAAATAGGGCTTGTGTATTTTTTTGAAAAAGCACGTTTTTTAACTGGAGAGTAATGAAGGGCTGTGTTTCAATATCAAAGTATATTTATGGATGTCTTTTTAGTGTCTGTGTACGGTAAATAAGTTGAATAAAGAAATATTCAAAAATAAGAATGAATTTTGGAGAAAACAAAAACATAACTTAGGATGACAATGAAGTAAACTAGAGGAAAAAGCAACAGTATCAGGATGAAATTAGCAATTAAAAGTGTTATTTCAATTAACATAAGGGTGAAAAGATTTACGATAAATCCCTTAATAAAAAAAAGATGCTATTATAAAGATATATATTGATATTTTGGACGAAAACTGTGTTCTAAATATATTGATATTATAAATATATGTTTTGATAAGAGACTGAATTGATTTCTGGACTATTTCTAATAATGAATAACCAAGTAGATTGTATTCTGTGACTTATAGTCCTTAAACTATTGGTTTGATAATTATTTTGATTTTACTTTAATAAGGTTATTTTAATAAATGTTTAGGAATATTTCTAAAGTTATATTTTAGTAAGTAAAAGATGGTTTTTAGAGGCTTTGAGAATAGGATATACAAAGATTCATCGTGTGAATAAAATAGATATGAATTTAAAAGGTATAAGTTATTTAGGATTTTATAAGAGTTTTAGTTACTCATTTTAAATATTTTATGAAAAATTCAAAGACTAAAAAATCTAAAATCTATTAATATAAATAATCATTATTCTATTTTAATTTATACTAAAAGTTATAATCACTTTGTATTTATTTTAATTCACTAATAATTTACAACGATTTATGGAATTCTAAAAGAAATTAAAGAATTTTAAAATGGTTTATATTCTGCTTTTTGAATATTTTTACTTTTTGCTTTTTGATTAGAATTTCCGTGGTTCTAAATATTTTAAAAAACAGTAAAATTAATTTAAATATATTAACATATAAATGTTTTCTGGTTTTATATCAATAAAAGATCTCTAGTATTAGGAAAATATTTAATAGCTATTGGTAAAATATATTGGCTTTTAAGTATTTTCTATTTTTTTAAGATTTTAAAAATATTTCCGTTTATTTCAGATTAGATGAAATTATAAAAATATATATTTATTTTGTTGAAAATGTAATATATTTTTACAAATTTATTTAATTTTTAGGATAGATTTATTTGACGAAATTAAATCTTTAAAATTCAAAAATAGTTAAATGGGTAAATCAAGAGCAAAACAAAGAAAACAAGGAGATAAATGGTATTATCTTGCAAAAGAACAAGGATATAGATCACGTTCATCATTTAAACTTATTCAACTGAATAAAAAGTATCATTTTTTGGAAAAAACAAAGGTCTTAATTGATTTATGTGCAGCACCTGGAGGGTGGCTTCAAGTAGCATCTAAATATTGTATTTCTGGATCCTTAATATGTGGTGTTGACTTGATTCCGATTAAACCAATCCCAAATGTTATAACTTTTGTAGAAGATATTACTACAGATAAGTGTCGTGGAAAACTTCGACATTATTTGAAAACGTGGAAAGCGGATACGTATGTTTGTAAAACTTATATTGTATTATTATCGATTTTTTGATAGTATTCTCCATGACGGCGCACCGAATGTAGGAGTATCATGGCTTCATGATGCATACTCTCAAACAGAACTTGTTCTAATGTCTTTAAAGATAGTTGTAGAATTTTTGATTCATAACGGTCTTTATAATAGTTTTTTTATTTAAAATTTAATATTTTAGGTACTTTTGTTACTAAATTATTTCGATCAAAAGATTATAATAATTTATTATGGGTTTTAAATCAACTATTTAGGAAAGTAGAAGCTACTAAGCCACTTGCTTCAAGGTATTATTATTAGAAGGATCTATTGATATAAAAATAACATGAATAAGGGATGTCTCTGCAGAAATTTTTGTTATTTGCCAAGAATATAAAGCACCTGATAAAATTGATCCAAAATTTTTTGATCCAAAATTTGTTTTTGAAGATTTACCTGATTCATCGCAAGATCATAAATCAAGAGTATTTAATCCTTCGGTATATATCTGGGCTATAGTTTTATTTTCAAATATTAATTTCTTAAGAAAAAAAGACGCCAAAGAGATGGATATGAAGATGGAAATTATATTCAACATAAAACCATAAGTGTAGAAGATTTTTTGATGTCGAATAATCCAATTGAGATTTTAAGCATTGCAAGTGCTATTAGTCTTGATGATAGAGATTTAAAAAATTATAAAGGAATAAAAGATTTAGATATTACTACTAAAGAAATTATTGCATGCTGTCAGGATCTTCGTGTTCTTGGAAAAAAAGATTTTCGTGGTTTACTTAAATGGAGAATACTTGCTAGGGAAAAGCTAGGTTTAATTGAAAAAAAAGAAAATAATTCATTAGAAAAAATTGAAATAGAACCATTAAATGAAGAGGAGGAAATTGAAGAAGAGGTTTTTATTTCTATGCTGCTTGGTGTTTTATTAATAAGAATTATAGATGAAAAGGTTGAATAATGAGGAAATCATGAGAAAAAAAAGAGAAAAACGACGGATATTAGAATTAAAACAAAAAAATATTCGGCGTATGCAATTGGGAATGATCGAAGCTATGGATATTGGGCTGGAACAAACTGATATGATTGAAGAGGAATCTTTCTTTAAAATACCTTCTAATGAATTAGATAAATTAGAAATTGAAGACGAAAAAATAGATTTGATTTCAGATGATATTAATGCAACAGAATTTATAACTACAGAATTTGAGGATACTGAAAATGAGTTAGACAATTTAGAAGACGAACTTCATCAAATGTATTTATATATTATTTTTAGTAATTTTAATATATTTTAGGTATGAATACTATCTATCTAGAAAAAAAAAGAAACTTAAATCAAAAGCTAATATTGATTTTGATGATGATGGTGATATTAAATTAAATAATAGAGAAGATGCTCTTTTAAAAGAAGAACCGAGTTTTGATTTTAAGGAAAATAATAAATTGGATCGATGTAGTCTAGAAGATATTTCAGAAAGTTCTGAATATTCAGACTTTAAAGAAAGGAAGAAATTGAGTCGGAAAGCACAGCAGTTTTTTGATAATGATGTTTTTAAGATTCATAATAATTTTCAAGATTTTGATATTAATAAAGAAAGCATGAAAAACAATTCATCAAAAAATATTAGGAATCAAATTAAATCGCCTTTGAAAGTACAGAGAAATAATTTGCTTGATGATAATGTTAAAATACTATATGAAAAAAATATAGAAAATAATCAAGTTGTTTTAGTACAAGAAAATAAAAATAAGAGAAAATCAGGTTTTTTTTTTTTTTTTAAAAAAAAAAATAACATTGTATATTAGAAATAGATATTATAACAGCTGAGGCAATGGAATTGGCTCAAAATATAGCTTCTGGGAAAAAATCTAAAAGAGATATTATTGATGATGCTTATAATAAATGGTCTTTTCAAGATAATGATAATCTTCCGGAATGGTTTTTGGATGATGAGAAAAAGCATAATAAAAGAAATATCCCTGTTTCTAAAGAGGCTGTTATGGCTATTAGAGAAAAGATGAAAGCGATTAATGCACGTCCTATCAAAAAAGTATTGGAAGCAAAAATACGTAAAAAGATGAAAGCTATAAAAAAAATGAAGAAAATACAATTAAAAACAAATTCAATAATCGAAACCAGAGATATGACTGAAAAAGAAAAATCAGAAAGTGTTCGAAAACTTTTAAAAAAAGCTGCAAAATTTCAGTACAAAGATAAAGTAAAAATAGTGTTTGCAAAGGGTGCAAATAAAGGGATTAAAGGAAGACCAAAAGGAGTTAAAGGAAGATATAAAATTGGTAGGACTTGTATTTTATTATCTTTTTTAATTATCATAGTTGATTCTCGAATGAAAAAGGATCTTAGAGCAGCAAAACGTGTGGCCAAACGAAGAAAATAAATACTAATTTAGTTTTTTATCTTGTAAAATATATAAAGTATTAGTTTTTGAAGAAAATACATTATATATAGTTTCATGATTTCAAAATAATTTATAAAATTTCTTTTAATATGTAAGATATAGGGTTATAAAAGATGAAAATTACTCTTCATTTGAATCAGAATGGTCTATTGATAAGTCCTCATTTAGCTCTTCTAATGTAATACTAGATTCTATTGCTGCTAATTCTTCTTGAGAGAGACTAACACTGGTTTTTTTTTCTTCCTGATTTATTTTTTTAGCTTGGAAATCAGAATGAGTTTTAGGTGTTGTAGTTGTTGATTTAGTATAATTTTCTAACAGAGGTATTGGTATTGTAGAAGAGTTTACTTGCTCAGTACTAAGACAGTTCCAATTAATTGTGCCATCATCACCATATCTTTTAGAAAGCCATTCATTTGTTTTTTTAAAGTGTCCGCAATTAAAGAATCCTTTACTTGCAGATAATGGACTAGGATGAACGCTTTTTAGAACAAGATGAATATTTTTCTATAAAAATTTAAGATATATTTTAATATTAAAGGGAATTATACATCAACATTTTCAACTCTTTTAGCGGCAGGTGATCCCCATGCAAGAAATACTACTCCATTTACCCTATTCTTTTGTACAGCTTGAATTACTTTATCAGTAAATTCTTCCCATCCTTTTTGTGCATGACTTCCAGCTTGATGTGCACGTACTGTTAGAGAAGAATTTAAAAGGAGAACTCCTCTTTTAGCCCATGGTGTGAGTAATCCATTTTTCGGAATATTAAATGATGCATAGTCATTTTGAAGAGCAATAAATATATTTTTAAGAGACGGAGGAGGTGGTGTAGGTGGACATACAGAGAAACAGAGTCCATGAGCTTGATTATAATTGTGGTATGGGTCTTGACCAAGGATTACGACTTTAACTGTGTCTAATGGTGTATAGTGTGACCACGAATAAATATCCTTATCTTAGTATCTTAAGTATATGATTTAGAATATTAATTAAAATACCTGGAGGGAAAATTGTATGTATTTTTTTTTCTTGTTTTAAAAAGGCTTTAAGCTAGTTAAAAATAAGATTAATTCTATTTTCAATAATATATCTTTCCTTTAAAAAATATGGTTTTGTAAGTTCATCTTTTAAAACGTTAAGCCAGCTTTCATGCAGGGACTCAATTTCAAGTCTATAATTATAAGATTTGATGTCAAAGATATTTAAGTTTTTGAAAACTTGAGTAGTTCTTTTTGATCCTCTGTTAATCCTTGGATCCACTTTTGTTTATTAAATTTAGTCGTTATTGTTGCCTGATTGGCACTTTTCGAATGAAAAAAAGACATCATAGATGATTGTTTTTCTCTTTTTTCTGTATTTGTTTTTTTAAATAGAGGATCATGCTCTTTTTTTCTCTTTTTAAGATTCATTTTTGTCCTGAATTATAACTTTTACGTTATTTGTTTCTAAGACAACGTTGAATGTTAGACATGATGGACATTTAAAAATCGAAATTAATGAAATTTATCTAATCTTTTGTAGAAAAGAATTATTAAATAGTGGTTTATTAAACAGTTTTATATAGTTTTATATATATTTATGGTAAATAATATTAGAAATTAATCGAATGAGAAATTGTGAATAAAATTAAAGTTTTTTTCGATTAAAAATAAGTAATATTTATTAAGTTAGTTATTAAGTTATTTCATAATCCTAGTATTAACTTTTAAATATTTTGAATGTTTTAATTCATTTGTTTAGTGAATTTAATTGAGGTGATAAGTAAATGAAAAAAGTCCTATATATTTATTTTTAATATTTGTTGATAAGATTTTATTTAAAGAAAAATAATAAAAAATATGATTGATTTGATGAATCCATTTATTTTTTATATTGAGAGCACGAAAATTCATATGAATGCCCGTTTAAAAGGATATGAATATATTGTACCCATAAAATATTATAAAACAACTAGATTAACTAGAAAATATTATTGATATTATTTTTAGATACAAGTTTTTATAGTTTGAATTTTATATGTACTTTTTATTTATGTATTCTAAGATTATTTAAAATTAATGTTGAAATTTAAATTTAAAATGAATAGTATTAAAATTTATTTTTAGAAATTTTGATATTTTTTGATAAAAGTTTTTAAAATAATATTTATTTTACTATAAATTGGTTTAATGCAAAAAAATTAAGAGGCAACGGGTTTATATATATTTAAAATATATTTATTGAATTATAAAGCTAATATTACATAACAAAATAATTATTAAAATATATCCTTTAATAAGATTAAGGACTTTTATACTTATTCAAATAAACAAAATAATTTATTATTCTTAGAATTAATTTGCAATATTGTAAATATTATTATAAATGTTATTTTTTTGATGGTATCTATTTAAATCATTGAGTTTCTGGTTTTTAAGGATTTTTTGAATAATTATTCAAATACTATATAATCATAATTATTTTTTATTTGAGTTAATTAATGAGATACTTATTTAAAATAGAAAATATATATTTTGTAAATTTCTAAATTCGACATAAATAGTTAATTTTACTTGAGTTATTAGGAAAAAATAATGTTTTAGAAAAAACCGATATATATATAATAAATTTTTATTTTAGAAAAAATATTTATAAAATGTTAAAAATTAATGCTATTAGTAAGATTCGTAGAGTATTAAACGTGAATTTTAAAAAATAAAACCTTTAAAATATTATAGATCTGCAATTGCATATATACTTAACTTAGAATAAATATTATTGATGTAGATTTCGAAAAGATAATATTTATTTTTAACTTATAATTTTAATCCACTCCATTGCTTTTTTAGTCCTTAATATTACTGTTTCTTTACCTAGAATATATAAAACTTGAATAATATTTGCTCCTACAACTGATGCTGTACAACAAAATCGTAATATTAGCATTAGTTTTTTCATTTCAATATTTTTATTAGTTGCAATTTCTGTAAGAACAAATGAAATTTCATTAGGAATCCAAATGTCAATTTTTTCTAATTTTTTAATTATTTCTAAATTTAATTCTATATAATTTAAAAATCAAATATGGCAAATAACTAAAGAAACATATCATACCTAAATCACTTGGTATTAATTTAAACTTATTAAAAATATATTCACAATAGTTTGGTTCGACAAAAAAATATTTACTCGATTCAACTAACTGATTTATATTTTGAATTTTTTCTCTAAGTGCTACAATAACTTTATAAATATATTGATCTGAAAAACACTCTATATTATTATCTTGCAAAGTTCTAAAAACATTAAAAAAATATAAAAAATACAATAATACTTTTTCCCATATAAAGATATAATTCTAGGTTTAATCTCTTTTAAAACTTCTTTAATACCAATTTCATTTTTAGTGCTTTGAAGAAAATGCTGTTTATTCAAGAAATCTAATTTCTCTGGCATAATTATATTAGTTCCTTTAGTAAGATTGCTAAGTGAAAACTATATATCAATAAATTTATTATCTTGACAAAATATTTATATACTTTTCTAACTAATTCCTGTAAAGTAAATACCTCATTGGACGTTCTTGGTGACCATCCAATAAGAGCTATATAATTTAATAAAGCATTTGAAGAATATCCCTTATTAATATAATTTTGAATATGGGTATCATTATTTCTTTTACTTAATTTTGAACCACCAGGACTTGTCAGTAATGAAACATGAGCATATATAGGTGGTGTCCACCCAAAAGCTTGATAAATAGCAAGATGCTTTGAAGTTGATGGTAACCATTCCTGAATAGTCAACTAAATTTAAAAATAATTATAAAATAACACTTACCTCTCCTCTAATTACATGTGTTATATCCATAAGATGATCGTCAATAACATTTGCAAAATGATATGTAGGAAAAGAATCTGATTTTATAATTACTGGATCATCATAAAATATTTTTTGTTTATCATTTAAAATAGAAAAACTAATATCCCCATAAACAAGATCGTGAACTACAGGATATTTTTCCGGGACCTAATGTAATTAATAGAATAATTATAGCGTTATACTTTTATACTTTGAAACGAAGCACAAATTTATCGCCTCTTATAGCTCTTTCATTCGATTCATGTATATTGATATTTAGACAATTTCTATCATACCCTCCTAACAATCCCTCAATTTTTGACTTTTCCTTTAACTTTTCAAGTCTATTCATAGAAC
Organism: Pneumocystis sp. 'macacae'; assembly: GCA_018127085.1. Lineage (NCBI taxonomy): Eukaryota > Fungi > Ascomycota > Pneumocystomycetes > Pneumocystales > Pneumocystaceae > Pneumocystis > Pneumocystis sp. 'macacae'. The sequence goes on from CM030724.1 coordinate 441,009, forward strand.
AAAAACATCTATATGCATAACGTGACTATTTTTCTTATATAATTGCTAGATTTATGTATAAAAGTATACCTCCAGAAGAATGTTTGCATATTTTGAATATATATGGAGTCTTTGTGACTTAAAATTAGCAAACATATATACATATAAATGATTCTTACTTGATTATAAGGAAAGTGTTTCCCTCCAACCTAGAGTTATATTGATATGAGAAAAAAATAAAAAGGACTTAATAAATAATACAATTGGTCCCTCATCCCAATGAAGCCCCGCCCACATAAGTATTTTATATATATTTTCTTCAGAATCATTTACAATTCGTGTCTTTTTAAAAAGTAAGTATTTATACTATATTTTAAAAAGAATTAGCAACTTTATCAGTATCTTCAATACGTAAAATAAAATCTCCATTCATCTTTCGCGCAAAAAGATAATTATATAATGCTGTCCTCAAGGATCCTAAATGCATTTGTCCTGTAGGTGATGGTGCAAATCTTGTTCTGATTTTTGATAAGACTGAATAATTTCGACATATTTTCTCAATAATATTAGTAAATTCTTTGTTCTTAATCATAACATTTTTATAATCTTTTATTGTAAAAACATTATTTTGAGACTTCCTTTTTTTTTTTTCAAATTTTCAAAATATGTTATCACCGAATATGAAAAGATAGAATAATTAATAAATCTTGGTATTAAATTATTTTTTTTATTAAGATTTTATTAAAATGTATAAAATTTTTCAATTTCATTATAATTTTTGAAAGCAAGTTAATTAGAATTAATTAAATTGATTATTAATTTCAAAAAATAGTGGTTGTAGATACAAGTCTTTATGATATACTTGGAGTAGATCCAAGAGCAAGTCAAACAGATATTAAAAAAGCATTTCATAAGGTGTGCAGTTATATTTCGTATTAGATTTTATATCTTAATTCCAGGAAGCTTGCATTACATAATCATCCAGATAAAGTGTCAGAATCTGAACGAGAAGATGCGTCTATTCGTTTTCGGGAAGTACAGGACGCATATGATGTCTTAAGAGACCCTGAAACAAGAGAAATTTATGATACATATGGTGTAGATGGTGTTCAAGATTGCAATAATATTATAATGGATGATCTTTATACTCAAATGTTTGAGAATATGGATATAAATGGGGAATTTGTAGAAGAATCTATGCATGAAAATTCATTTAAAAATAAAAAAAAAGATGTTTATTATGAGTATGAAGTGACATTAGAAGATCTTTATCAAGGAAAAGATGTTAAAATGGCAGGTACACGTAATATTATATGTCCTGCTTGTAAAGGGTATATATATATCTATTTTAACACGTATTGATGTGTTTTTATTATCAGTTCTGGAAAAAAAGCATATTCGTTTTCTAAAAAATGTGTGTTTTGTGATGGAAAGGGTGTGACAATTATATTGAAGCAAATAAAGCCTGGAATGATTATACAACAGGAAATAGAATGTCAAAAATGCACTGGAGTAGGTGATGTGGTTCAAGAGAAAGATAAATGTAAGAAGTGTAAAGGGATCAAAACTATTAAACAAAAAAATATTTATGAGATTAATATAAGTAAGGGTATGGAAGATGGAGAGAAGATCATTTTCCATGGTGAAGCAGATGAAGAGGTATAACATCTTTCTATTAGTTTGTAAGGAGTTAATAAAATAGCCTGGTATAGAAACAGGTGATTTAGTATTTATTATTAAACAAAAAAAACATGATAGGTTTAAACGACTGGGATGCAATTTGAAATCGGATTTGAATATTACGCTTTCCGAAGCCCTTTGTGGATTTTCTAGAGTAGTTATTAAAACTTTAGATGGTAGGGGTCTTTACATAACTCATTTACCTGGAAAAGTGTTGTATCCGGGCCAAATATTAGTTATACAAAGAGAAGGGATGCCTAAACGTTCGAAAAGTTACGAAAATGGTGATTTATATCTTGAAGTTGTTGTTAAATTTCCACCTGATGGTTTTCTTCACGAGACACAACTAAAAAATCTTTCAGCTTTATTACCTCCAAATCCAGCCGAAAGTAATGATTTAGGGACAGTGGATACCGTAGAATATGAAATCGGATCTATTGAAAATGTAAACTTATTTATTACTTAAATTTTAATTTGATCGAAAATAGATTAAGATAGCTGAATCACAATATAACCAATCAAAAATAAGTGATGTTAATGAAAAACAATCATATTCTTCGCAATGTAACAATCAGTAGCGTGTAAATTCTTTTTTATACTTTTTTGCATATATTGCACTAATATACTTATTTCTAACTTTAATTTTGATTTTGATAATTATTCATTTATATTGATAATACGTTTTCCTTGACCTTGAATATTAAAAGGTTTTAAATGTACCTGTTAGTTTATATTTTAATGAACTTATTTTTGGGACTTTCGATAAGTTTTATTGTCGATTACATAAAAAAGATAATATTTGACAGAAAAAATTAAAATAAATAAATCTGAGTATTGGATTTTAAAACTCAAATATTTAATTATTTTATATTTTCTGAATGATTTACATTTTAGTAAATTTATTAATTTAAAAAGCTTCTACAATAGAAATCAAATATTATTCATTTTAATTAAATATATGTATTATTATATTTAAATGTTTTTTATTGTCAACTAGAAATAATAAATTCAACTATATGAAACCGTTTATGAAAAATAATTTATAAACTTTTAATTCACAATTATTATTTATAAAAAGAGTAAAAAAAATTATTGGTAATATAATATTTTAAAAAATATGTAATTTTCTCTAGATCTTATTTTATAAAATAAAATAATTAGATTCAAAAGAACAATAAAAAGGACATGCAAAATTAACTGAAAAATAAATTTCAAGTAAATAAAACTTTTTATAAACAAAATAATTAGGTCAATATTAAAAGTTGCATTAAATTCCTAATTAAAACAACAATCTTATTTTTATTATTAATTATTTTTAATAATTTTACATAAAACGGAATTAACTTTAAACCAATTTAATGTATATTTCTAAAAATTATTAAAATTTAAAATTTCTTAAGAACAATATATTTACTTGAAAGTTTTTATTTTTGATTTTTATTATTTAAAAAGTTAAAACATTCTAAACTCTTTTTTTGTAGAGATTATATCAAAATCTTTAAAAATAGATTTCATGACTAAAGAAGGTATTATAGCAATTAATAAACCATCCGGATGGATTTGTACACATATTTTGAAAGGTATTTTTAAATGAAAAATGAAATAATGCTTATTTTTGCAGAATTACAAAAAATTTTAAGAAAATCTCGGTTTTATCATGAATTTGTTAATATTCCTGATTATAAACGCCAACGAAAATCAAAAAATTTAAAATATGGGAGAATTAAGGTTGTTCTTTCTCTAGAATTTTCTTATAATTATTAATAGAAATGCAATTTAGCTTGGTCATGGGGGAACTTTAGATCCTTTAGCTAGTGGTGTACTTGGTATATTTTTTTATTGAGTTTTATTTTATTTAATAATTCTTTTAGTAGTAGGTATTGGAAAAGGCACAAAAAATCTTGAACAATTCTTACAGTGTACTAAAGTAATTTACTTTTTTTTAAATTATAATTTAATAATTTAAAGGAATATCAAGTAACTGCACTTTTTGGATGTTCAACTGATACATACGATTCTAATGGAAAGGTGCTGAAACGAATGCCATGGTCTCATTTAAATAAAGTTATGGTTGAAAAAGCCCTTGATAATTTCAAAGGTAATATATTACAAAAACCGCCAATGTAAAAGTACTTTAGTTTTTGAAAATTTTTAATATTTTTTAAGTTTTTCTGCGTTGCATATGAAGGGGAAGCGTTTATATGAATATGTAAGGGAAGGGCTTGAACTTCCAGAAGAAATAAAATCCCGACCTATTGTCGTTGAATCATTTGATATTATAAGATGGACACATGATCATGAATGGAAAGAACCAAAAGATAGTAATAATATAGAAAAAGATTTAGAAATTAGTTTGGAAAAAGAGGACAATACAAATTGTAAAAGTGATGGATCTGATTTGTCTAGAAATGATGAAATTGAGATTACAGATGTTTTATCTGATACTAATAAGCGAAAACTATCTGATAATTTAACTTCATCTGTAAAGAAAAAAGCACCAGCAGTAACATTTCGTGTAGTTGTATCATCTGGTACATATATTCGGTCTCTTATTCATGATCTTGGCGTATTTTTAGGTTCTGCTGCACATATAGTAGAACTGATTCGATATCGCCAGGGAAAATATAAATTAAATGAAAATACTATAGAATGGTCAAAATTTGAAAATGGAGAATGGGAAAATGACTTTATAAAAGCAATTTCATTGAAAAATAGTTTAGAGCCTTAAAGATTCTTAAAATAATACTTTAATTATATTGAATATATTTAAAGAAAATACTTTAAAAAAATAGAAGTTTATAGAAAGTTTTTAAAATTGTTTTTAATATATCTTTTAGTTCATCAAATATAAAAAGACTAACCTTATAAATACTTACCGATTTTCAATAATTCGAGTCAGTTTTGATTAAGCCTTTCGTCTACGGCATATGCAGAAATCTAAAAAAAAAAGACTAGAAAGTATCTTAAATAAAGGAAAGGGCGAAGAGAAATCTTTAGAAAGTAACTAATAATAAATTAATAATTTTTCCTTACGTAAAGAAGATCACAATACGATTCATAAAAAAACTAATATATCTGAATACAAATTATTATTAAATGAAGAAATAGATTTTCCTAGAGGAGGAAATGATTTAGAAGAATTAGAGACAATCTATCCTTATGACAAGCTTAAACGGAATGTTGATTTTGATGTTAATTGTTCTTAGTAAAATTTGAAAAATTGATTTATATAGGAAAATATTTCAGCAAAAAGAATAAAATCAAATAAAGTAAAAAAGTTAAAAGTAAGTAAAAATGAGGGTTATTTTTTTCATGAGAATCTAAGAATTGAAAGCCTTACGTTTAAGGTAATTATGGTATTTCTTAACAAACATCTAAAAGATTTTTAGACGATTACTAAAGGCACAATTATATTAGGACAAATACAACAGATAAATGAATTTGAAATAGTTGTAGCTTTGCCTAACAATTTACTTGGATATGTTTCTATAGAGAATATTTCAAAAGCTTTTTCGTCTCGTTTTAAAAAATCAATTGAAGATAATCCAGATAATATCTTGTCTTTAGAAATAATGTTTCATAAAAGACAATGGGTTAGAGCTTATGTTATCTCTACATCTGCTACGCAGTCATCAGAAGTTGGTTTATCAATGTCATCAAAAGATAAACAAAAAAAGAAAATAGAACTAAGCCTTGATCCCACATATACTAATGGAAACTTAAATTCGAGTTCAATTAATGAAAATTTAATTTTGCAGGCATCTGTTGTTAGTGTTGAAGACTATGGATATATAGTTGATATTGGTATTGAGGGAATTTCTGGATTTATTAAAAAGCAAAATACACAATACTCTGAACTACACGAAGGACAGGTTATTCTATCTACTGTTATAAAAGGCTATAAAAAAGAACGTATTGTTCAACTATCTACTAATCTTTCTAAAACAAGAAAAAGACCACTAGTAAATATTTCTAATATTGAAATACTTTTACCCGGAAATCTTGTACAAATTATGATTACGAAAGTTTATTCAGGTGGTGTTTGTGGAAAAATTATGAATCTCTTGAATGCAACAGCCGATGTATTTCATTGTGGAGATAGTTTATCTAGTATATCTAATAGATTTCAAGTTGGGAAAACAGTATGATATATTTTTTTTTATAAATAATTGCATAGAACTTATTAAATTCATAGGAAAATGCAAGGATTATTTTTAATTTTGTTGACTATGAACCTAAAAAAGTAGGCGTGTCGTTTCTCCGCCATATAATAAATTTTTCGACTATTATGGATGAAAAAGGACTACAAAATGATCCTTTAGAATCTATTCCTATAGGCTTTAGAATAGAAGAAGCGATAATTAAAAGAACAGAGCCTGGAATAGGTGTATTTTGTGATATTGGACTTGAAAATATATTTGGATTTGTTCATGTATGTCTTTTCTTTTAAGAAAAATGACTAAGAATTTTGAGATATCTCATTTATCGGATAACAAAATAGAATCCATATCGCCAACAACAGGTCATTATAAGGTTAATTCTTCCCATCAAGCTAGGGTAATAGGATTTTCGAATATCGATGGTATTTATATTTTATCTATGTTGAATAGTGTTTATAATCAATCCCATTTGAGACTTGAAGATTTTACTATTGCTGAATTAATCACTGGAATTATTGAAAAAATTATACCTCAAGGGGTTTTGGTACATATTACTGAAGGAATTACTGGTATTGTTCCTATTTTGCATATGTCTGACGTCTTTTTGATTCATCCGGAAAAAAAATTTAAAGAAGGTGATAAAGTCTCATGTAAAGTGAGTTTATTTTTGAAAAATCTAAATTATTTTTGTTTATTCATTACAGGTACTTAGAATAGATATAATAAAACGAAAACTTATATTGACATTAAAAAAATCATTAATTAATTCGAAGTACCCAGAAATAACTAGTTATAATAGCATAAAAATTAATATGAAATCATCAGGGGTCCTACAAAATATATTAGATAATGGAGCTGTTGTAGAGTTTTATAATGGGGTTAAAGCATTTCTTCCTGTTTCAGAAATGAGTGAGGCATATATTACTAATCCAAAAGAATATTTTAGACTTGGGCAAACAGTTAATGTATATGTTGTTTCTGTAGATGTTGAATCGCAGAAAATAAGGGTAAGCTGTAAAGATCCTACATTATGGAATAAGGACAAATCTGAGGAATTTAACAAACTAGAACTTGGATCGTTTGTATCTGGTACAGTTATAAGCAATTCTAATGATGTTATTGTTGTCTCTTTGGATTCAAGTCTTTTGACTGGAATTATTGAACTTGGACATATTTCAGATGATGATTTTGATAAATGCAAAGCTATAATATCAAAAATAAAACGTGGAAGTCATTTAAGTGATATGATTGTTTTGAATAAGAAAGAGAATCAGGGTGTTGTAGTTCTTACTATTAAACCAAGTTTTGTTAAATTATTAAAAGAAGGAAATCTTCCATCAATGTTGTCTCAAGTAAAAATAGGCTCTTGTCTTCCTGGCTATATAAAAAGTATCCAAAATTATGGAGTTTTTGTAGGATTTGTTGGAGATTTAGTGGGTCTTGTATTAAAACAAGTATTTATTAAATAATATCTATTGTAATAATATGACTTGTTCATAGAATATGGAAAATAAGTATTCGAATGATTTAGGTTCTGCGCTTTTTTTGAACCAAACTATATTATGTTCAGTTATAGATATTGACTTAGAGAAAAAAAGGCTTCAACTTTCAATAAAACATATTAGTATTACCGAAAATATTCCTCAAATATTTACTATAGAAGATTTTAAATTAAATCCAAACACTGATATGGATGATATTATTGGAAAAATAGTTCAAGCAAGAATAATTTCTGTAAAGAAAACTCAACTTAATGTTGAAATATTAGGAAAGTATCATGGGAGAATTGACATGACTCAAATATATAATTCTATTGAAGAAATTGAGGATCTTGAAAATCCTCTTCAGGTTTTTAAAGTTAATCAAAAAGTCAATGCAAAAGTGATTGGGTACCATGACTCGCGAGATCACCGTTTTTTAGCTATTACTCATCGCTCTTCCAACATTCATAAAATATTTGAGCTTACAGCAAGATCAAAAGATCTAGAAGGGAAAACAATGCCTTTATTGTCGCTAAATGATATTGATATTAGCTCAATACAAATGGCATTTGTAAATAATGTATTTCAAGATTGCATATGGGTCAATATATCACCCAATATTAGAGGAAAAGTTAACATATTAGATGTTAGTGATAATATTGATATTCTTCAAAATATTTCAAAGTATATACATATTGGTTCAGCTATTCAGTGTAAAATCATTAAAATTAATACAGAGATAAATCAATTAAATCTTTCAATTCGTGCTTTAAATTCAAATTATATATCTAACTATAGTTCTGTAATAATCGGCTCTATACTTCCAGGCAGAGTTGTAAAAGTAGTGGAGACAGGATTTATAGTTCAAATTAGTGAAAATATTGTTGGGAAAATTTACTTAACTGATATTGATGATGAATATAATATGAATTTAACTAAAAAATATCAGAAGAATCAAATAATTAAAGTATTTGTTCTAGATGTTGATGTTCATAATAAGAATATTGCATTATCATCAAGAGATTCTCGTGTTCTATCATCTATGCTTAAACAACGTGATCCAGAGATTACTTCATTAGAACAGCTTAAAGTTGGTTTACTTTTTCGAGGTTTTATCAAAAATATTGCTGAAAAGGGGCTATTTATTAGTTTAAGTAGAAATATTGTTGCTAGAATTAGAATTGATGAAATATCGGATCAATTTATTCAGGATTGGAAATCTAGTTTCAGGTTGTATGATCTTATTGAAGGAAAAATTATTTCGATAGATGAAAATAAGAAAATAGAAATGACTTTGAAAAAAAGCAAATTAAAATCATTGAAACCTTTATTGGGATTTTTGGATATTTCGAAAGGAGAAATAGTTGATGGCATAGTTAGAAAAATTACGAATTTTGGAATGTATATAAACCTTATAGGTTATAATGATGTTAGTGGATTATGTCATATATCTGAAGTAAGCTTTAAGAAATTATTAATTTTGCTTTATATAACCTTTAAAGATTGCAGACTGTAAAATAAAGGATATTAATAAGATATATACAGAAGGTGATACATTGAGAACTTATATATTGGATATCGATTATGAAAAACGTCAGATTTCATTGAGTCTTAAGCATTCATATTTTCAAATAGAAGATGTTTTAGATGAAATAGAAACAAGTCATTTATTTAACAATGGTTTTGACGGTCAAGTCATTCAAGATCATTCTATAAATAATGATGTTTGTATTCTTTTAAAAAAGTACATATTTCTAATGAAATATTAGGAATCTTTAAAAAATATTGATATTTCTTCTAATTTAACAGATGGTAGTGAGATTAAAAATAAAGATAAAGATGCTTTTGTTCATACAGAGACAGATGATTTTGTTGATGGTTTGTCTTTAGGAAAATTTGATTGGACTGGAAATTCTGGCTTTGATGATGATAAATTAATTACTACTATAGAAATTACAGATAATCATGTTTCATTTAAGAAAAAGAAAAAAGATATTGATCTTTCTGAAGATAAAACTGCTATTCTTAATGAATTGGAACCTAATACTCCTGTTGATTTTGAACGTCTTTTATTGAGTTCTCCCGATTCCTCATACATTTGGATTAAATTTATGGCATTTCATGTGCAGCTTTCTGAATTTAATAAAGCAAGAGAAGTAGGTGAACGTGCTCTTAGATCTATAAATTATAGAAATGAAAAAGAAAAATTTAATATTTGGATTGCTCTTATGAATTTAGAAAATACTTTTGGCACAGAAGAATCTCTTAATAATATTTTTAAAAAAGCATGTGAGTTTAATGATCCAAAATTAGTAATGAAAAACCTCTGTAGTATATTTATACGATCAAAAAAGAATGAGGTAGTTTTTGTATATTTAATTGTATGAAAAATAATTTAAAATTTTAGAAAGCAGATGAACTGTTCCAACTTATGATTAAAAAATATAATAAATCTTTAGATGTATGGGTAAATTATGAATCCTTTTTGATGGAAAATAATAACTGTGATCTTTCTCGAGAATTGTTTTTTCTTAGTCTTAAGAATTTATCAGGATCGGACCGTATGTATTTAAATTATTGATAATATTTTTAATTTATTTGTAGTTCTTAAAGCTAAGAGTAAATTTGCACAATTGGAATTTAAGTATGGAGATCCGGAAAGAGGGAGAACTCTTTTTGAAAATCTTTTAAGTAATTATCCAAAATCTACTGATTTATGGTCAGTTTTTTTGGATTATGAAATCCAATATGGAGAACAAGATAATGTTAGAAAATTATTTGAGAGAATTATTTCTATAAAAATGTCAAGTAAGAAAGCAAATTTCTTTTTTAAAAAATGGATTGTATATGAGAAAAAATATGGTACAGATGAAACTATTGAAAATGTAAAACAACGTGCTGTAGAATACGTTTCAAATTTTACATAAATCTTACTATATATTAAATTTATGAAATTATAAGAAAATATAAATATTTATGTAATGTAAATATCTAGATACTATCTTCTAAATACCATATATTATATATACTGTTTGTTTTACAATATTATAATTTTAGATTATTTTTAAAAACTACAGCACATCGTATTCCCATATGGTCACCCACTATAGTACTGACGACGCCCTTCAGAGCTTGACTTCGCAGATCGGACGGGATACGGTATATTCTCTGAGGTATGGCCGTAGCTGTCTAAGAGGCATCAAAAATAATTTATATATTAATAGCGTCATATAATTAATTAAGATCAACAGACATGTAATTGAGAAAATAAAATAGAAATACATAAATTTAAATTTTATGAGTAGCCATCTTTGATACCAAATCTTCATGTGAATGTAATTCTTTAGAATAAAGTTTTTTGGCAGACATTAATCGTTCTTCAAGGTCCTTAGTAAAGTTTTCATTATATTGAGAAAAAAAAGCATGAGACTTTGGTTCTGGTAAAGAAGAGAATGAAATATCACTTAAATGTGCACTATATTGGTTTTTATATGAAATGTTACCATTTTTCTCCATTTTTAAGTTATTTGATGTTTTTTTTTTTTTTTCCTTCAAAGATGGTTTTAAATTTTGTCTTAAATGAGAGCGTTGTGCATATAGTGCATTTAAAGCATTTCTTCTCCGTTTACGTAAATAAAGTGTATATGGAGAATCTATTTTGAATAGATCTCGATGATTTCTTTTTCTAAAAAAAGCTATATTAGTGGTATCATTATTAGGTGAAGAATCCTGAGAGGTATTTTCTTTAAAATAAAAAGGTTTATTTTTATGTGATGTATGTAAGACATGTGGATATATTTTTTTATTGTTATCTAAAGTGTTTGATTTTATTCCAAAGTTTTCTTTTAGTATTATATTATGATAATCTTCATTTTTTTTTTTTAAAAAATTCTTGTCAAATTCAGAATAGAAATCCGTGTTAATTAATCGTTTATTAATAGATATTTTGCTTGAATTCTCTTCACTAGAGAAACTAGATTCTGATAATTCATCTTCTGAGCTTTCTGAATCCCATGTATTTAATGAAACTTTTTGCATCATTTTCTTTATAGAGTATGGACCTATATCAAAAGAATTCTTATGTGAAGTATTTATCGATGAAGATAATGGTGATATCTGATAATCTGTTGGCATTTCAAAGAAATAAGGTGAAGATGTTTGTGTTCCAATAGACCGATATAAAAGTTTACATCCTTTATTATTGTTTTTGTTTTTTTCATAACTATGTGTATTTTTGATCATTTTAGAATTTTTCTGATGCTTTATATTTTTGTTTTTTACCAAAAATGTCTTTTTGGAAGATTGATTATCATATGTAGAATGTGTTAAACCTGGATTTAAAGAATTGATTTTATTAAATACTTTGTTTGCACGATTATTAATATAAGACATAATAGAAAGTGATTCTGATGATGTTAAAGAATTTGGTGTACAAATAGTATCATGTGGATCTTTTAAAGAACTGCAAATAGATGCTTCATTATTTTGTGAATTATCCGTTTCTTCATCAAGACTATGTGTTTGATAAGAAATAGAAGAATTGTATTCTTTTTGACTTTTTTCATCATTTTCTTCCTGCTTCATAGCTATTCTTTCCTTTAATAGCTGTAAATTGCCTATAATTACAAGTACTTCAATAATATTGAGAATGGATTCCATGTCATGTTCAACTACTAAAACAGGGTCGATATGACTAAGGTCTATTCTTAAAGATTCATGTGAAATTGTTCCAAGGAGTAATTTTAAATATTTGATTTGTGTTTTCTTAGAATTATTTTTACGGCTTGTAAATGGAAATTGTGTATTATAAAGGCCCTCGTATAACCGAATTATATGATCAACAGAAATATCTTCAAGTTGAATTGGATCAGAAATAGAGTATTTGTAAAATAATTTGTTTAATTCCTTTGTTAATTCTATTTTTTAATTAATATGTTTCTAATAATATAAAATTCCAGTTTTGCTATTATTAATATAAAAAAGAAAAAAGAAAACTTACTTTTGTATCTTTTCTTCTTTACATGCAATTTTTTATCATTTTTCTCCATTCTTTTAAAAATTTTTATTTATTTTTTAGGCTTTTTAAAATAAATTGATTAAATGAAGGTTAACACGTTAGTACACGACTATGATTATTTGAAATTTGAAAGTAGAAAATAGAAAAATAAAGAATTTTAAAAAATTTGAAATTGAAAAGAGAAAGAAGATTCGGTTTATAAACACTATTAAAATATGTATATTATAAAGTTTTTTTATGTCAAAAAAGCTATTAAAAAAACAAAATATTAAGAAAATAGTTTACAAAGAATATAAAAGTTAGAATTATGGAGGAAAAGAAAGAGTCCTTTCTTATGGATTTTAAATCCACTGGTAACAATAAATCAAAGTGTCGTATGAAGTATTCAACTCTGTATAATTTTCCATTATCTGCTTTACAAAGAAATTTATCGGGAAATAATATTTATGATCTATCCATCTCAGGTGAGAAAATGAATAATATAATATTGTTTTTGATTTCTTCTTAGTAAGGAAAATGATTATGAAGTCTTTTTATAGTTGTCCGCAAGACCAGTTTTTAATTGAAAATGATGGTGTTTTGAATATTCCATTTGCTGTTTCATTTTCAAATAGTATATAAACTATTTAAATATAAAAGTAATAATCTATTCAGATCATCCTATTTTTTGTATAGCAGATGAATTGGGATTTGTTTATTTAATTGATAGTATAAAGAAAGATAAACCAATCAGTTATATTATCATTATTATTATTTTGTTTAATATTTATTAGGTAATTTTTTAAAGCTAAAGTGCCATGATAATGCCATATTTGATATTTCTTGGTCTTATGATGATAGACTTTTGGTAATATTTTTAAGAAATTTCATGTAATTATAAACAACTTAGGCATCATCATCTGGTGATCAAACAGCTCGTGTGCTTGATATATCTACTCAGAAATTTATTGCGATTCTTTCAGGATCTGCTTCTAGCACTTTGAAGCAAGTATCTTTCCAAAAAGATGATTCTAGTAAAGTATTTTTTTGATTAAACGTTAAGTCTCATATTTTTCAAGATATCTTAGCAACTTGTTCTCGTAATGGGAAAATATTAATATGGGATCTTCGATCATGTAGCTTAGAGTCTTCTTCAGGTGATTGTTTTGAATTTTTTGAAATTGTATATTAATTTTTAGAATCAACACAAATGCCAGTAGTTTCTATTTCAAATGCTCATGGAAAAATAAAACATCATCCTAGAAGATCTAAGTTGTCTCCTATAAGTAATTCTGTTACATCTATACAATGGCTTCACAGAAAAAATCTTTTAGCTAGTGCATGTGATGCTAATAGGTTTCTAATTTGAAAATTATTATTAATATTGATATTATTTAGTTTGATTAATATTTGGGATATTCGATTTTGTTCTCAAAAATTTATAAAACTTTACGAATCAAAGCCTGCAGTTAGTATAAAAAATAAAAGAGATTATGGAATTACATCACTTTCTATGCCTTCATCCGGATCTATATTTTATGGACTTAGTAAGAATAATTATATATATGCATATTCTTCAATACACCCTGAAGAACCCATTGGTAGTTTTACACATCCACAACTTGTAGTGAAATCCTTTTTTGTTAAGATTTCATGTTCAAGAGATGGTGAATTTGTAGGATGTGGAAGTACCAATAGTCAGGTTATAATAGCAGATACAGCTAGTATGGCACAGAATAGAAATGTTGGTGTTGCATTAATGGCGGGTTGTGAAAAAGAAATCACTGGTATATCATGGAGTTATGATGACTGTCTTGCAAGTATTAGTGATGATGCAAGTTGTAGAATTTGGAGGCAAAGTCGAAATAATGAAGCAGAAACTATTAAAAGTTGGAATGAAGGGAAACGCTGGAGATGGGGATGGTCTGAATAGTATTTAGGATTGTTAATGGTTTAATTTTTTTATGTATGTTATAGTTTTCTATTTATGTATTTTTATATTGATAATATGTTAATTGTGATGATATAAAATATTTAAGGATTATGACTATTTATTATTTTAAAATTATAATTTATTTTGTACCATTTTATTATAATTAAAATTAAATTATATAAATTACTTGGCTTTTGCAATGAGTTCTAATTTTGTAAAACCGTGTATACCATCTATAAAAAGTTTAAGATTTTAAATGCTGATAAAAATAATTAGAACTTAAATATATCTTTTTAAATAAAAATAATTAAATATATTAGTATAAACATATAGACAAAAATATAAATGTCTGATTACTAATGTTGAAAAATTTAAGAAATGTAAATTATGAATTTAGTATAAAGTAATAAATATATGCTTAGACTATACTATAATTTCTTCAATATTAATACATTTCTAAATATTAATATAGCCTTAATATTAATTGGTATGATTTATTTATAAAACAAAATGTTGTTTTAAAAAAATATTAATAATATAAATAAATTCGTATAATTATTCCTGTGGTCTAACACGTGCTGTACCATTAGTTAACCTCACACCCAGCTTCATTGCTTTTTCTGCAATAAGTATTCTTTTTCTTGAAGAAACTGTTGATGCAATTTCACCAATATAAGTCTTGTTATGCATTAATAAAACATCAACATCAGAGACATTCCGAATGAGAAATGTATAATACCCTCCAGGACTGAAGCATGAGAAAGCTATATTTTAATAAATTATTGTTGTTTACCGCATATGACGAGTTCTTTTATCAGATCCATATCCAATCCTAGGCATAGCTATTTGGCCCTTGAATCGACGTCGAACTACATAGCTCATCAACAAATAGATGAAAACAGGCACTAAGACGGCCATCATTACCTCTATTATCAATACCCTTGGGTTTTCTCCATGATGGTGCAATACATTTATATCGATCTACAAATATAAAATTAATCGAATTTTCCTAAAAAAAAGGAACTATGTTCTATAACACAAGTGTACCTGATTGGTGACGTACAAAGCGTTTTGTCCGCTTCTTTATAATCTTTGGATGCAAATTTGATCCTGACATTATTATAAAAAGTGAATTTGGTCGTGGAAAATTTTATTTTTGCTGATAAATAGGGTTAACCCTATAAAAAAATAAATTACGAATTAAACTAAAAAAAATATATATAGCTATTTTCCATGATTTTTTTTAACATATAAAAATATTAAAATAGTTTATCGTTTCCTAGACAGCTTATTAACAGTGGACCAGCCATCTATATCAGTTTCTGCTTCAACTATGGATATAGAATCTGTAGATTTTGAAAAATCTTCTAAATGTGTTTTAAAAGAATTTTGTTTCATATTGATTTGTTTTTTTTCCAACTTTTGATTTTTATAATCTAAAGATGCATTTCTCTTGTTTTTTTCTTTTTTGCTTAATTTATTAAATCTATATGTTTCTCTTTGTGCTTTTTCTCGTCCAAAAGTTTTTTGGTCTTCAGCTGCTTGCCTTTTCTCCTTTTTCTTTTGTTCTTTTTCTTCAATTTCTCGGATACGAGCATTAGAATCTACTGGACGTGCATCACCGAATGGGTTGGGTTTTGTTGATATTTTGGGAGTTTGAGAAGGCTCTTTTAGGCTTTCGTCTCTAGGCTTAAGAACCAGTTTTGGGCGTTCACCAATACTAGATGTTTTTAAAGTATTATAATTATTATCTAAAAGAAATAAAACGTGTTAATAGATCAATGAACAAAACTCACTATTTCCATAATTACGATCACCAAATCCGCTATTTCTATATCTTTCTCCATTTCTCCAATCAGTATTTCGATAATCGTGTTTTTCTATAGAAAAATCTGATTCTGGTAAACCTTGTAACGGTCCTTTACGTTCCCAATTTGAAAAATCTCTAGGGTTATCATTTGAAGCATATGTTCTATCGTTATTTCCAGAATAATTCCTTCGTTCATATGTAGATCGCCTTTCGTGTATGGTTTCGATAGGAGGAAGAGGACTTGAACGTCTCCATTCACCTGCTGTTCTATCTTCAGCAGGATCCCGATCTATATGTCCTTTACGTGCTACTTTATGTAAGAAACTAATAAAAAATGAATATATAATATACGAGGCTCTGCAACACTTATTTTTATAGCTCTACCACTTAGAGTTTTTCCATTTAAAGATATGGCATTTATAAGTGCTTGCAAATCTGTGAACTCTACATATCCGAAACCTTTAGGTCTATCGTCTATTTGATCACGCATAAGTCTTATATTAGTAACAAATGGTTGACCAAAAAAATTTGTAATTTCAGATTCTGTGATATTAAAAGAAAGATTTCCTAGATGAGCAGTATAAGGAGGCTCTTTAGGTAGAGGTATCTGTTCGCGATTTACAGGACGATCTGATTGTATTAATATAAAGCAAAATCCTTAAAAAATACCAAGTTTATATGATTGATCACGATCTTTTCCATAACTTTTATCGTTATAATTTCGATCATAATAACTTGTTTTTGTTTCCTTCCTATCAAATAAAGCTATAATTATTTTAGATTTTTTTTATATATATAAATCCAAATTAAACATACGAGCAATAGGCATATCTTCCATTTCATCTGCCCAATTTGAGCCACTCAAAAAATCACTTAAACTCAATTTTTCGCCTTTATTCTGAAAAAAATGAGTATCATATAAATAAAATAGTTTAAAAGTCATGAAATATTTTTATACCCTTTTTGGACCTATATTTAATTTGTTAGAAATATATATATTAAAAAATAAATTATGTAATAAAGTTATTTTCATGCACAAAAAAGACTTACCCATATTTTCTCACAAACAGGAATCTCAATATCTGTTCTCTGTCTATTAATTATTATTATTTTGATGCTTTTTTTAAACTTTAAAAGTTTCGTATCTGTTTTTATTAAATTAAAATTTTAAACAATCGTTAATGTTTTAAAAAAAATTAAAGATTTAACTGAAAATATAATTTTTATAGTTAAGATTTTATACAAGAACAATATCTATTTTTTAAAATTGTAAATTCACTTTTTTTGATATGTTTTTTATCTATGATATGGTATTTTAAAAAAATTTGAACTTATATTTCTAAATTTATTATATTTTTTAGATAATTTAATAATAATATAATAATAATATAATAATATGTTTTCTATATTTAAATAGAAGTTGTCTTAAATAAAAATAATCTTTATAATATTATTTTTCGAAGTTGTTAGACTAATATTTCTATTTTTT
This sequence comes from Pneumocystis sp. 'macacae', assembly GCA_018127085.1. Lineage (NCBI taxonomy): Eukaryota > Fungi > Ascomycota > Pneumocystomycetes > Pneumocystales > Pneumocystaceae > Pneumocystis > Pneumocystis sp. 'macacae'. The sequence goes on from CM030724.1 coordinate 458,537, forward strand.
TGGAATTCTACTAGAAAGTTTGAAACTATTTAATTACTATTTATTAATATAATAGAAAATATTGTGTTTATCTAATATATATACTAAAAAAATTGTAGTACAAAAGTTTTCATTGTAAAATATTTAAAATTGATAATCTTTACTTTAGTAAGTACAAAATATTTATAACTTTATTGTTTTTGCCATATTAATAAATTGAACAATAATATAAGTATACTATAGTTATTTAATAGAAAAATGGTTGTGAATTGAATACACATCTTTCATATTTAATTTTTTTTAATTATTTTTAGATACTTCAAAAGATGGTTTTATGTAAAAAATTGAGTTAATATTTATATAAATTTTAGTTTTCTTAAAATATTATTTATTTAAAATATGTTATATAATTAATATATATTTATAAATCTTAAAACTTGAGATTTTTTTCTACAACGTGAAATATTTTAATATAATTTATTTTCTAAATTTGGATAAAACTATGAGTTCTTCTATTTAATATTATTTGGATAATATATAAACGTATTTTTTTATAATTACATACTACTAATTTTACAATTTCCTAATATTTTCACAGATAATATAAAATTATATTTCAAAAAATTGATGAAAATTTTCATAAAAAAGTAGTTTTTAAAACATAAATACACACAAATACTTTAAAATAATAATTCAAATGAATAAGACTTATTTTAAAATTAAAGAATCTAATGGAAATATTAATAGAAAATATAATTTCATGGATTACTATTATTATTATAAGTTATATTTTTTTGACGCATATAGCCTTGGGAATAGTCAAAAAAATAACAGGAATACATATACGCCGTCTTGGTTATCTCTCTATTCATGGTATTCAGTTTCATCATAAAAAACAACTTGATATATATTTTGAATTATTGAAAATACAGTTCCATAAGCCAACTCTAAATAAGAAGGCATGGATTAGTTTTTCCATTAGTGGTGTTTCCATAAAAATCAATAAATTTAACAAAAAGGATTTAGAAAAAAGCAACAACAAAACATATATAACTTTTTTAAAAAAATTTAAACAAAAATGCATTCACTTATTTTTCAAGATATTAAATTCTTTTATTTTTTTTAAAATTAACAATTGTGTTGACATCATAATTACTGATGCTAAAATTAATATTGAAAATTTCGGTAAATTTTTTATAAGCGTGTTTACTACACATTTTAACAATACTTATAATTATGGGTCATATTTTGAGGTAAATAATAATGATAAATTAAATGTTTTATCAAAAAAAAAAGCATTTAAAATTATAAATACAGTAGATTCTATACTTTTTATATCAAAAAACAAAACGTCGTTTGAATTAATAAATAGAGTTTTTATTACTTTTCAAGGTTTATTAGATTATCCTATAGAAGATGTAAAATGTATTCTAGAATGTAGGAAAATTATATTACATCTCGATGAATTTGCATATATGCATAATTATGAATTAGACTATTTTATTGATTATTTTGATTTTATATTTAGTGACCTCTTTAAAGTGGAAAAAAATACTTTAGGAAAATCATTAATAGGATTAAATAAGCAGCGTATAATTAAAAAAAAATATTGGTTTAATATAATTGATGAAATACAATTTCATATTGCTAATTTAGAAATAAAAAAATCGATTTTACCCTTTAATTTTGAAAATTCTATTTTTTTTCTGTTAGAATTAAGGGATATTGGAATAAACATAAAATGCTCTGATCAGAACTCTGCACTTTATACATATTTTTTTGAAAAAAAACCAATTTCTTATGAACTACTTGCATCATGCATTTCATTAGCAATAAGCATCCATCAAAAAATAATACCAAAAGAAAGGAATCTCATCTTAATACCTATGATTACTTTTACATGCAAAACTGTTATTAATCATTTAGTTAACAATACTATGATTACTAAAATACCCTATAGTGTTGATATTATTGCAAATTCTGTTATTACTTCACCCTCAATAGATTTTTGTCATGAAAGATTATTATTAATTATTTCATTATTTAGATCTATACATTCTAATCACACATTGAAGTTATCAAAATTCCAATTATTACAAAATTCTATTCTTAAATTAAATCTTAATTTTTCCATTTATGATCCACTAGTCCGAATATTAATTTTTTCTAAAGATTCAGATTATAAAAAATCAAAATATCAAGAAAATGCAATGTTTATATTAATATTATCTAACATATTTTTAGATATTCAAACTAAAGTATCTACTAAAACATCTGATCTATCTTTTATTAATCTAGCTATTCTATTTATTTCTCAGAGATTATACTATCAATCATCTTTTATGCAAAAATACAATATTTCTACTACAAAAAATTTTACTTTTCGTCTTAAATTTAATTTATTCCCGTTCAACAATATTTCTATTGGAACTTTTAGCGAAAATATGTTTATTAATTTAAATAATATCGAAGCAATTCAATATTTAAATAATTTATTTTCAAATATTTTACTAAATGCAAAATGTGATAATTCAAATAAAAAAAATACGAAAATAAAAAATACATTTTTTTCATACAATTTTAATAAATTAAAAAAAATAGAGTGTCGTGGATCAGAATTAAATATTATTATTTCAGGAAACGAGCCTAAAATATGTTCTGAACATAAAGGAATTTTGCTTAAAATAAATTCATGGAAAGTGGATTATTATTTCTCGGATATGAGTTTTAAAGGATTGCTTTTTTCTGAATATCAAGGAAAAAACTTGTTAAATTATAAAGAATATGTCTTGAAAAAGTCTATTTTTAATATAATCCAAAATTCAAATGGCATATTATTGTTTAATGATTTAAAAATATTAACAGTACATTCAGAGAATATTTTAGATACGGAAGAACCAATTATAGAAGTTATAAAACTTAAATTAACATTTAATGTTGGGACTAATAATAAAGATATTTTATTATTTGTTTCAACTGAAACAAACCAAGTATATATGACTTATTCTTTACTTAAGCATTATGCTATTCTTCTTGCTATAAACATTTTAAAAAAAACATTTTTTCAAAATATTCATAAAACTCCACAAAATCATAATATTGAAAATATGCAAACGGGCCATTTTTTATGCGAATTTATGTCAATGCAAATATATGTATCATCACTAAAAATTGAAATCGAATTACCTGCTAAACAGTTTTTAATGCTTCATATATATAAAATAAAGTTTTCGAACGATAGAAGCAAAACATTATTATGTGAAATTGAAAATATAATTTTTTATGTCCGTAGTCCAGTTATTCAGAAGTTCTGGGATAAATTTGTCAATATCAGTCAATTTACAATTCACTTTGAATTAATCAAAACATCTTATGAAAATATACCTAAAATAACTTTATCTACTGAAGCGATACGAATTCGTATTCCTCATAAATTTACTTTGCATATGATGTTAGAAAGTATACAGAATAATATAAAAAGCGCAAGACAATTACACTATTGTTTTTTTACAAATCCATCTGGCTATATTTCGATAAATCACTATGTTAAAGAAAAAATATTATCTAAAATTCAGTTAAAATCTAATATTGTATCTCTTGACGTAGAAGATGATCCATTTGAGGCGAGACTTGGACTTATTTGGAGAATAGGATTAATAGAACAAAAAGCTCGGATTATGCGTGAAAAAACTTTTAATATTAGAGCAGAAAAAATCAAGGATTATTCCAATTTATCGAATGATAATGACCAGAGCAAACTTGAAAGCGAGAATGAATATTTTTTTGAAAGTTCATTTGATAAACAAGAATTAAAGCAATCATGTCATAAAAGATATTCTATAAAAAATTTCGAAAATATTCATGGGTTTTCTGAAAATAAACTTTTAAACTTACCTTTTACAACAGAACAAGCATATGAAAGACTTCAAAAATATAATTCGCAATCGTGGATTAAAAAATTTAAGGAAATAAATGATTTACAATCTTCTAAATCATATTCAGTACGCCACAAACATTGGATATTAGATAATAAAGAATGTTTTATGACTTCTCAAGAGAACATTTTACCTCTTCCTACTAGACCTCCTCTCTTAAGTATATTGTTTTTAGAAATTAATCTTGTTTTTGATAAACCATCATTTCCTATGGAAAATCTTTATCAGTTTTTACAGAATACAGGTAAAGGTTTGCCTTTAGAAACAAAATTTCTTGTTTTAATACCTTTTAATTTAAACTGGAAAATGACAGAAGCAAAAGTATATATTCGGGATTATCCTCTACCATTGATTTATATTCCTAGTTCAGGTTCTTCTCAATCAATAAACATTCCTACATGGACACTTACGTCAGATCTAATAATTGCAGAACAATTTCCTGAAAAAGAAGCAATTCGTGATGTAGATATTTGTATTATTCCTAATAATATAGAGAGAAATGGTTCTTTATTTAATATAAAGGTTTTTAGAACAGTGACTCCTATCAAAATTTATGGTGTAGTTGATGTTATTATAAATACTATACATCCTACTCAGATTACATGGGGTATGTCTTTGCAGCCTGCTATACAAGATATTATGCGTATATTTGGGACATTTTCAAGACGTCAGGAGGATCTTTGTAAATTAAGTTTTTGGGATAAAATTAGACTAAATATACATGTATCTTTTAAATTCAAATGGAAAGGTGATGGCAATGTTTATTTAACATTAAAAGGTTAGTTTAAAACTTATACTGTTATCTAGTTAATCATTGCTTTTATTTAGGTTCTAGAGATCCATATCATATTACTGAGGATGGTGCTGGTTTTATAAAATGTTGGAAAGGAAATGTTCAATGGAATATTGGTTGTGATCCTGATTCTAAAAATTTTATGATAATCAATAGCGATGAATTTATATTAGCTATTCCAGATTTTACACAGCAAGCACGAGATCTTATGACCCGGTTTAATGCAGCGGTTTCTACATATGAAAATATATATAATACATATCAAACTAATAATATAAATTTTCAAAAAATTGTAATGAAATTAAAAGGGGGAGTAAAATGGGCTCTAGGTTTAGTATTTGAACGACACTGTAGTGATATATGTCAAAAATGTAATGGAAAATATCAATGCAGAACATTTGATTTTAAACCTCATTATGAAGTTGTGTTAAGAATTCCTGAATACTCGTTTTCAGAAATCACAGAAGTATATAAATACTTTTATTTTTTAATCTTATTTTTTTAGAAATATGATGCTTTTGAAGGATTCCGAAGTCATTATCTTCATGGTTCTTTATCTATCATTTGTCCTGTAGACATATCATCAGTAACCTCTAAATCTGTTGATAATTTTAAAAGCTATAATGCTATTCATTTGACACCAAAAGTATTTAAACATTTTTTTAATTGGTGGTCTCTTTTTAATGGAATAATGTCTTTTCCTCTTAAAATTGGAAAATTATTTCCGCTCCTATATACATCAAAAAAAAAAATAGGTCATTGTTTAGTAACATTTAAATATAAATTAGAACTTTTACCGCTTTTTTTGAGTCATATATATAATTATAGAACTGATTTGGATTGGGTAGACAAAACATTTACTTCTATAGGAATAAAAGGTAGAATTAAACATTTTAGTCTTGATGTTCACCAGAAAAAAGAAGAAAAATATACATATTTAAAAGAACTGGATAAAATTAAAAAAAATACAAATATAGTTATAGATAAAGCTGCAATAGATTCAATTTCTACAGATTTAAGGGTAATATTATCGCGTTTTAATGAAATAAATATAGAGGATCTAAGTAGACATGGATTTAATTCTCAAAAAAATTATGATTTTAAAATAAATTTTCAAAAAGATAATACAAATCATTTTGTTATAGATGATGATTTAAAATGGGTGGATATAGATGATTTTATTGACTTAAATTTAGATCTTCCAATAAAAGGCGGGCCTATCTTTCAGATTTTACCTCTTGCATATATTCCACAGTTTAGTTATTTTCGTGAGACTAATAGTTGTTATAATGATTTGAATTCAAAAAGCATTTATTTTTCATCAAAATGTCAACTCAAAAATAAAAATATGCACTTTTATTTAAACAAAAAAAAAGGTTTGTTATTTAATTAAACATTATTTTATTAAATTTATAAGATCCATATGATATTCAAATTGAACTTATTCAGAAACGACAAACTGAAATTATAGAACAAATAGATAGAAATAAAAATAAACTAAATTATATAGAAGGTTTTATTGTAAAAAATTCTAAAGGTACAATTTTAAAATCACAGGTATTTATATTTGATGAATTATAATTAATTAATTAATCTAGTATGAAAAAATTATTAAAGAAAATATTTCCCTAATTAATAAGTGTAATTTTATTAATAGTATCTTATTACAGTTAAAAACTAATCAAGAGGGTAATTTAGAAGCAAATGAAGCAAATATACCTATTAATAATTCTTTTATTTCATATTATGATCATGAAAAATCCCAAATTATACCAGAAGAAATTGTTTCTGAGCAATTTTCTGATTTTAATAATCGTTTTTTTATTTATAATATTCAATTAAAATGGTATAATTCTGTAAGAAACATTCTACTTGCGTATATACATCAGGTTACTCAAAGAAAAGGCTTTGTTTACTATATGTCTCAAAGGGCTGTGAAATTCATTACTGATCTTATTAAAGAACAAATAAAAATAGATTGCAATTTATCGGTTATACCGGGTGAAAAAATCATTAATCAAGAATTTGACGATCAAGAATTTGATGATCAAGAAACAAATCAATTAATTTATGACTTGATAAATAACACTAATAGTACTTTTACTATTAAAGATGAAAGAACTAATAAAAAATCACTAAGTTTAGACAATAATTCTATTTTCCATGATGATTTTGATTGTATTTTATCAAAAAACTATGAATGTCAACATAGTTATGTTTTTAAATTATTTGCTCCTCAAATACAATTACAAAGTGAAAAAAATACTCAAGCCATAGCAATTATGACAGCACAAAATATGCAGTTAAAAGTATTTTCTATAATGGATAAAAGCATGACAGATGATATTATAAATGGTCTTGTACAACAAAAGTATATTGTTAAAATGGATAATGCTCAAGTTTTTGTTTCTAAAAAAGAAGATTTTGTTGATAATTCAATTAATTTATTTCATACTAATACTTATGGCTCTGTTAAGTCGAATTGGTCCCCATGGATACCTCTTGAATCTATTTATGATTTTACTACTACGCCCATAGCATTTACACGTGTAATAGATCAAACTTCTGCATCTTTTAAATTTATTAAGTATAATCGTCTTCGATTGAAAAAAAATGATAACTTGAATCATAATAAAGAGCATTTATCTAAAAATTTTAGGATAGAATCTCCTGAACAGTATTTTAATAGTATATTTGTCGATTTTCCGAAAATTATTTTTACAGCAAATTCTGATCAATATTATGTAATTTTTTTAATAGTTACTGATCTTTTAATATATATTGAGCCAACACAAAAAGAAAAATCTGAAAGATTAGAAAGATTAATGTTAGCTGCTGACTTTAGCGATTTAACTGGAACAGCTGAAATGGTTATTAATTTACAAGAAACAATAAGAAATTTAGAAGAATTAAGGACACAACATAGACTTTATTATGAAAATTATAACATAGAACATAAATTAGTTAAAGCTAAAATAGAAGCTGAACTACGTGATTGTGAAGATGAGTTATTTTATTTAATGAAATCAATTGTTGCTTCACAAAAACATGAAGATAAGATTAGCGAGGACATAGCATACATGTCATGGTTTTTATCTGCATCTGAAATTGTTTGGCATGGTTTATTAGAAAATAATAAGCCATTTGTTGACTTTGGTCTTTCTAATGCTACATATCGGCGTACAGATAACTTTGATGGCTCTAATTTTAATATTATAGAAATAGAAACTATTTTAGGCGCAAGTTTATCGCCAAAAACAATTTTTCCAGATTTATTATCACCTTATTTTACTAGATTAAAAAGTGTTTTATATGGAAGGAAAAAAAAGATGATAAGAATATATTGGCGTATGCTAGGTTCTATTGGTGGAATACCTGTAATGGATCATTTTGAAGTTAATCTTTTTCCCCTCAGTATAAAATTAGAACATGATACAGGAAAAAAAATATTTGAATATATTTTTCCTGATAGGAACATTATGAACCTTACAATCCAAGAAAAAACTAGTTCCTTTAAAATAGATACTAATACGGATCATTCAAGTGATGAAAACTCTCTAAAAACTCATACCTGGCATCCATTTTATAGTAACAGAAATAGTTCAGTTTCATTGTTTATGAGCTCAATTAAATCTCCTATAAAATCATTTTCATGTTTGTCAAAATTGTCTCCTGAATCAATTAAATCTAATTCTAGTTTTCAAGTATTTTATGATTCTGAGGATTCTCATAGAACAGATGCTTTGAAATCATCAAAAAGTGATTTTCAGATAACTGATTTAAATACTTTTGAAAAAGCTGATAAAGTTAATAATAAATCTTCTCCTAAAGCTGATGATGATTTAAATCAAATGGTTTTGAGGGCTAATAATAATATGACTCTTCTTTATGTAAAAGTTCCAAGCGTAGTGCTTTGTTTAAGTTATAAAGTAATTGTATGTTTATTTTTAAAAAATGCTAATAATGCTAGGGGCCAAAAAAGAAAAATATAGAGGATCTTAATAATTTTGTTTTCTCTATACCTACAATCGAATATAGAAATAAAACATGGTCATATTTTGATCTAGCGTTACACCTTAAAAAAGGTTTTTTTTCTTTCTTTAATTTTTTATTAATATTAAATAGAAGTAATTAAAGCTATTATAGGTCATACTGGATCTTTAGTAAAAGATAAATTTATACAACATCGTTCTAATCAAAAAAATCTTCAAACTAGATATCAACATATACTATTTAAGAATATACATTTAAACTATAAAAATAGAAATATCGAATTTAAAGAAAGATTATCAGATACTATAAAAAATGGTAATTCAATTAAAAGAAGCTATTTTCATTTTAATAATGTGAGTTTTAAAATGTTCATTAATAGATAATACTAATATATTAAAGAAAAATTCTTCTTGTTCTTTTGAACAATCAATTTCTTCAATAACATATTTACCTAAATATAAAAACGAATCTGAAGAGTTAGAAGAAAGTAAACTTAGGAAAGCAAAGATGCTTTTGGGTAAATTCATTCGTTAATTTATATAATAATAATTTTAAAAAAACATGCATATATTTTTTAAATATCCTATTTTTCTAATATTATTTATAATATGGCATAAGAAGTATTAAAATATAATTAAAACTCTTTTTATATCTACTACATATAAATAACAAAATATTAAATATTTATCAATTTCAAATTAATTTTATCTGACAATTATACATAATTAAAAAAAATTATTATAACATAAATGTTTAATTCTAACTGCTAAATTTAAAGTAAACTTCAATAGCTTAGACATTACTACTTTATATTTTAAATTAAAAATTAATAAAATAAAACTACATCTAAAATTAATAATATTATTACTCTAAATAATTTCTTGGTTTATTTTAACTAAAATATCTCGTATTTTCGAAGTTGTATCCTTTATAAAATATTTAATATTTATTTATGTTAAATATAATTTTATAATTTTTAAAGTATATTTTTAAAGAATTCGATCCTTTTTTAAAAGAAAAAAGCCCATATTTGCAAAATAATTTGCCAGCTCATTCCCATGAATACCTTTATGACCTACTACATATTTTAATTTTCTGTATCCACTACGCTCCTCGATTAACTTAAGGACTTTTTTTAATAAATCCACATTTTTTATCGACTTCCCATTTATTTTTTTCCAGTTGTTATTCTCTCATTTTTTATATCATACGGTTAATGCGTTCACTATGTATTCTGAATCTGTATTTATTAAAATATTTTCATGATTAGAGACTGATTCTATAGCACGTATAACTGCCATAATTTCTGCACGTTGATTTGTTTGTTTAAGACCAATAACACATTCTGATATATTTCTAATTTATTAATCAAAATAACTTATAGTTTTACACTTAATACTTTCCTTTTATCTTTTACTCCAAAGTAAACACCAATCCCTACTATCGTTTTTCCATCCTCAATATAATGAACAGAACCATCTGTATATATTTTCGTATAGATGTTTCTATTCTTTCCCAAGAATTCTTCTGACTTATCATTGGAAGAGTTTGTTTCAATATTGGAATTATGGTTCTTTTTACATTCTAGATTCAAATTTTCTATATCTTTATTCTTTTTAATAAAAACAAAATTATGGTTTTTGTGATTATTCAAGAAAAAGTTATAATACAAACACCTTAAAAATAAAAAACTACTTAATTTATAGCAATTATTTCTTTTTTTGTTTATAAATATTTTACTTAATTGCATTTAAAATTTATTAAATAACTTTTATATTTTATAGTTTTTTATCTAAAATAAAAATTAATAAGAAAACCAAAATATTACCAAAATATGCCTATTTTTTATTTTTACAGAAAATATACTGTAATAATTTTTTTTTATTCTTAAGATGATTCTTAAATTTCAACATTTTAAAAAATATAAAATATCATGAAATTCTTAGAATTCAAGTATCAGATATTTAATGTTTTATAATTTTTAAATAAAATATTATTAATAAAATTTAAATTATATTCCGAAAAATAATTGAGGTAAATTTATATTTATTTTCAAAAAACTCTCAAAGGAATTTATAAAGTTCTTATTTAGAATTTCGATCGCACCATCTTCAAAAGAATGAGCTCTTTTTCAAAAAAGAAATTTAAATGGTTAAAAATACTTAGATTTATTTTTTAAAAACAAAATTTTAATATATCTTATTATGGATGATTTATTAATTTATTCATTAGAACAAATAGCTTTTGAAGGAAATGAAGGTATATTTCTTTTTTATTTTTAAAGAAAATTAAATTTTAATATTTTAAAAATATTTAATTATTTTATAAATATATTTGTTTTTATTATATAGAATTTAAGATTTTTAAAAAAAACTCTAACATTTTTAATACAGTATTTAATTTTAATAGGTTGCAACCTTTCTAGACTTTGGGAAATTGTAGAAGATTTTTATACTATTTATTTTAATTCTTCTACTTATTCTATTGATGATGACTTTAAATGTTATTTTTGGAAACTTTTTGTCTTTTCACCAGATTTAATACTTAACGAAGTCGATAGTAAATCTACACTTTCAAATTTAGTAAAGAAATATCTTTTATAATTTTTTTAAATTATTATTATTTAGATATTAAGCCCTATAAAAACAAAGGAAATTGACTTAAAATTATTAAAAGAGCGTTATGATGATCGTATAAGATTAACTGTGGTTCAGGAAAAGCAGTTTTTAGCTATTACTGGTAAAGAACTTGATGAAGAGAATAAGGTTATTTTTTAAAAAAAAATTATATTTTTTTTTTTAAAATTCAACAGCATATTATGAGACATTTCGATATACTTTCTATGATATTCAAACATAAAGAAAAAGGAATTAATCAAGTTGATCTTGCTAAACAATTAAATATTGATCCTCGTAGCTTACCTTCTCGTATAAATCCATTGATTGAAAAAGGACTTATGTTTGTTTATTCTTTTTGCTAAAATATCTTTTTAATATTTTTAGTGTAAAATCACCCATTATTATTTCTAAAGCTCAAACATTTCTATTAATTCATACTCGTTTTGCTACTGATTCTTCAAAAAAATATCAAAATGATCTTCAAGATCAACAAAATACAGATAATATTGTAGATATAAATCATTTAAGAACATGCATTACTGATATACTTTCTAAAACTGAAAATAATGTTATGCGGTTTGTTGATCTTAAGCGTTTTTGTAAAATTAACAATAAACTCTTTCGTCGCGGGTTTTCTAGACAAATAAGATCTATGGAACAGTTGGGGTTTGTAGAGAGATGCAGAGTTGTAAATAATAAAGGATACTCTAAGTGCGTGAAATTAATTAAACCGTATAATATCGATTTTGCAAAACGAGAAAATCAAATAGATATGTTTAATAATCAGGATGATGACAATAGTTCAGATAAAGAAGATATTTATGATAAAAAGGAAAACGACACTTTTTCAGAATTAATAAAGTTTAGTCCTATTACAATTTCACGTGATTTAACATTGGAGTTTATTCTTTTTCAAGAAATAAAAAATAGTGGCAAAGAAGGAATTTCTGGACCTGTAATTACTTTTCTCATTATAAAAAATTTAATTTAATATATAGAATCTTAAAAAGCAGATCATAGGAGACCAATGGTCAAAACCACTTCAATTGATTTTGGATAAATTATCAGTAATTCCAGAAAAATCATCGGATTACAGCAATGTACAACCGGAACATTTATCTTATTTTTCGATTTATAAAGAGCAAGAATTCGTTGGTCGAGTAAATCAATATCGCTATTTATCATCTTTAAATTATCAGGCCTTTTGTTTTGAAAATAAGATAGTTAATACAATGAAATTTCCTAATTCAGGTGTAGTATTTCCTAAATATAATGAATCTGAATTTTATTTATATGATCAAAATCCTAACATTTTTAATAAAAATACTAAAACTAGATCTGTAAAATTAGGGCGACCTAAAAAACAGTATAATGGTTAGTATATCTTTTAAAATTATTAAAAAAATTTATTTGAATACAATTGTAGCTAAAGATTCTGAAAAGATGAATTTGTTTTTTGAAAATTCTATTAAAGATAATATATCTTGGGATACTAAGAAGTTAGATCCTGTAGGAAAAGAAGCGGAGAAAAGATCAATTGATTCTAATTTTATGGATCTAGAATCAGGTTGTAAAAGAATAAGTTCAGAAGAAATAAATAAAGAATTATCGCCGTGTAAAAAACTTAAGAAAATGTCTAAGTTTTCAACTGAAACGGTTCTTACAAAGTCCTTTGCTAATTTAAATACCTCTATTCCATTGAATAACTTTAATACTTCATGTCTTAGGTCAGAAGTAGATAATCTGTTATCGGATTCTTTAATTCCTGAAATATCAAAAAAACTTGCTTTTCAAGAACATATAGGTAAGATAATAATTTCCCTGGGTTTTTAATTATTTAATATAGATAAAAATGTTTCTAAAGGAAATTCAGATGATGAAATTTGTGAAAAAAAAGATTCTGTTTCTAAAGGTATTATTTTTTATATTATTATTAATATGTTATTAATTTATAAAAGATGCAGATATAGAAGCATTAACGTTAAAACGTCAACCCCGAACAAGTCTTGCTTATGTCCGCAGACAAAATTTGATATTAGAAATACTTGATAAACATGGTGGGATTTTACAAGGAGGGAAATATTTGAATGAACAATATAATATTGCATTTAAAAATAAAGGATATTCATCTTCAGAACATGAAATTGATCGTAAAACAATGGAAAAAACTCTTGAATCTTTGAAGAGAATGGGAAAAATTCATCATATTTGTGTAGCTCATACAAATGCTAAAGGTACTAAAAATGTTTTTTGGATTGTTGCAGATATCAAATATAATATTGATGGTGTCGAAATTAATAATTTTAAAAATAAGATTTTAGAAGAACGTTCAATAAAACTTCAAACATATAAACCTTTGCCATTAAAAATCGAAAACATACATGTTAATCATCCTGTAAAATTGAAAAAGAAACAAATTTCATTAGCAGATAATGAACATTTTGCACATTTGAAATTGAATAATATTGAACGTGAACGTATTTCAGCAAGACTTGCATTGCGAGAACAAGAATTAGGATTTCAAGGTACTTCTGCAATTACTAATCAAACAGCTCCATCTATTATTTCCGAAATAAAGACTCCTTTTATTCATACATTTATAAATAACGGCAAAATGGTTTTAGAGAGAAAAGTATCGGATATAAAAACAAAACCAAAACTTAAGCTTAACAATAAGCCACTATGTCATCATAGGAAATTGCTAAATCGCAATACTGCTGATGCTTTTCCACTTATTGGGAGGCAACGTTTATTAAATAAAATCAATTCATCTGACAAAACTGATGAAATAGATAATTATGAAAAAGTTTATAGGAGCATTCCAATCCGTAGAAAAAATAATTTTACATCTAATGACGATGATATTTTAATTAGAGCGATTTTTCTTAGTAAATGGGCTTATGGTGGAAATGCTGGACTTATTGACTGGGAACTTATTAAAAAAGCATTACCTCATCATTCTGAAATAGAAATTAAATCACGTTTTAGTACACTTCGTTCAAAAAACTATATTAAGGAGATTGGGAACTTTTTTGCAACATCATGGTTATCACATTATCAAAATGCAGTAAAAAATAAAGTCTTGCCGCCTGTTTCTTCTATGTCAAATGATTTAAATATATTAAAATTTATAGAGTATTCTAGAACTCTTGACATTTTAGAGTACGTATATGAATTATTTACGATTAAAGTTAAAGTTAAATTTAAAAGAAATTATGATGATATCAATCTTCCTAATAGTATTGAAGAAATAAATGCGAATTATATTGTTGAAACTGTAAATAAAAGAGAAGATTTAAGTAATAACTTTTTCGATGCATCTCTTTCTTTAAATGCTAGAGAAATTATATTATATGGAACTGCATTTTCTTGTTGCAGTATCGATGAAGACTTTCAAGAAGAAAATGAAATTAAATCTTTAATAAAGGTATGTAATAGTATAATCTTGGAAAAGTTTACTAAATATATATCTATTTAGTCAATACTTATAACTCCAGAAGAAAATTATGATGCAGAAGTAGCTAAAAGGCTGTTAGAACCATATGAAGAGAGCCATGTAGAATTAGTATTACAGAAATTGATTCAAGATAAAATTATTGTTCGATCAAAATCCGAACCAAATAGAATTTTACCCGGAAGAAATTACAGGTTTTCCGATAAGTAATATAATCTATCCTATGACCATAGTCTAAGATATTAAGGTTTTTATTCACTTTTAAATCATGTTTCCCCGAATCTCTATTTTCCCAAGCTTTTGAATTTTATACACTAATTACACAGGAATTTCAAAAAAACAATACATATACATTATCCGAATTTATCAACAGTGGATCCATGGCTTGCATATTGGATCTTGTTGCTCATCATTACGTTAGTAGCGAAACAACCATTCTTCAAGGACTAATCATTTACCATAGATCCAACTTTCTATAGAAAATACAATGGACGTTTTTTGTGATAATATTCATCAATATAATACTCAAAGCTGGGGTTTGTCTTTACTATATCTTATACTATTATTAATAATATAGAGGATTATTCCATAAATTTTTCTGTTGCTGTGCAATTAAAAGATATTTCATATGCATCTCTTGACAAGTCCATAAAGTATGAAAACTCGTTAAAACGCTATGTTTGGATAGACATTTCAGGAAACATACTGAAGAATGTTTATGATCAATATCTTCAAACTATATTAAGTTTGGTTATACAGCGGCCAGGGATAAACATAGTAGAAACATATTTGACCACGTAGACTCAATACTTACTCAATAATAGGCAGAGATCATATCTATTCTTTATCCAGCCATCAGCATCGAAGAAATAAAATCTATCCTTTTCTCTTTAACCCCAAACATCTTAAATACTTGCCATGGCGCTTTGTATGCAAGGGAGCTGTACTATAAAAGTATAATGTAAATAATAGTTTTCACTGAAAAATTATATCATTCTTGCTAAATAAAATAGCTATTTTTAGCTATTTTGGCCTCACAACACCTTTACTCTTTCAGATTTAGACTCTGGCCCACGTAGAACTTGCTAGCAGTATTTATCGCTGATCTTGTTTCTGCTATATTCTATTATTTTGTTTATATTTATGAAATACATTGCTACAATACCTATTCTTTCGAAAAAATTGCTATTGTTCTTTAGTACGATAGCACTAAAATAACCCTAAAAATAACGCTAAAATAACGCCAAATTTCTGATTACGATAGTTAATACCTTAATTCAACAATTGGCTCTTTAATATTAACTCCATTGTAAAATACAATACTTCCCCCCCTGTAGATCCTATTCAGAAGCCGCCAGATGCCCAAATATAAATAGACCACCTCCATGTCTTCAAGACCAAATACAAATCATCTCATCTGAATATTTCAGATCATCTCTAAAGCATCTAAAGCATCAAACACTACATTCTGAGCAAACTCTTCTGAAATGGATCAATTACATGACTCAGACGCATTTTTCTTACCTGGTGCCGACAACGACGTTACAGCCTACCAGCTTCGTCCACCTACTGAGACTGAGCTCAGAGGCGCTCACTTCAACTGCGTCATTACATAATTACATAGGCCGTTGCTGGGACAACGACAAGGCACCGCTCTGGCCTGCCGATCCATCATTGGGACCAATGTCCTGCTTGCATTATAGTTGGCTGCTGCCGACATGTATATTATCTGTGTTTGTACATTGTCTACTTGTATTTAGTCATCTTTGTATATTATGTATTATTTATTATCTGCGCGTGTCCGTTGTCCTCCACCTGCGCCCGCCCTGCTTTACGGTGAATATACTGTGTATACACGATATATACACGATATATACACTTTGTACACCCTGTATATTCTGTACACTCTATACACCCCATAGACTCTATACACCCCATACACCCCATACTATACATTATACACTTATATACACCTTATACACGCTACACCGCTGTACACACTACATTACTCCGCATCTACTCTGCCTCTGCTCCACACCGCCATACACTCCTCCGCCCTCTCCAGCGTGTACCTCAGCAGCTCCAGCCGCCCCACCACCTCCTCTGCCCCCCTAACCCCCCGCGCCCACCCGATCCACCGCTCCGTCGCGCCCCTCAGCGGCCCAATCCACCGCCGCCGCACCTCCCCCACCCTAACCCTAGCCCCCGTCTTCCGTTAGCCCTAACCCTGACCCTAACCCTGCCCAACCCACCTTGTCCTCCCCCGCCCTCTGCAGCAGAAAAATATACAGGTTCAGCGCCTGCATTGCAAACCCAACGTCCCCCATAAACACCTCGATCCTCTCCAACTCCTCTCCCCCCCGCCCGCCCACCCGGAAGACCTTTTCGTGCAGAAACCTCGCTGCCCACCCCACAAACCCCGTCTCCCAGTGCTCCTCCACCATGTCCTTGAGCACCCGCAGCCCCAGCACCCGCTGCTCCCCCGAGACCGCCCGCTCGATGTACGCTGCTGCCGCACTCTCCCGCCGCACCGCCCCACACACAACCCCATATGCCAGCCGCCGCACCCATCTGTCCCCTGCCGAAGTTGCCGTGGCAACGGCCTGTCCTCAGCACCCTTCTCCTGCCCTAACCCTACCTCGCTGTACCCCACAAGACACGTGTCGCCGACACCGCTGATGTCTGCTGTCTCGAGCATGCGGTGTCCCAGAAACACACACGCGTCTGCAACTGATGCTGCAAGCACGCCCTCCTGTTTTCCGCGCCCAAGCACTGTCTGCACCTCTGCCATGTGGTCGCCCGGCTGTCCGACCGCCTGTGCTGCCGCCTGCAGCAGCAGTGCGCCCGCCCGCGCTGTGCCGCTGTGCACTGCGCTCGCCAGCACCTCTGCAGTCTGCAGTGCTGCTGCTGCACGTGCACTGTCGTGTTCCCCGCATGTCCGCGCACACCACGTGCTTTGGTGTGCGCCGAAGAGAGCCTCTGCTGCGCGGCACACAAACCCGTGCAGTGTCTGCGGTGCCTCTGTGTGTGCAGCAAGAAATGCAGCAAGCACGCCGCGCACTGTCTCTGCTGCACACGCAGTCTCTGCCGTCCACTGTCCGCTGTACAGCGTCTGCAGCAGCGCTGCTGCTGTGCGCCCCAGCACGCCCGCATACTCCGCAACAAGCACTGCACGCTGCCCTGTCCGCCCAAGCACTGTCTGTCAGCGCGGCCTCTGCTGCCAGCCCTACCGGTCTCGCTGCAGTCGCTCAGGACTGCAAGCCGTGCCGCGAGTGCGCGGACAGGCAGCAGCGCCTGCGTGTCTGCACGCAGCGCAGCGAGCGCCTCGAGCAGGCACAGCAGCACCTCTCTGGGCTGCCCGACGCGTGCACAGACACGCAGGACGCGTGCAGCACTGTCTGGCGCACTGTGCAGCAGCGCCTGCACGCGCGGGACGGCCTCCCACGCAGCGTCGCGGGCAGCGGGCGCGCGCTCAAGCAGCGCCGCAAGCGCATCAAGTGCTGCACACTGGTGCTGCGGCGGCTGCGCAGCAAGCGCGTCGAGCCAGGGCACAAGCGCAGGCGGCGCAAGCAGTGCGTCGGAGAGCATTGAGCAGCGTCCGGAGCAAAAGGTGGCGACAACGGCAGGATTCGAACCTGCGCACGGAAACCGTAAGAGATGGTCCGTTCTAATCTCTCCCCTTAACCACTCGGGCACGTTGCCTGTGAGGACGGCGCAGCAGAAGCGGTACTTGTGCTGTGCAGCAGCGGAGTTGCATATGCGGGTTGCGCGCTGTGCGCAATGCTGTGTGCAGCACTGTCTGGTGTGCGCTGTGCACGCTGTATACACCGCATACACTGTGTGCACTGTATGCGTGTGTATGCACTGTGCGGCGCTGCATGCGCACCATATCTGTAGTGTATGCGTAATGTATGCGTAATGTATGCGTAGTGTATGCGTAGTGTATGCACACTATGTGCACAGTGTATCTGTTGTATGCGTGTTGTATGCGCTGTATATGCGGGTGTATGCGCTGCGTGCGTCTCACGTGCATGCACGCCGCACGGGGCTGAGTGGTGCTGTATGCGTGTCTGCAGTGGCGGTGCACTGTATCACCGCGCACACGTACTCTGCGTGTGCACTGGCATCCTCGCACACACGCATACACAGCGCATATAGCACGCATACAGTGCACACATCGAGCAATGTCCAGGCTGTACCCGCGCCGGACCCTCAAGACAATCCTCAGGGCGCACCTCCCGCGGCGCCGCGTCGCAAGAAACACCGATGTGCTGGTGCGTCTCCTCTCTCTGCGTGCTGACCTCAGGTCTATCTCGACTACGTCCTCTTCCTTGCAGCGCTTGTCCGCGCAGCAGCACTCGACGCACGCAATGCCGGCGAAAGGACTCTGCGTGCACCGTCCATCCGCAGAGCCGCTCCGGTGGTCCTCGGCCGCTTCCGCGGATAGCGTGTGCGCTGTAGCGTGTGCACGCGTGCGGCCGATGGCAGGCGAGGCCGCAGAAAACGAGTATGTTGCAGCACTGTACCGGCGGCTGCGCGCATATCTCAAGAAAAAGGTCGGTCTGGCGCAGCATCTGCGCGCAGCTGACGGGGCAGGCGCGTCTAGACAGGACCGACGCGCAGCAGGCAGCGGGCGCCCGCCTGAACGCGGACCAGCTTGCGCTGCTGCGCAACAGAGACCAGATTCTTGCGCCGCTGAGAGAGCTCGAGGCACTTGCAGCACAGTTTGCGTCGCTTGGGGCGGCGCGCACAGCAGACTGCGGGACTGCGCTTGTCTGGATGCTTGTGCGGTTTCTGCGGCACGCAAGCATCACGCGGCACGTGCCAACCAGCGACGCAGTATACAACGCTGCGGTCGAGCGCGTCCTGGAGCAGGTCTACGAGGCAGACGCAGCAGCGGTCGAGACAGTCGAGAAGCTGTATGCGGGGGCACCAGACTGCATTGAGGGCTGCGAGGGGGTGACATGTGGGTTGGCAGTGTCTGGCGCAGCTGACAGGCAGACGGAGAGATGCGGGCGCAGATCGAGGCAGAGACGCAGCGGCTGGCCGGTCTGCACGGACAGGCGGGCAGTGCACAGGGCGCAGCGGACAGCAGCCGCCCTGTCGGCACTGGAGACGGGGGCGACAGTGCAGAGGGCGTGGTTTCCATGGGGCCGGGCAGCCGTGTGTCCGGCGGGACAGAGTGGGGCTGCAGGTAGTGCGGAGGGTGTGCAGCGCGCGGGCGGTGTGCAGGGAGGGCTGTATAGGGTTAGGTCACAAGGGTTAGGTTGTACAGGGTTAGGGTTGGGAAGGAGCAGGTCGGAGGCAATGGTTAGGGTTAGGGCTGTGATGCATATCGAGGGTTAGGGCAGGTCTGTGTTTGGTAGGGCTAGGGCAGACTTTGCAGGGTAGGGCAGGGTGTGCAGGGGCAGGGCTAGGGCTAGGGTTGGCATATGCAGTGCGGGTTAGGGCTAGGGCTGGTGTGGCGGATAGGCGGGAGGCCAGCGGACAGACGGGCAATGGGGAGCGGAGCGCGGAGTGTGTTTGACGAGACCGACTATGAGGACAAAGAAGGTCTGCAGCAGCACAGAGAGGCGGCGGCTGACAGGAACAGCGCTGAGCGCAGCAAAGGACCATGCAATCCGGGAGACGTGGATCCGGGCAATGGAGATGCGGCTGGTAAAGGAGGATCTGGACAGATGCTACAGGACAGAGGGTGTTGACCACTACGAGAAGTGCCGGGAGCTGTCAGACCGGTACTGGAGGATGCTGCGGCAGGACTACAGAGTGAGGGGATATCTGGGGGACGAGCGGATGGCCAGGGATGTGTAGGAAGGAGTCAGCAGTATATTTGGCGGCAGGATAAGAGGCTGCAGCGGGGCATCAGAGCTATGCCTGGACAGGGAGTGCAGGATCGCCGCTGGCGGTGTTGTCTCTGTGGACGGGTCTGTTTCTGGGGGGCAGGTACTTGCCACGGGGAGCACCTCTTGTTTTCCCGCGCCCCTTGCCGTATCTTCTTGATCCAGGGAGCTGGAACTGCCCGAATGTCTCGATGTTTTGGTTTCTTTCCTGGTCGCGCCGTGCTCTGCTGTTTTCTTTTTCTTTGTTTTCAATACGTTCTTTATTTTCACAGGATATGTTGTCGAAGAAGGATCTCTTGCTGTCGTAGTAGCTTTCTTTGTGACAGACGGCAGGGTTGCTGGCATCGTTGGTTTCCTGGTTGCTTGATAGTTTTATTAGCTCTTCTTTGTTGAATTTAGCATTCCAATGTGTGAAATCAAACTCTTCCTTTGGTATACTAATTGCTTTTGATGCTTTGCGGACATGTATATGTCCATTATCGCGTCGTTTTCCATAGCGCTGTGCTGAATGAGTGCCTGTATTTAGTAATTGATTGTTTTGTGGTTCTGGATTCAAAGCATTAGAATAGAATGTGCCATCAAGCTTGTAACTGAGTTTACCTGTATCTAGTTTTGACATTTTGTCAGTCAGGTTCTGAATATCAGAAAATGCTTCGTTATTCATTGTAGAAACAGAAGTAGTGCGGGCTTTAGGCGAGCCGGCAGATGATACTGCATTTTTATGATTCACTGTTCCGTTTTTCTTAGAACCTATATCGTGTATAGCCGAATTTTTCAGTCGTGTTGACAGAGGCATAACTGGCGCTATAGATTCTTTTTTAGACGATTTGGTTGGCAGATGGCTAGCATTGGCTCCTGCACTAGATTGTGTTACAGGGAGAGGACATAGTCGTGTGTTTGTTGTTGCAGAAGGAGAAGCTTGAGACATTGGCATCTGTAAGGACTGATTGGAAGGATGATTTGGATTGATCGGATGTTCATGGATATTGCTAACATTATCATAATAGGATGCCGCAGAAGTTCCTATCTGAAGAGCCGGAGGTGTATCATATCCCTGATAAGAAGAATATCTTTGGGTATTTTGGTAATGCTCATGAGAGAAAGGATATCCTTGATGTGACTGAAATGATGGAGGAGCGGTTGTCTATATTTAGTAAGTTTATATCTACAAAAAACGGTTTAAAAATGTGTCTAGGAACTTCAGAGCCCATATGTTGGTTTTTCGTGTATAAACTTTTATTTTTTACACTGAAGAATATGGTTCCTATTTTTTGTCCATTTCATAAAAAAACTTTCTGTTTATATTTCAACTAACAAAAGCACATACCCTAAGTATAGCAGGATCATTCGGTATCTGAGGAACAGCTTTAGGTGGGGCTGGCTCGTCAATTCGTAGATCTTTTACATCTGAGCCACGGAAAACAATATATTCAAAAATATTGTCTGATGGTGGAATTTCTTCCTTCGGATTCCCCTTACGCCCTTCTGTTCCATAAGAACGAACATTTTGAAGTGATATTGTAGAGTCTTTTGAATTAATATCATGAAGAATCCCGGTATATCTATTAAAATAGTTTTTGTTAGAATTCCGTTCCAAACTAATTATTTTTCGCAGTTCAAACGACATTTTCTACTTACCGTATATCACTTCTACTTATTAATGAGATTTTACTGTCTAGATATTCCATTCTTTT
Organism: Pneumocystis sp. 'macacae'; assembly: GCA_018127085.1. NCBI lineage: Eukaryota > Fungi > Ascomycota > Pneumocystomycetes > Pneumocystales > Pneumocystaceae > Pneumocystis > Pneumocystis sp. 'macacae'. Next base: position 480,843 of record CM030724.1, read on the forward strand.
TTTAAAATATAATTTTTTTCAAATTTTTGATGTTAAAAAATGAGATTTTAAACGTTGAACGACATGAAAAAAATTTACTAATGTTATACATAGTAGGTAAAAAAGTTTTCTTTCTTTTAAAGATAATATAATAATTTTTAAAATAGAATGGTGAGGAGTAGCTTTTTTCTATTGAGGAAAATAGTTTTTAGTGAAAAAACAGCTCACTGATGTCTATTTTTGGAAATAAACAAAAAATACTAAAAAAAAAGATTTCTAAAAATGATTCTTGGAGCAGATGAAAAGCAAACAAATAACGAGTGTTTGAAGCCATTGTTACCTGGCTTTTCTTCTGAAAGCACTCTGGAGCATGAAGAGCCATGCTCTTTGCAGGTATATTTACTAACAAACCTCAATCTTTATGAATATACTTATATGAATTTGAGGGAAATTCTTTGAAAAAGTAGCCACTGATTTTTATTTTTAGTATTATTTTGATAACTTTTTCATGTGCTATACATTAAAAAACCAATTTATTAATTATTACCGCTATGGTCAGCGCCCAGATTGTTTATCAAAGTGGAAAGATTTTGTCTGGTGTATACGCACGAAGAACAGGACTATTGATGAGCAGCAGAAGATGTTAAGAGACAAGAGACTTCAGAAACTTGCTGCTCTTAAACTGGGTAGAAATAGTGAAGAAATTTGGTCATTGCGTGTTCACCCTCTTGATTCTCTTTTTAATCGCACTAATTCCTCTTCTCACTCTTCCACATGTTGAAAGTTATTTTATTAATGTATTATATGTCTTCTTTTTGTATTTTTTATGTATAATTTTAATTTTGTATTTTTTTTTTTATTTTCTAGTCTTCGACGTGTAATCCTTAAAGATGGAAAATAGCGAATATGATTTTTTGGTTTATGGAACAGGTTTATCTGAGTCTTTTCTTGCATGGTAAATGTTTTCTTTATTAGTATTCATGTTAATTACGTTTAAGTGCTTTTTCAACGGAAAATAGTGTGCTTCATGTAGACTCCAACATGTATTACGGAAAGGATTCTGCAAGTTTAAGTTGGGATGAACTTAAGAAGTGGGTAGGGGATTTGTGCTCAAGTATGATGCATCTTCAATGTTTTTTGAGGTTTAATATAGTTAGTGCGAGGTAATTTACAAGCAATTGCGGGAATAGTGTTTAATGATATAAGATTCTGTTTATAGAGATGCGGAATTAGTTATAAATGACGAAGAGTCTATGGATGCATCTAAATTGTATTCCTTTAGTCTTTCACCATTTCTTGTTTATTCTAAATCAAAAATAATTGATTTACTTATGTTCTATAAGCTTCAACCATATATCATATTTAGATCATATAATTCTATGTTTCTTTATGATAAATCACTTGAAAATTTCTTTTTTGAGATCCCGTATAACAAGGAAATGATAGCTTTTCGTGAAGATATTGATTTTATATGGAAACGCAGAATTATGCGTTTTATTGAATTTGTCTCAGATATAACATCGGTGAAAAGTCAAGAAATATTAAGTGGTAATGATTATTGCTGTTCTGTGATTTATTTTGATGATTTTCAGGTCATGAAGATGATTTGTTTGTCGATTTTCTTTCATCTGAACCCTTTGCTTTATCTACGTTATATATTAATATGTTTACGTATGGAATTGCGTTTTCTAGTACACCTAATATTACAGTTAAAGAGGCTCTTCGAAAAATCACACAGTTTTTTTCGTCTTTAAGAATTTACGTGGACTTTGCAATACTAAATTGTTCATATGGTGCAGGATCTGAGATAGTCCAAGCACTTTCAAGAAAAGCATCACTAAATAATGCTACATATATTTTGGGAAAACAAATTACATCTTATACTATTAATGATAATGAAACATATCCATTAATTGTTACTTTAGATAATGATATAAAAATTAAGTGCAAAAAACTTATTACCTCTTGTCAAATAGGAAATTATCAACCAAATTCTTTACTGAGTGATCAATTACGTGTTCGTTCTATTTGTCTTATTAAAGGTAATTTATCTCGAGTATTTCAGAATTTTTGCTCTGCACTATTTTTTTTTCCTCCTCAATCTTTAAATTCAAACAAGTATCCATTACAAATGATAATACATGGAAATATTTGTGGCGATTGTCCTAGTGGTCAATGTGGGTTAATTATATTTTATATACTAGAAATAGGTTTAATTATGATAGATGTTATATATACACTGACATCAGGCCTCATTTCTGAAGAAAAGGATTCCATTTTGTCTGCTATTCAAGCAATAATTCATGCTGCTTCTATAAATACAGATGAAGGTTAAAAACTCTTTTTTTTTCCTTGTTTAACATTCTAAGTTCCTAAAATTCTTTTTACACTCTTCTATTCTCAGTGTGCTGTTTCTCTTGTACCATCTGATTCTAAAAATATTATTCCTGTACAAAACATGTCTTTCGATATTGATTTTAATCAAGAAATTAACAATGCAGACCAAATTTGCAGGTTTTTGCTAAATAGGGATCTTCTTTCTTCATAAATAATTGAAGGTACGATATGTATTTATATATATATTTATCTATATATTTATATTTATTCATTTTTTTACTCGATTTATTTTTCAGTTATTCTTATATTTTACGGAAAAATAATATTTTTACTCAGATTCTTCTCAAAATAATAGATATTTTTCTTTTTTGGCTTTGTTTTTTCTTTTTTATATATTTTTTCTTCTCTAGGTTTTATAGAACTTGCTAGATGTGCAAACAAAAATTATCGATTTTCGAAAATTTAAAAGTAAAAAACTTGACAAATTATATCCAGAAGATTCAAAAATGAATTTTCCTTTTTGCTCATTAAGTCTCAGAAGAGGCAAAAGGTTGTTTTATTTTATGAAACAAAGAATCAATCAGCAAAGACTTTATTCAACTAAAGAATTGAAGTTTGGACAAGATGTACGATCTTCACTTTTGAATGGTGTTGAGGTATTAGCAAAAGGTTTTTGCATGATTATGCATTGTTTCTTGTATTTACGGTGTAATATAGCTGTTTCTGTTACTTTAGGACCGAAAGGACGGAATGTTCTTATTGAACAAAGTTTTGGAAGTCCTAAAATTACAAAGGATGGTGTAACAGTAGCAAAGAGCATTACTTTGAAAGACAAATTTGAAAATTTGGGTGCTCGGTAGCTTTTTATTGTTTTGGAAATATTTTTGGTTGATAGTATTAGTCTTGTTCAGGATGTAGCAAATAAGACAAATGAAACTGCGGGAGATGGAACAACAACCGCAACAGTGCTGGCTCGTGCAATCTTTTCAGAATCTGTTAAAAATGTTGCAGCTGGATGTAATCCAATGGATCTTCGTCGTGGTGCACAGAAAGCAGTTGATGAGGTTGTAAAGTTTTTACAAAAAAATAAACGAGATATCACAACTTCTGAAGAAATCGCTCAAGTAGCAACTATTTCTGCGAATGGTGATAAGCATATTGGTCGTCTAATTGCTAATGCAATGGAAAAAGTATTTTTTTATTTTTTTATTTTATCTAATGATATAGGTTGGTAAAGAAGGTGTAATCACTGTAAAAGAAGGAAAAACAATTGATGATGAGCTTGAAATTACAGAAGGGATGCGTTTTGATAGGGGATACATTTCACCTTATTTTATTACAGATATTAAGACTCAAAAATGTGAATTTGAAAAACCTTTGATTCTTCTTTCTGAGAAGAAAATATCCGCGTTGCAGGACATCCTTCCATCTCTTGAAATAGCAGTGAATCAGAGGCGGCCGTTGGTTATCATAGCTGAAGACGTTGATGGCGAAGCTTTAGCTGCATGTATTTTGAACAAGCTTCGTGGTCAACTCCAAATAGCGGCTGTTAAAGCTCCTGGTTTTGGTGATAATAGGAAATCTATTTTAGGAGATATTGGTATTCTTACAGGAGGCCAAGTGTTTACTGATGAATTGGATATGAAATTAGAGCGAGTCACACCTGAATTATTAGGTTCTACTGGCAGTGTTACAATCACTAAGGAAGATATTATTTTACTTAATGGTGATGGTGAAAAAGATTTGATTTCTCAAAGATGTGAGCAAATTAGACTTGCTATTAATGACCCTACTACTTCTGAATATGAAAAGGAAAAGCTTCAAGAACGCCTTGCTAAGCTTAGTGGAGGTGTTGCAGTTATTCGTGTTGGTGGTTCTAGTGAAATTGAAGTTGGGGAAAAAAAAGATCGTTTTGTTGATGCAGTATGTATTATTTTATAATGTTTGAAAGTTATAATATTCTAGTTAAATGCAACTCGTGCTGCTGTTGAAGAAGGCATTTTGCCAGGAGGTGGTACTGCTATTCTTAAGGCCGTTTCTATTTTAGATACTATTGCTGAAAAAATGGATACATTTGATGAGAAACTAGGTGTAAAAACGATTCAAAATGCTATTCAACAGCCAACACGCCTTATTGTGCAAAATACAGGAATTGCGGATGGCTCCGTTATTATTGATAAACTTACTAAAGAGTATGGTGATCAGTTTTTAATGGGTTATGATGCGGTCACTGGTAAAATTTGCAATATGGTTTCAGCAGGAGTGGTGAGTATATAATATTTTTTTTAAATATGTACAAATTTATCTCAGGTCGATCCTTTAAAAGTTGTAAAAACTGCTTTAGTTGATGCATTTAGTGTTGCTAGTCTTATGGCTACATCAGAATGTGCAATTGTAGATGCACCTGAACCACCCAGCACGCCTGGAGGACCAGGTGGCATGGGAGGTATGGGAGGTATGGGAGGCATGGGAGGTATGGGGGGCATGGGAGGTTTTTAGGTGTTATTGATAATAAATCCTGCTGCCTATACAACAACCATGGTCTCATTTTTGTATTTCTTAATTTATATATATATATTTTGTATTTTTAAATAAAAATTTAAGTTTTAATATTGGCATATGCTTCTTTAAAAATATTATATAATGTATGGCAAGTATTATTGTTTAATTTTGTTGATAGAAATATTTCCAAGTCTTTCCAAAAATCTGCACTTAGTTCTAATGACTACATATATGAATATATGTCTGATATCATAAAAAATACTTACATGAATTGTTTTGTTCTGTGTTGTACTTGCTGCCTCAGTCATTTTACAGGAGGATTGTGTTTCCTCCGTATGCATCTTTTTTTCCATAATTATAACTTGAAGCAACAGTCTCGTTTGACTTAATTCTAATATATCTGATATTGATTTTGTATCTGTAAGAACTTTTCCTTTGTTTAAAAGCCGAACTTGAGATAATTCAACATTAAATATGCCTGAGACACTCTTTTTGATAGAATAAATCGTATCTGAACGCTGAACTTTAATATCAACGGTTTTTTTAGGTCCTCTTAATGTTTTGATTGTAATGTCAACTGTTTCTTGAATTTTTAGTTTTTTCATGAAAAAAATAATAAATAAACCTGAATCTTCATTTTCGTCTTCCTCTATGCCTTTCCATAAAGGAAGATTTATTTCTGGTAGATTTAACTGTATTTTGTCAAATATTTTTTTTATATTTAAAATTACCTCCTGAGGCACCATTTCAAGACGAGAAAGAGGTGCAATAAATTCTTCTGAAAATCTTATTGGTTTCTGTTCTAATTGTTGCAAGAAACTTCGCGCAAAGCATTTTTCCGCTTCCATTTTTTCCTGTTTTTTATTGTCGTACGATCTACTCGTCTACTTTGATGTACCGTCAAATTATTTATTTTTTATTTTTTATATCTATACACGCAAATCTTGAAAAAATTATTTTTATTACTGTCCCTGAAACATATCAAAAACAATCTTTGTCAATTTCATCTATCTTATATACTTTATCAACACCGTCTATTTTACCTACTCCTCCAACTTCATTTTCAAAACTTTTTCTTAATAAAATTTTTTTATTAGAGACACAATTAGGGTTTAATGAAAATCAAACAGCTATAGAAACATCGCATTGGTTTCATACACAATTGCCTTTCAACACTTTATACGAGATTCGTGTTTGTTGGCCTGCAACTGTATGTTTTTTTCTGTTTTTGTTTCATTATTTAATTTTTAAGTCTCCAGCAAATATTGATATTTCTATTTTCTACGATGTAAAAAATAAAAAACCATCTGTTGCAACATTTTACATACGAGTAATCTCGAAGGCTGCGTATTTTTCACTTGATCCTGCTGTTATGAATAAGCACTCCCTTCCTTTGCATATTAGTAAGTGTTTAAGACAAAAAGAATAAAATATGAATATCAAAACATTTTTTCTTGTTTTTTATATTTTTTCTTTGTCTTCTTTTCTTTATCTTCTTTTCTTCTGCTTATATCTATAGCACTTGATAAAGTTGTTTATGGTATACCATGGACGTTGCGCTGGACGCTGCTATACTGTTTCATTATTGGAGTTATTGCTTGGTTCTATTTTGGACCTTTTGTTTATTACTTTATTTGCCGGCAAATCAGTATATAGTAATAATATAAAAATACTAACTTATTGTTTTCAGTAACGAAAGAATTCTATTATTAATGATACATACATTCTAAATGTAAATCTACTAAAACGATAAATATACCCCCTAGTTCCTCTTAACTGCATTTTCTTCATTTCATTTTCCCATTACTTTTTCATGTTTTAATCAACTTCTTCAACTGAAGGTCCATGATCATCATTTGCACTAGGAAAACCGCCTGGCTGAGCACCCATGCCATCCATACCAGGAATGCCACCAGTCTGATACATTTTAGACATAATAGGCCCTGCAACTGCTTCAAGCTCCTTTTGTTTGGAATCATATTCTTCTCTTGTTGCAGTCTGGTTTAAGTCTATCCATGACGTTGCATCGGCAACGGCTGCCTGAAGTTTTTCGCGATCCTGAGAAGGAATCTTGTTTTTTGTTTTGTCATCTGACAATGTATTTTTCAAACTATATGCATACGACTCCAAAGAATTCTTAGCTGAAATACGGGCAGACTCCGCTTCATCTTCTGCCTTATATTTTTCCGCTTCTTGAATCATACGTTCAATCTCTTCCTTTGATAAACGACCTTTCTCATTCTTAATAGTAATGTTGCTTGTTTTACCTGTACCCTTTTCAACAGCAGAGACGTTAAGAATCGAATTAGCATCTATGTCAAATGTGACCTCGATTTGAGGAACACCACGAGGCGCTGGTGGAATACCAGTCAAATCGAATTGTCCAAGCAAATGACAATCTTTAGTACGTGCACGCTCACCCTCATATACTTGAATAAGCACACCAGGCTGGTTATCCGCATAAGTAGAAAATATTTCAGATTTTTTAGTTGGGACAGTTGTATTCCGCTTAATAAGGGTTGTCATTACACCACCCGCAGTTTCGATACCCATTGAAAGAGGCGCCACATCAAGCAAAAGTATGTCTTGAGTCTGTTCTGATGTATCACCTGAAAGAATAGCTGCTTGAACTGCAGCACCATAAGCAACAGCCTCATCTGGATTAATTGTTCTGTTTGGCTCTTTTCCGTTAAAGAAATCAGAAACCAATTTCTGAATACGAGGAATACGTGTAGAACCACCAACCAACACAATTTCATGAACACTTGATTTATCAAGTTTAGCATCACGAAGAACTTTTTCAACTGGCTCCATCGTTCCTCGAAAGAGGTCTTGGCAAAGCTCCTCGAATCGAGCACGAGTAATAGAAGTATACAAATCAATACCCTCAAATAAAGAGTCAATTTCTATACTTGTTTGTGTTGACGATGAAAGAGTCCGTTTGGCACGTTCGCATGCTGTTCGAAGTCGCCGAAGAGAACGTGCATTTCCTGAAATATCTTTCTTGTGTTTACGCTTAAACTCTGCAATAAAGTGATTCACAAGACGATTGTCGAAATCTTCTCCTCCCAAATGAGTATCACCTGCTGTTGCTTTGACTTCAAAAATCCCCTCTTCAATTGTTAATAATGATACGTCAAAAGTCCCTCCTCCAAGATCAAAGATAAGTACATTCTTCTCATTTGATGTCTTTTTATCTAGGCCATATGCAATAGCTGCTGCTGTAGGCTCATTGATAATACGTAAAACATTCAATCCTGCAATCAATCCTGCATCTTTCGTGGCCTGTCGTTGTGAATCATTGAAATATGCTGGAACCGTGATAACCGCATTGGTTACTTTAATTCCAAGATATGCTTCAGCTACTTCCTTCATTTTTATAAGAACCATCGACGAAATCTCCTCCGGTGTAAATGTTTTCGTCTCCCCTTTATATTCAACTTGAATATAAGGCTTTTGACCCTTATCTATAACTTTGAAAGGCCAATGCTTCATATCTGATTGTACTTCCGCATCTGCGAACTTCCGTCCAATTAGGCGTTTTGCATCAAATACTGTATTGCACGGATTCATTGCAACCTGGTTCTTTGCTGCATCTCCAATAAGTCTTTCTGAATCCGTAAATGCCACATATGATGGAGTGGTCCGGTTGCCTTGATCATTTGCTATAATCTCTACATGTCCATCTGACCATACTCCCACGCATGAAAACGTGGTTCCCAAATCAATACCAACTGCAAAAATATTAATTATCTTGATATTTTATAAATAATATTCTATACTCACTTGCTTTTTCTAGTACCATCTTATCTTATTCAACACAGCAATTGCTTTTTTATTTTGTCTTTTTGACCTTTGGGGCAGTCGGTTGCCTTTATATCTTTATTTCATGGAATCTCGTGGAAGGTTTTTAAGGTTCGAGAAGGTTATATATAATAAAGAATAGAAAGGTATGGAAGGATAAAAGAAAGAAAAAAATATACACTATTAAGACAATAATAGGGACGAAATGAATTGAAATAAAATATATATTTATTAATAAATACAGTATTAGGGACAAAATACTTGGATATGAATGAGGTATGTATAGTAGGCGGTATGGCATGTGTAAAGTATGGAGCAAAAATATATAAAATATGTGTAGTATGTATTTGAATACATTAGTATAGTAGAAAATAATGTGTATTTGAAGAAGCAAATTAGCTTATATTAATAATTGGAAGATAATTAAATGATGGCTTTTTATAGTAAAGCATTTCATTATTTTATGTATGGTAGTAAAGGCGTAAAGAGCTTCTATGTATTAAGTTTTACTGCATTGTAATTTAAGAAAAAATAAATGCAGAAAATATGTGATTATGTGATTGAAATTAAGAATGGACGATAAAAGTTTAATTAACTATTTTTGAATCGGTAAAGAAGCATTCTTGTTTCCACGGAACTGATAAGATAATGCTGTACAGTCGATACTTGTTTAATTGTTTTTTGCTTCTTTAGAAAAAGGTTCTGTAAAAAATGTATTTAGTTCGTAATTTTGGATGCAAAAATCATTTTCAAAGCTATTGAGTTCTTCTGTTATAAGACCATAAGACCTATTTTCGTTTTTTTCTTCTGTGTTTTCTGAGTGTAATGTAATGTTTGAAGCTTGGACATTTTCTGAAAACTCGTTTATATCTAATAATAGTTTTTTAGATTGTTTTTTTTTAAAAATATTTCTTGATATATTATCTACATTGGAATCTATAGTATCTTCTTCATTTATTGTGGTAATTTTTGTATTGCAAGAAGGATTATGATCAGAGTTGAGTACGGGTATATTAGAAATTAGATCTTTGTTTTTAAGATAAGCTAATTAGTTTTTAGAATTTTTAAAACAATATAGTAAAGTCAATTACCATTTGAATCATTATTAAAATCATCTATATCAGCAGATTCTGATGAGCTATAAAAACTGTTAATTGGTGGAAATTTTGATATAAAGCTATCATCATTAGAAGAATTTTCCGGCTCTGCAACAAGATTTGTAAATGCTTCATCAAAATCTGCTTTATTTTTTTTAGACATATTATTATTATTATTATTATTATTATTGGATAAAAACGGGTCAAAAATAGCACTTTCTGCTTTGTTATTTATTCCCTAGTTTTATTTAGTAATAAAATAAAATAGAAATATATCTATACATTATTTTTTTCATCTTCTATTTTATTGAGAGTACGATAAGTATTTTTATTATTTATTATTTGATTATCAAAATCTATTGGAAATGTTCCTGGAAGTGTTCCTGTTATGTTTTCCTCTTGTGCAGTTATATTTTGTACACCTAAGTACTCTATATCGTTTTTTTTATGTAAGGTATCATTTGATTTAAGATTTGTATTCAATAAATTATTCTTTTCTGTTTCTGATGAATCTAATAATGCTTTGTTTAAATTCTTCATATTGAAGATTACTTTTTTAGATTCAGCATTATGCAACAATTCTTTTGAAATTTCTTTAGAATGAATGAGAACATCTGTAGTTTTTAAGTTATTGAATATGTTCTCTTTATAAAACTCGAGTTTCTTCATTGCTGGATCTTTCAAAAAGATATGATCAGGCTCAAAGTCTAAGTAAGATTCATCTTCCGTTTTTGGTGAGTTATTTTTATTTATAACCCATGGTGTAGGTGTTCCGGGATAAGAACTTACTCTAGATAATTTACCAGGGGTTGATTCTGGAGGCTGAACAATAACAGATGAATCTAAAGATTCTGTTAAGCTATTTTTTCTTTTTAAAACTTGCATATCTATATTTGATGATAAATCCTTTTGGATAATATTTTCTGCAAAACTTACAGAAGTAATTAAAGATGGAATTCCAGAATTACATGATCCTGGTAATTGATGATTTTGTTTCTATTTATATATTAAAATATTAGGCAAAAATGTTTTATAGTTACCATATCTATATGTTGATTATTTATTATATCTGAAGATTCTTTTAATTCTTTATTACAAACAGTCTCATTAAAATTTTTAATGGAATTGTTATGTATATCTGATTGATCTATAATATTTGAATTATCACAAATGGGAATAAACATCGGTGATACTGATTTCATTTCATTAAAATTTGATATCTGATGAAATGGATTTGATAATTGATTATTAGGAGATAAAATAAAACTTGAATTAGTATCTTTCAAAACATTCTGCACTTTTGTATTTTCCTTAATACTAATTTTTAATTGTGCATAATTGTCTTCAAATGCAGATAATTGCTTTTTATTTATTACTGTCATATTTTTTTGGTCCGATATACTTTTTCCTATTTTTTCCAAATCTTCTTCTAAAGCAAATATTTGACTACTCATTGATTTTATTTTTTTTTCTAACTCTATGTTTTCATTTGTACTATATTTTAAATCCTGAAGTTGTTTTTGTTTTTGATCTTGCAAAGCATACAATTTTTTTTCAAGAACTAAACATTTTTGTTTTAATTTCTCTTTAGATATTTGAGATTCTGTAAAATGTTCTTGTATTTTTTGGATTATTTTTAGTTCTTTATTATATAAAATATGAATTTGTGACAATCTTTCTTCAATATCACGTTTTTGAGTATTAACAGTATTTAAATCTGATTTGATAGAAACATGTGTTTGTTTTAATTCTTTTATTTGTTTACTAAGAAGCAAAATTCTATTGTAAGCATTATCTGATTCATTAGCCATAGCTTCATTTTTTTCGGAATCTTCAGTATTTGTATCGCTTAATAAATCTATCATCGTAGATGACTTGTGGTGTAAGATTTTTGGGTTTGAAGTAGTAGATGATACAATTGATTGTCCAAAATTAGATGTAGGAATAAAAGGTGTTTTATGAACTGAGCGAATAGAAGGTGCGCGTGAATGAGATGTTATTGAGAATGCATGACTAGGTGAAGATATAACTTTTGGTGTCTCTATATATGAATCTGTAGAATGTTTAATTGAAAAAACTGATGATGGAACAGATGGAGATGTGATATGTGCTTGTGAAGAAAATGAATTATTTAAATCAAACGATTCTGACGTTGTAGAACTAGAAGGATCTTGGTTACATGATGGAAAGAAAAACGCATTTTCTTGAGGGAAATCTTTTTGTAAAAGAGATAAGATAAGTTCCTGTGGAAGAGATGTTGGAAGATCTGTGCCTGCTAATTTTTGTCGTATCAAATGCATTGCAATAATAAATTCCTCTGTATTAAGTTTACCACTTTTATCTATATCTGCTAGATCCCAAATATGTGCTAAAGTTTCTTCTGGTAATTTTGATGATAGGAAGAATGATACAGCTTCATCACCTGTTACGTAGTCATAATTAGATTTACTAATTGATCTAAATAAATTAATATATTGAGATTTTTCATGTGGTTTTATATTCCAATCATTTGTTACATTTGAGTCAAATTGAGAAAAAATATTAGACTGAGAGGTTATGTGTTGATGCTTATTATACTTTTGTGAGAAATCATTAAGATCTTCTAATTTTAAATTAATAGAGTTTTTTGGACTTAAATCATTAAAAACAGTTCTTTGAGAAGGTTCGCGGCTATGTATTTTACCCGCTACCATGTTGAAAACTTCAGGAGATAAAATGGAAGGAAGAGTTTTTAACGACCCATTTATAAGTGAGTGAATTAAATGCATAGCAACAGTAAATTCTGTAATATTTAAAGCACCTCGACGCTGGATATCAACCAAATTCCTACAGTATTATATGGCTATTTTCCTCATAAGGCATATATACCATATTTGACCCAATATTTCATTTGGTAAATGTGTTCGTAAGAATATTGTTTTTGCGCGTGACCCTACAACTTTATTTAAATATATTTTCCTATAGATACTTTTGTATACCTTTTACAAGACCATTAGTTAGTTTAAGATTTTTAAATATATTCTGATAACGATTCCTTTCTTCTATTGTTATTAAGGGGATTACATCTAATACTTGAGAAGGAGTGTTCCAATTTATTGCCTTTTCTATATTAAATTTTGGTAATGGACATTCTTTAAAAAGTTAGGCATATATTTATGATATAAAATGCAATGTACTTGAATTAATTAAATCTAGACTTGGATGACGTCCTTCTTGAGCGTGTGCAATTAAACGAAGTGCAATATTGAATTTTTTTTGTGTAAGAAATCCCATGTTTTCATCATCTGCTATTTTCCATATCTAATTAAAGTAAATTTTTATAAAATAGCTTTTGATTTTTTACTTCTCCAAGAATTTGAGATGAAAGTCCTGTCTTCTCAAAAAAACTGATTGAATGTTCTCCTAAAAGAACCCCAATATTTTCCTTATCTGCTTCATGAAAAAGCTTTTCATATACTTCTTTCTCTTCTCCTGAAAGATTGGCCTCAATTTCTATTTTATATCAATTTTAATTAAATTATTAATATTTCAAATAAAAACCTTGTTTTAATGTTTCCTGTGTTTTTGAGCCCATTTTTTCACTTTAGCCTTTTTGTTCACTAGGAAAAGTACAAAAATAGTTTTTTTTTGTGCTAACAGGTTTAATATTTCTTTAATTAATTAATAATAAAGTTTTAATAAGGTTTTCTGAAGATTATTCGTTTAAACAGGGGTTTCATGTCTTGATAAATGTCAGAAGTATATAAAAAAGAAAAAAGTGTCAATAATATATAATAAATGTTTCTATCCGTTACGAATAATGATTCTTATTTCTTTATATGGGATTTATGAGATTTTATATTTTTTTGTATAAAATTAATATTTCTAATATATTCAAACAATTTTCTAGTAAAAAATGGTTAAACATATTAGAAATATATAGACATCTCAATGAAAATAGATTCCTGTACACTTAAACAAATAGATATATTTGTGTGAAGGATATTTTGCATTTGTTATACACTATTTTTGATTTTATATAAAATAGAAACTTTGAAATATTTTTTAAAATAACTCTTAAGAGTTTCAAATGTTTTTATTTATTTGATTGAAGTAATATTATTTGTTTTATGTTTTAAGGGATTAACTTTCGGAAGTGTTAATAAATTGTATTAAAGGAATTATAGTTTTTAAAGTTCTAGAAAGGCATGGTAAATGTGTGTTTTTAATGTTTTTATGTGTTTTAATAAGAGAAGTTTGGGGATGATCTGTTTTATAGTGGTATGAATAACGAATATGAATTTGATCAATGGTCGTTTTCTGGACTATTTGAAAATCAGGTCTTTAGAGGATATTATAGATGCTATAGTGTTTCTATGATGGAGGGAAATGAAAGGAATTCTGTAAATTTTGGTGGGAAAGGTTTTTTTATTTTAAAAATGTGATATTTATTTATAGAATAAAAGTTATACTTCCACCAAGTGTTTTGAATAAACTTAGTAAAAATAACCTGTATTTGATGTATGAGGATAGAGCTGACTCTATTAGGTCGTCTAAATATTTCTTATCCAATGCTTTTTGAGTTAAAAAACACTGAAAAGGACAGAATTACACATGCAGGAGTTTTGGAGTTTATTGCAGAAGAAGGAAGGATTTATTTACCCTTATGGGTATTTTCAAAAAAATCTGCTCTATTTTGTTAATAGGGTCTAGATGATGCAAACTCTTTTGCTTGAACAAGGAGATCTTCTATCTGTTGTTAGTACAAAACTTCCTCTTGGATCTTATGTGAAGATTCGGCCTCAACATCCAGATTTTCTTCAAATTACGGATCCTAAAGCTGTGTAAGTGTCTATTGGCTGTTTCGAAATGATATTAATAGATATTAGATTAGAAAATGCGTTAAGGAATTTTTCTGCGTTAACTAAAGAGGATATATTTCAAATTAACTATAATGAGCAAATATATGAAATAGAAGTATTAGATGTTAAGCCTAATGATGGTAGAGAGAGTATTTCAGTTGTTGAAACAGATTTAGAAGTAGGTTTTTTTAAAAGGATGCGTTATTCCTAATCATAATTAGGTGGATTTTGCTCCACCTCTTGGTTATTCTGAACCTGAACCTGCAAAAAAGCTAAATAAATATAATTATAATAAAATTTCTGGTAATATTGAGGAAAGTGTAATGCTTAAAGAAGCACAAGCGTCTAGTACTTTAAAATTAAAGCATGATAGTATTTTGTCCGTAGGATATAAATTAAATGGAGAATTTGTTGAAAATTTTCCAAAATCTACATCTGATTTTAAAACATCTGCAAAAGTAGATGATGATACACTTCCTACTCCTTTGAGAGTTCCCTTTGGTACTCTCTTTTTTGGTTATAAAATAAAACCTATAGGAAATAATGAAGACGATAAGTTTAATAAAGCTTTTCATGGTGAAGGACGAACGCTAAAAAATAAAAAAAGAAAATAACAACTGCTTTGGTTAACAAAAAAAAATTTTATTAATTTTAGTAAAAGTTTAGATGGACGAATCTTTAAAAGTATTCTCATTTGTCATTAAAATTGATTAATTTTATATAATTGTTTTGTTAATAAGTCTATAAAGGTTATATTGAATATATATTTATCTTTATTCTGATTTAATTTTAAATAACTTTTCTTCTATTTTATAAAAGTATATCTACTGTGATCTACTATCTAGTTAGCATATCAATTGTTACTATTGTATTTGAATATATGTATTTATGGAAAATTAATGATATGTTATAGTTATATATACATTTATGTATGTGCGATTATTAGTTTTTATTTCTAAGTATTTTATATTATATTGCGAATTCAATCTAATTTAGCGTTTTATATAAAAGATAAATATTAGTATCTTTTTCTGTACTTTCAATATAAATATTACAAGTGATAAAATGTTCTATATTTTTTAATGTTATTTATAATAATTATATATAATATTAATGTATGATATAGCGTTTTACTAATAAATTTAAGTATTAACTAATTTAAAAAGTTATATTAAAAAAAACAAAATTTATCTTAATACGAATATTCAATATATTTATGCTTTAGAAATTATTTATTAGTTCATGTCTCAATCACGATTAATCATTTCTACACAAGATATTGTACTTATTAGAAGAGACTTATGAATACATAAATTTAATACTCTGACAAAAATATAATATATATTTTCACAAGTACATATTATATTTATATCTGGTTCATTAGGAACTAAATCATATATATACATATACTCAAATGACATATTCAGACGATATACTCAGACGTCAAGATTTAAACTCGAAATTACAATAGTAAAAACGATATATTCATATTTACGTATAGCAATGAAAATTAAAAGTATACACAAAGTTTTATCCACTTTAACTCAAATTTAATCATGTTAAATACATTTCTATTTCTGTGAAACTTTCTTGTTTTTAGGTGGTTGAAGTAATGTCTTATTAATGTGCTGATATAAATCAATACATAGTTATGCGATACTATCCACTTACCGGCAAAACACCACCACCTGCAATTGTTGCACGAATTAGTCTGTCTATTAGTAATATAGACAGAATTTTCTTCTACTCACGAATCCAACTCCTCATCTCCCCGTATTGCTACTTATATTATTTTTACATATCCTTAAAAAAGAACCTACCAAGCTGCAAGTGTCTCGGCGTAATACGCTTTACTTTAAGATCTTTCGACGCATTTCCCGCAAGTTCAAGAACCTCTGCCGTTAGATACTCGAGCACTGCTGCAATATACACGCTTGCTGTTGCTCCTACACGCACATTGTTTTGCATGCACGCTCTCATAAACCGACGAACACGTCCTACTGGAAACTAATCTTTTCAGTATCGTTTTTAACCCGGAAAAAAATTACTTGAAGCCCTGCACGTGCTGAATGTGATACCTGAGCTCTTCCTTCTCTGCTTTTTCCTCCACTTTTGCCTTTTCCGCCAAGTGATTTTCCTTTACCCGACATTGTTGTTGCTCGATTGCTTGTCGATGCACACACGTCCTACACACATACACGAAATCCACGTAAAATTACAGAAATATAGGAAGAAATGTTTTAAACACAGGAATGTATTTTTCTTGCTAATTAGATTTAAGAAAAATAAAATGTACCTATTTTGCTGTTTTTTCTGTATTTTTTTTACCTTTTTTTCTTCCCTAAATTTACCCATACCAACTGTCAATTGACAAATTCATATATACTCTTGTAACTCCACTACTGCCATATATTTTTCTAGAAATTCCAATTCCTTAAGGAACGGACTAAAAAGCGCATATAGGACAATATTTTTCTTTATTTTTAAAACAATGCTCTTTTCTAACATAAAATATTAGTTTGGGTGCTACTAGTAAGTATTTTCTCCAGGCATTAGTGTCATTATTAAAAATACTAGAGTTAAATCATGTCCAAGTATTAGATAATATTACTAAATATTATGTTAAATAAGCATTTAATGCAGAATATAAAGCAAAAATAAGAGAAGAAATAAAACAGATGTGAATTATGCATCAATAATCAAATGGTACTATAACTTACGATTTTTTCGACTTCTGTTGATTATATGCATAGGGTTAGGGCATGTGCTGGATTAGGGTTATGGACAGATATTCACGGTTTTATGCGATCAGGGTTAGGGTTAAATGGATGAATGTATATGGTTGACAAGTTAAAGAAAAATAAAGGAATATAGGTGATTTTGGATTTCGAAGGACCATTTTTAAAAAGCAAGAAAAGAGAAAAAAGTTTAAAGAAAAGAGACAAAGAGATTAGGGTGTTTATTGAAATCAAGGAAAAAAGAAAGAAAAGGAAGAAGAAGGAAAGGAATTAAAGGAGTTTATCTGATAGAAAAAGTTATATATCTTTAGAAGAATTTAATCTAGATAAATTGTTTTAATGATTGAAAATCATCGATGCCGATTTACAAACATTTTGGTAGGCAACGATGAATCTGCAAACGGATATTCAAAAAATGGAGAAGCACAATGAAGGGGTACAGATGCAGGGAATGGCAGGGACAGCAGTTCATCGGAGTGATATTTCACAATCGCGGCTGTTTAATGGGTATTCAGTAGCAACTGAGAACAAGGATTTACCACTTCTTCGGTCATTTTCGTTGCCAACTCTATGGTCTCCTGAACTTGGTAAAAATTCGCCTGTAGCTCTGGCATCGACGCCGGAATCATCGGTGGAATCGTCGGGAGCATCAGCTGTTTCAGTAGCACAGCCAACAATGCCATCGCCAGATATTCTTTTTTCAAAGCATACGCCAGCAACATATACAACAGTACGCGCAGGAGGGCGTGCAGAACAAACAAATACATCGAGATTTGGATATAAGATGCATGAAGAAACATTTTCACCAGGTTTTTCCGCAACGATACCAGTTTTTCATCCACTATCTATACAGCAACCGATTTCTTTTTCATATGATCCTTCGCTTGTAGCGCCGATGATCTATAATAATTATGGTTGTACAACACGTAGGACAACATTTAAAGCTAGGGAGAAGCAACCTAATGTAGATTACCATTTTTCCCGTATTTTTTGAGTGATTTAACGGTTTGTAGCAATGGTTGAGTGATTCAGACACAACAGGATCTGCACAAAGTTCAAATATAAATAATAATTTTATTCATATGGGTGCATCAGCACCTGATGTTCAAGAAAATTCTTTACAGGACAATTCTTTTCAAGAGCCAACAACGAATGCATTGAAAGTAACCAGTAGAGCAGATGATGGGGTGATTCCTTCTGCAATTGTTGTTAAAAATATACCTTTTCAGATCAAAAAAGAGCAACTTCTCGAACTTTTTGTATGTTTTTTTTAGCGAAAAAAAACTCATACGTTATAGGATACTCTTGATATTCCCAAACCATATGCGTTTAATTATCATTTTGATAACGGAAATTTTCGAGGTCTTGCTTTTGCTAATTTTTATACACCGGAAGAGACAACACGCGTTATTCTTTCACTTAATGGACATGATATTATGGGCAGGAAGCTTCGTGTTGAATATAAACGTGTTCTGCCTGTTGCAGATCGTGAAAGATTAGGTCGTGAAAAAAAGGAGAAAAGAAACCAATATGATGAGCAGAATAATTCAAATAATCTTGGATTTACTAAAGGAAAAGGAAAATCCAAAGGTAGTATTTCTTTTTTTATTATTTATATTCATTATTTTAGATATTGATCTTAATGATGAGGCTACATTGAAAATTTACTCTCGTTTGTTGCTTTTTCGCAATGATCGAAGTCCTAATGCTCCTAATGAATTCATTTTTCCTCCTGAATTAAATCCTCAACAACGCCGCATTATTCATCTTGTTGCAGAAAAATTAGATCTTGAACATACGTCATGTGGAGAGAATGATGCAAAATATATTGTTATTAAACGTCTTAATTCAAATAGTACTGATAATATGAATAATGATTTTTGGAATAAACCGGGTTTTGGTGCTCCCGGTCAGTCAATTAATCCTATCCCATCTTTATTAACAACTAATTCAACGACTGTTGGGATGACTTCAACAACGAATGATTTTTTTGGTAATTCTTATGCAGATTTTAGGGTATGGCCAACAAAAACATTTAATGATATTAGAAATATAAGTGCTCAAATACCATCAAAAACATATTTACATAAACAAATGCAACCGCATAATACACTTGTTAATACACCATTTGATTCAGGGTTTCCTGGTACACGAGATGATCTTGGCATTATGATGCAAAATTTAAATCTTAATGTTGCCAATAAACAATCTAAAAATACTGAATGGGAAACGAAAAAAGGATTTAGAAGCATGGCCATAAAAACAAACACTGACTAGACCAGTAATCAAATATAGTTTCATTACCAGAGAATATATAATTTATACGTGTATAGACATGTTTAATTACGAATACATGGTTGTAATCTTAAACATTTTTGAAAGCTTCTAATATTTAATAACAATAATACTAACTTTTGTACTGATACTTTTAATACCCAGTATCTATGTTCTGTATTTTTGATTTTAATTTAATTTTGTTTGAGTCTTCATTTTTAGTAATAAATTTATACTTGAAAACATGTCATCAATCTTATCAACTAAAACATGAAACGGCAAATTAGAATTAGAACAAGATGATCGCCATAAAAATATATTAATCTTCAAATAGGTCTATCGACAACTACAGACTAGTTCTCAATTATGTTTTGAATTCTATAATAAAACTCAATCTAGTATCCTAGTATTCTTCTTCCATAATCTCGCCTTCGATAGAATCCTGACCAACCTAAACAAGTCAGCACTCTTAGCTTCCTCATTTACAGCAATCATGCCTCCTCATAATCTTTCTCCAGTGCTGCAAGATCCTCCCGCGCTTCACTAAATTCACCTTCTTCCATACCCTCTCCCACATACCAATGAACAAATGCCCTTTTGCTATACATAAGATCAAACTTATGATCAAGCCGGCACCATGCTTCCGCAATTGACGTTGTGTTGCTTAACATACAGACTGCTCTGTCTACTTTTGCAAGGTCCCCATGAGGTACATGCTGGGGTGGTTGATAACACACGCCAAGCTTGAATCCCGTTGGACACCAGTCAACAAATTGGATCGTCCGTTTAGTTCGAACTGCTGCCACTGCTGCATTGACATCCTTGGTCACCACGTCGCCTCTGTACAAAAGACATGTTGCCATATATTTCCCGTTTCTCGGATCACATTTAACCTGCCCTGTTAACCATTATTTAGCCTTTGCCTGTACCCTACCATTTGATTATTCGGCTCAAAGCATGCATTTGTAATCTCTGCTACTGAATTCGCCTCATGGACCGCTTTTGCTGCTGAGATCACTGGTGCATATGTTACCAGCGGGAAATGGATCCTTGGATATGGAACCAGATTCGTCTGGAACTCGTTAAGGTCCACATTGAGGCTTCCATCAAACCGCAAGCTTGCTGTAATGCTGCTTACTACTTGCGCAATCAATCGGTTCAAATTCTCATATCCTGGTCGCTCAATTCCTAGATTTCGTCTACAGATATCGTAGATTGCTTCATTGTCCACCATAAACGAACAGTCTGAGTGTTCTAACGTTGTATGCGTTGTCAAAATCGAATTATACGGTTCTACTACAGATGTCGACACCTGTGGTGCAGGGTACACTGAGAACTCTAGTTTCGACTTTTTACCATAGTCCACTGACAGCCGCTCTAGTAACAGTGCCCCAAATCCAGAACCTGTTCCTCCACCAAACGAGTGAAATACGAGAAAACCCTGTAGTCCTGTACAATTGTCCGCTACTCGCCGGATTCGATCCATAACGTGCTCTATAAGCTCCTTTCCTACTGTATAGTGCCCTCGCGCATCTGTACCATCAGTCTGAGCCTCCATGACAGTACCTTGACGCCATTATGCTGCACTTTTGCATCAACACCTTTCTAGAGTCTGTACCTCAGTACTCCTATGCCTCTAGAATCCTCAATGCTTCTGTATTAATGCATGTATTGTTTCTGTGCATATATTACACCAACCACACTGCTCTTCATTATTGCACAATGCCTTTACATTTCTATATAGCGCTTTTTCACCCTTGCAAGAGATTTTGTTTGTAACATACTTTTGGATGTTCTAGATAATTACACAAGTGCATGTTTTTCAGCATCTATGTCTTATTTACGGTCTCTTTTGTCTCTGTAACAGCATTTTTCTACTTTTATACTACTTGTACGCCAAGACAACTTCTACAGTGGTTCACCCCACTGCTATAGTAATACTTACAGTTGTTTGCTGCATCTTCTTTACCCGTAATCAGCTGCTCCGGGTGGAACAGCTGTCGATACGTCCCAGTCCTCACCTGGTCAACCACATTTGGCTCCAGATCTACATATACACTGCGTGGCACATGTTTTCCGTTTCCTGCTCCTTAGACAATGGTATTACATGCCACCTGTTCTACCTGTTTCCGAAAAAAACGTGCTGAATCCGTCTTCGCCGGTCGATCGTCTATCTGGTGAGAATCGCCCATCTGGCTGCACCCATAATCAGTATCGTTCTTGCTATATATTTGCAATAGCAAAACAGCACGTTTTCAGCACTTATCAGAGTCATGCACTCCAATTTTTGCAGCCCATTGAAACTAACAGCAATTTTCACATCTACTGCAACAGTCCACACCATTTATTAATGCTTTTATCTTGTAACCCACTGCAACTCCACTGTAGCTATCTATTGTAATTTATCACACCAACTCTCTAGCATACACTGGATTCTTCTATAGAAACACTAAAACAGTCCTACAGCAGCTTTGCAATTATCCTGCAGCAATTTTTGCTAGTCCTTTTTTTATAATCTACTGTAGTTCACAGCAATTAGCCGAAACTGACCACAGTCTTCTAAAATATAGAACAATTTTCTATTTAGAACCATGTAAGACACAGCCTGTTTTCTATAAAAGCCTTCTGTTTCCATTTTTCTATCATTTATTCCCATCCATTGCATTTAAAACCGCTGTTTCACTGCTTCCCCATCATTTCTACAGCTCCCTCTACTGCACTTATATACGTTCTATAGAAGTGGATACTTATTCCAGCAGCTTCCTTGTTGCATATTTTTTTTCAAAAATATACAAAAACATCTGATTGTACAATATCACTCAAAACACTTCTGTACAAAAATATCGCCGAAAACACACCTCTATCTCTCTTTTGCTGCTGTTTCTTATTCAATTCACTGCTTTTAGCTGCAAATTTCTTCTTTCTTTCCAAAAACTTGCTGTTTTCTTCGTTTAAAATATACCTCAATGCCATGCTCCAGACAGTATAACTGTCTCCGTCAGTTTCCTTGTTTTCTTCCATATTCCTTGCCTCCCAGCATGCTACGCTGTCAGTACTGTTCATATAATCTTTACTCACCATTTCCTATTTGTGTTCCAGCCTGTCCGACGTGGATTGAGATGACCTCTCTCATGGTTTTCCGTAGCCAACGCGCCACGCGTGCCGAAAACACGTTGCTTTGGACAACGTTAGGGTTGGGTTGTGAGTTGGATCACGTGATAACACTCACAACAATCTTAGAATGAAGTTTGTTATTAGGATTAGGATAGGTTAAGAATCCAGGGTTTGAACAGGGAAGGTGTCAGGGTTGAGTTATACCCTCGGGTGGTGTTTGTTTGATGGTGTTCAGCGGCGCTGTTCTGTTTACTGTCTATTGCAACTATTATTTCTATAGAAAGAATTGTATTATATGGAGTAATTTCTATGGTATAATATATACTTATACTGTACTTTGGTTGATTATCATTATACTTATTCTTAGTGTATTATTAGGGTTAGGGTTGGGAACTGGGTTGTCAAATATGAAAGGGTTAGGGTAAATGAAATGAGTAGACTTCTCATCACTGTATAGTGCTACAACAGTATCAGTAGAAGGTTCAGGTGATATATATTCTTTATGTATCCATTGGCTGTATCTGTAAAGCATTTTTAGTGAATAGCTCTCAGTATGGTTAGTATAACCATGGCAAGTGTTGCCAGTTCAATTTCTTCTATAGCTTTTGTTGCCACAGTTTCCGTTGCCATTGTGTCGTGATTCACTAGTTTTGCCAATTGGAAAGCATTACAGCAGTGGTTTTCTGGATACATGCCATGGTTACTATAGTCTTGGTAACACTACCCTAGGTATGTAACCCTAATTCTTTACCGACAGGGATTGTATTGTGGCTAGGTCTAGGGTTAGGAATGGCTGGATGGCATGGTTGGAAGTGGTGCGCGTTCGTTTCCACAGTCCGGCAAGCATGGTAGGTTGAAGTGTGTGGGGATGGGCTGACATGAGTAGTCGAAGTCGGGTGTGCAAGTGGATGAGGAGTGTTTGACGGCGTTTCAAGACCTAAAGCAGCGGAAACACACAAGATTCATTATCTTTACAATCAACCCAGAGAGGACGCACATTGTCGTCGAAAAAACATCGGCAAGCAGCAATTATAGGGACTTTATGGACAGTCTTCCTGAAAATGACTGTCGGTATGCCGTGTACGATGTTGAATATGAGATGCATGGCGAAGGCAAACGCAAAAAGGTACGTGTTGAGCTGCCACAATAACTCGCTCCACCGTGGGGTTGCTGCGGGCAAAGTCGACAGGGTTAAACCCTATAACATCAGGGTTGTGACCTTCATATTGTACAGGGTTAAGCCCTACTATATATTAAATCAAGTCTTTAGTAGGACTAGAGTTAGCGTATGGCTATTGCAAGGGAGAATATGACAGTGTGTTGAGCTAGGGTTGGGATAGCAGTATGGCTATATTATTCTCTACCTGCGTTGTGCTGCTCTGTGACTACTATTTTTTTGCTTAGGGTTATTTTTTCAAAAGAGAACAATGGTGATTTAGTAGGTGTATATGTTTCAGATTGTTGATGGTGGAGTGTGGGTAATGGTTGTCATGATTAGAATTGTCACGACGATGTTAGAAGGTGATACTTGTTGGAATGTATTGAAGCGATACAGATAAATTTGTCAGAGATGTTGGTAGGGCAATAGTTGCTAGAGAAACGGCTGTACTGAAGGCGTGGATGGCTATCTAGCAGCAGCATGCTGATATATTGTCTTTATAGCATTATTTTTTTGAGAAGCAACTATTGGTGCAATAGTGTGCACTATTAGGGTGTATTGAGTATAAGTGATCTCTGATAGTCTTAGAATTATTAGGGTTATAATTTATTGTTAATTTTCTCAGAACTTATGTTAGAGTTGATATTTTGTGGCAGTAACAGACAGAGCGTTGACTAACAGCAACAGATGTGTTTTTTCATATGGTAAGCAGTGCACGGAGCAGCGGTGCGGGTTAACCGTGTTAACCGTACAGGTCGCCAGAAAACTCACCGATTAAGTCGAAGATGTTGTATGCATCGTCAAAGGATGCGTTACGACGAGCGCTGAATGGGATTGCGGTAGAGATTCAGGCAACAGATCTAACAGAGGTTTCATATGACACAGTGCTTGAGAAAGTCGGAAGGCGCGCAACAACATAGGTGCTGGGGCCCTTGGGGTTGATAAGTTCATAGAGTATTCGAATCATACATATTATTGCATAGTATTTTACATGTGTATTTGGTGTATTGATCCATGTATTTTGCCCAGTAGTCACGTGGTCGTGCTCTCAGTAGTGATTGCAACATAGTTATACAAAAATAACTGTGAAATATAGCCGTTTTAATACAACTATCTGTAAAATATGTTTTCTAGAGTTGATGAATTAACAAATATTATCGTGTGATTATCTTGCGTAATTATTTATAGTTGATGGATTCGATAGTTTTATCGATGGGCAAAAAATTTATTGGGTGAATAATTGGAGGTAAATCAAGGAAAAACAGGAGTAGTCAAAAGAAACAAATTAACATAGTAAAACTTCAAATTAATCATTTCTAAATATTTACATGGCTTAAACACCCAAAACTAGTTGGAGTATGAATAATTGATCACTATCTTATATGAATTCTATGTAGATAGCTAAATGATTCGAATAAGTCAAAAACAAGCATGCATGCGTTAAAATAAGATGTTATGTTTTGTAAATATTGTATAAATAAACCAAAAATCATTCCAATTATTGAGATATATGTATTATAATGCATAGTTAATGAGTTTTGTGTAGATTTGTTACAAAATTTCCCATATCAGATTGAAAGATCAATAATCACGCTTTCTTTTAGAACCACATATTAAAAGGTTTTTTCCTACATTTAGATCTTCTTTAAGCTCGTTAGCTTCTTGAAACACAACGGCATTGGAGTCATCTTTTGTAGATGAACTAGAGTGAATAGAGTTATTTTCATCAAGAGTATACTCATTGCCTATGCAAAATTAACACACTTTTTTCTTTTTTTAAAAGTATGTATTACCATACTGGTTTAAAAATTCATCAATATCAATGTTTTCATAATTATGTTCTTCATTAGGGAAATATCCAATTGAATTATTTTTTGAACTTAGTGAATAGTTTTCATCATTTATACTTTCTGTAATCTCAGTACTATCTTCAACAGGAAGTCCGATATCGATTTGATTAATATCCATCCCCAACAAATTTGCAAGAGATTGTAGACTTTCATTCTGAGAAGTCAAATCTAATTGTATATTCTTAGCAAGATCATCATTTGCCTGGATTCTAAGGATATTATCTGAATATGGATGCTCTATAGTCGGATTTTCTTTTGGGCAAATATGAAATGTGTGGGTTAGTAATGACGATGTGTTTAAATAGGGCAAAGTAAAACGATTTTCATCAGTTTGTGAAGCACCTTGCTCTATAAGATAAGGCAATATAACTTCGTTAGATGATAATTCCTGAGGAGAAAAGAAATTCTCATGGTTAGTTATAGTATAACCCCCTTGATTTTTTTGCTTTTGTTCAGGAAGAGACTTTTCTTCCAATAATAAGCGTTTTTTTTTTTGAACTATATTTCTTTTTTCTGGAGAAAATATAGAAACGAGAAATTTTAGAATTTTATCAATAGTTTCCTGATGATGACGATGCTTTTCCCTCGAATTCAATGCTTCCTGCCAAAGCGCCTGATTGTCCATTTGAATACGTTTCAAATCCGACGAAATTGTTAACTGATGTTTTTTAATAGATTGAATTTCAGATATAATAGCAGAATAATCTAAAGGTAAGTTGTCTTCTCCAGACTGGGGTCCTTTTTTCCTTGTTACTAAACAGAGAAGATCAGGTTGATCACGAAGAAAATTAGGATTAGAAAATTCTAAAATTTCATTCGGAGAATCTGACTCAAGAACCCCATGTTGGAGATGGGGGACTTTATGAAAGCCATACACTAAAATACTTAAGAAAAAAAAAGTAGAATACAAAAACAAACTGTTAAGCTGACGAACAAAACTTGAAAAATTGTGATGTTTAAAAAACCGAGGAAGAATATGTTTCGCTACTTGTTCTGGTCGAAGAACTAAAAATGATTCACCAGATATCGACCATTTTATAAGTGCATCCGATGCAGAATCAGAAACCATGCTATTTTACTATTCAGAGCCAAATATTTGTTAATCTCATACCTACTTGTATAATTTATTCAAAAAAGCTGGGACATTTTTGGCTTGAGGAAGTGGTATAAAGTTTCCTGAAATAGATGCTGATTTAACTAAATCATTTCCAACAGATGCATCTATAGACATCCTTAAACCTATTCAAAATCTCGTTTTATTTTAATTCCTAAGATATAGGTACGTGTTAAGACGATTTAAAATCGCTTTTAATAATAAATAAAACTAGAATTATCTCTAGTTGTTTTGAAATTATATCGGCATTAAGCCTGAATCCCTTTATTTCCAATTAATATAACAAATATCTTAATAATAAATTTATTGTTATTATTCTGAAAATCTTTTTGCTACTTTGAAGATTTTATATTCAAAATTTTTAATCGAATATACCATAAAAAAATTATGAGAAAAATCTTTATTATAATATATAAAATTAAATAAATAGCAAATTATTAGAATATTTTTCAATATATTTTTAATAATTCTTAAGATATGAATAAGGATATTGAAATAGCTAAGGCATCTGTCTTAGTTTGTTCTGAACCTGTACTGGAAAATTCAGTGAAAGTGATAGGACTTGATCATAACAAATATCCTACTCATAAAAACACAGGGATGACTAGTCTTACTATAGAGGATTTAATAAATTCTATGTATACTACGGGGTTTCAAGCAACTAATTTTGCATTAGCAGTAGATATTATAAATGAAATGGTATATTATATTGATTTTTTAAAGTATTTAATAAAAAGTCTTTTAGAGGAATTGGAGGCCATCAGAAGAGGAGAAGAAAGAGTATTCTGAAGAAGAAAAAGAAGCAAGATGCACTATTTTTCTTGGTTATACTTCTAATTTGGTTTCATCGGGCGTAAGAGAATCTATTCGATATTTACTTCAGCATAAAAAGGTTTCATGTGTTGTTACTACTGCTGGAGGGGTAGAAGAGGATATTATTAAGTGTCTTGATGACACGTATTTAGGGAGTTTTGAGCTTGATGGATCTGAGCTTAGAAAAAAGGGAATAAATCGGATTGGGAATCTTTTAATACCCAATAATAATTACTGTAAATTTGAGGACTGGATAATACCTATTTTCGATGATATGTTAGAGGAACAAAAGAGTAAAAATAAAATATGGACACCGTGTTCCATAATCCATCGTCTTGGAAAGGAAATAAATAATGAGGAAAGTATATGTTATTGGGCATATAAGAATCAAATACCTATATTTTGTCCTGCGTTGACTGATGGTTCTTTGGGAGATATGATATATTTTCATTCTTTTCGGAATCCAGGATTAATCGTGGATATCGCTGCTGATATCAAATTAATTAATACTATATCTGTTAGGGCAAAATGTACAGGGATGATTATTCTTGGCGGAGGAGTAGTTAAACATCACATAGCAAATGCTAATTTAATGAGAAATGGTGCTGATTATTCTGTATATATAAATACAGGTCAAGAATTTGATGGAAGTGATAGTGGAGCTAGACCTGATGAAGCCGTTAGTTGGGGAAAAATCAAGCCTGATGCTAAAATGATAAAACTATACACAGATGCAAGCATAGTATTCCCTATGATTGTAGCAGCTACGTTTGCAAAAGAGTAAATATATCTTTTGAAATAGTCATTTTGTTACTACATATTTTGTTGTATCAAAAATTCGTAAAATTGAACCTATTGATCTTAAATGCAAATTAGTATATTTAATAGGTTCGTTTAAAACTGTATAATAGTAAAAATTCTTTTAAAAGTTCATGTTTTTACTAAATTTAATAGATTTTTTTAGATTTTAGTAAATCATTATTTTCATTATAATATACTAAGAGGAAATAATTATTTTAAATATTTGTAAAAATATTTTTGAAAAATCTTTAAAAAGGAATTTTAATATTATTTTTTTGTAAATATACTGGTAAATTATAATACTTAATGCGTCTAAAGATTAAAATATTAAGCATTTTAATGTTAGATTTTTATAAATATATTTTACTTTTTATATTTTTAAAAATTAGATTAAATTAATAATAAATTGTAGATTATTTATTAAAATTATTTAATATGAAATACTTAGATTAAAAACATTTGTTGTAAATTTAATTCATAGAAATTAAACTGAGGAAAACTATAATAAATTAATAAAAATATGTCAAATCAATACAAACTAAATATTTAAAAATTAAAATTTATATATACATTTATATTTAATAAATTTTAATATTCTAGACTACATTTTAAAAATAACGGATTTACATTCTTAAAAATCAACTTTAAATTTCAGGTATTTTTTACAAATCAATTATATACTTAACAAGTACATATAATAATTCTCATATTTCTATTCTCTTTAAATGCCTTAATTTTAATTCTAATTCTAAATATTTTAATTCTTTTGATATATAAAAAACGTTTTTTGATATAATTTCATATTTTTTACTTTTTTAACATCATTATATAAGAATTATTCTGCTTAATCGTCATCTATATCATCATTTGCCACATTAGGTTGAAGATCTGCTAAGAGTGAAGAAGCTTTAACCTTCTCCATTTTTTTTGATGAACGACCTCTTCCCTTTCTTTTCGCTCTGTCAGAATTTTTTGATATTACTAAATTTTTGTAATTTTCTTGTTTTTTTGTGCGATAATAATGTAAAACACATTGAGAAATAGTCTTATTTGGAATACTAGAGGCAATTAAGCCAAAATTTTTTTGAGGATATTTAATAAATAATTGTTTAAAGAGTTCATGCTCTTCAACTGTCCAAATATTTATCCATGTGGGATAGTGAAAAGAAGAAATAGGATCCTGTACTATTCCATTTCTATCATTATATTGATATTTAATAGTCTCACTAAGATCTGAAATCATAGGAGGTATTACTGCAGCACGAGAAATTCGATCATCTTCGACTCCTAATTTAGCCACAATATCTTCAAAATCGGCATCAGATCTGACAAAATCACCATAATTTAAACCTTGTCCTCTTCTGAAACTTCTTAATGATAAATTATCTAAATGTGTATCTGAAAATCCAAATCGTTCATTTTCCTGTTTCTTCGTTTTTTTTATATTATCTAATCTTTCTACTTGAGATTTCCAAGAATTCTGATATTTTTCATACTGCAGTTGAAGGATTTTATTTTTTTTAAGTATTCTTTTGTTCTTTTTCAAAATGTATAAAAACAATAATGGACGTAAACGTTCATGCTTTAATTCGTTTTCTTTAAAAAAAGGGTATTCCTTCAACGAATCATTATATAATTTAATATAAGAAAATTTAATACAATTTTGCTTTGCCTTTTCCTTGTTTTCAGAATAGATTTTTGAGTATAGATTTGTTTCTAAATATAGAAGATCGCTAATAGGTAAAGATTCGGTAAATTTAGATACAGAAGAAACCATTTCTTTTTCACTTTCATTATTTGAATCAATAGTCTGCAATTTTTTATTTTTAATTTCATAAAAATGACCTTCACATGTTAACAATTTCTTATCAACTTCCTCTATTTTATCATATATATTGTTTTGAATTAATTTCTTATCATTTTGAATTGAGAAATCCCTAGATATAGTATTATCATTTATTGTATAAGAATTAAATAGAGAAAGATCTTTAAAACCAACAGTTTTTAAATCCATAGATCGAGGTCTTTCTTGTAATGATTTACTAATATCTTTTTCCCCTTCAAGGCTCTTATCTAAAGAATTACTTGAATTAAAAGGAATAGTACAAACATTATTAAAATCTTGACATAAATCATTTTTTTCTATTACACTTTCCTTCAAGAAGAGTCTTTCTTCTTCTCTAATAATTGAATTATCGATAGAAGTAACTTTAAAACTATAATTATCATTTTTTTCGTATTCGAATAGAGATAATTCTTTTATAGCATTCTTTTCATATAAACTCTTTTCCTTATCCAAATCTCTTCCTTTAGGGATATTCTTATAATACACGGTTTCCCCTATAGTTCCATTTGTTTCTGAAGATTCCATATGTATATATGAATTAAAAGATTGATCATGATATTTATGTATAAAAACATTATTAGTTAAATGAGGTTGGTTGCAAGAAAAATGTTTTTTATATTCATTCCTATTCATATCTTTTTCATACTTATTCGACTTATGTGTATTATTATTTTTTATTTGTTCTGAGAAATCAAAATCCAAACAATGATTATGTGTTTGATATAATGGAAAATGTAAAGATTCTTCAGAATAATAATTACTAGAAAATGAAGAGGACATGCTTTTTCTTCTTCCTTGTTGATATAACGGAGTATAAGAATATCGCAGTCCTTGAGGAACTGTATTTGGACAAGTTAAATCAAATCTCTGATTATGCTTGTCTAATAAATAGCTTTGATGTGACAAAGAGCGACGTCTTTTAAAGGAATACTTTTCACCCCTTTAAGAAAATAATTCAGTTGTTATAATAGATATTTAATAATATATACCTATTTTCATCTGTTTCATTTTCTCGATCATAAAATACATTGTTTTCAAAAGATTCATGCTCTTTCTCATACGCTTTTCTCATTGAAACATTATAAGTTGTGAATAGTCATTAAAAATACTAAAATTAAGTAATATTTTTTAACTTTTTTTTTTATTTTTTTAATTTTGCATAACGTATCGAAAATTAAGATTTACAAAATAATTTAAATAGAATTATTATAAATATTTAAAAATCATATATTTTCATACTTTTATTATATGTTGACTATATTTAAATATTTATTCCAAAATGAATTTAAAATAACTATAAATAAAATTTAAAAAATATTAATATGTGAATTACTATCTTATTTATAGATGTTTTAATGATTTTATTTTTAATATCATATTTTAAATTGAAAATTTTTTATTAATTTTAATATTAAAAATATATTTAATTATTATTCATATTTTATTTATTTAGTTAGCTACAAAATAAATTCTATATTATTTTAAATAAATTATGTTAAGTCAATTTTAAAATATTATTATTTGAATAAAATTCTATATATATTTTATAAAAATTGAGCCTGGATATATCTTTAACATATTCTAATATAAAAAAATTCTAGACATTTCCATAAATATAATTTCAGAATTAAAATTTGATCTATTCTTACTAATTAATTATTTAATGCCCTTAACTAATTTTAAGTAATTACTTCAGTTATTTTTACATTCTTTCAAGGTTTCAACATGCATTAATATATATATGTTTGAAATAAGATTTATATATTAAAATTAATAAATTTTTTTAACAATGTTTTAATATTTTTAAATATAAAACTTATTAGAAATGCAATTGATTTGCTATAATTTCAAATTCTATTTTATAAATTTGACTTATAGCCTTTATAATTTGGTTTAAAACTTTTCGATATTTCATTATTTTTTTTTCTCATTTTTTCTTCAGAAATAGCTCTTTCTTTTCTTTCTCTAGGATCAATTATTTCAAAATCTTCTTCAGCTTTTTTTGCACTATATGTATGGTCCTTTCCAAGCTTATCTTTAGCAAAAATAAGTTTTTTTGCAAACCAATCACTATTATTTTCTTCAGGTAAATCATTATGTTCTCCTAGCCGATCAAAACACGAAAAACATCCAGGGACACTATGTAATTCGCACGCATCTTTTTCTTCATCATATTCTACTTCAATGCAATCTTTAGATGAAATCTTAGATTGAAATAACGAAAGTTTAGCAAGAGTCTATATCACAGTTATATTTAAAATAATACTAAGTAAAAATGCCTGATACCTCTTCTTCTCTCTTTTTTATTGATTTTCCTTTTCCTCCAACAATAGCTTTTTCTGAAGCTTTGTAACGTTCTCTTTCTCTTTCTAAGTAAGAAAATAATTTTTCTTTTTCATTTTTTTCTGTATCTAAATACCCATTTTTCTTTTTTCCTATAGATTTAATATCTTTTTTCAAAATATCAATTTGTGCTTGAATTTCATCTATTTTTATTTTTTTAGAATCAGATGATTTTTTTTTTTCTGATAATTCTGAAAAAGAATTAGTTAAATTCAAGGGACTCATTACTTCTGCTTCAGAATTCTTCACATTAGTAACAAAAGATTCACTTTTTTCAATTTTATCAGATGAATTGTATTTTCTTTTAACATTTGCAGTAATCGCAGGAATTTCCGATAATTTCGAATCATTTCCTATATCATGGCTACTTTTAAGTTTAAATTCTTTAGATGTATCAGTATCAGTTTCATCTTGAAAACTCAATAATGTTTTGTTTCTTAAAAAAATTAACCACATCAACAAACTTATAAATATAAACCAACTTTTTTACTTTATTTTTAAACTCTTGTTTTGATGCTATAAGTGATTCTATCTGTTTAATCCTTTCTTTTTCTGTAATTCTAGGAAGAATATCATCAAATGGATTTAATAAAATTTTTGTAGAAATAATTTTAGGAGGATATAAAGGTCTTTCATTTTTATCAACTTCTAATTCTGCCATTCTCAGTACATTATATATACTGTCTCCAACAATCCTCCCAAAAAGAGTATTCTTTCCTTGTAATTCAGGCGTGGGAGATAATGTAATAAAAAACTGAGAACCATTGTTATTTTTACCACTATTAGCCATTCCAACAAGACCTCTTCTATTATATCTCAAACGTGAATGAAATTCATCAGAAAAAGGTCCATCCCATATAGATTGCCCACCCATACCTGTTCCTGTTGGATCCCCTCCCTGAATAATAAATCCTGGAACAAGTCTATGAAAAATAGTATTATCGTAATATCCTTCCATACCTATTACCAGTAAGATAGATTAAAAGTAAAAAGATATTTTTTTTACATAGTTGAATGAAATTTCTGCATGCTTTAGGAGTTTCTTTACCCCATAGTTCAATCTCTATATTACCTTTGTTTGTATTAATACAAACTTTACCACTATTAAATTAATCTTATAGTTCAAAGAGATATTATAAAATATACTTTGTATATGGCTCTTGACTATAAACTTGCTACTTTAATTAATCATTAACCTATAATAATTTTTAGAAATATTTACAGCCATAATTTTCCTAATGTTGCGTTAAATAGTTTGCGGATTAAAAATTAGAAATTTTTTAAACAATGCCAGTAATAACAATATAAATATTCTTTAACAGAATATTTACAAAATTCAAATAGGCCTATCATTCGTCGTTTATAAATGGTACAGAATTCCAACAAGTATGTGGGTTTGCTATTCTTCCTTTAAAAACAAAATTTAAAGGACCATCACAGATAAGTAAATATAAAACGCTTTCTAAGTAATTAAGAATTTTCTAATTAATTTAAAATAGTTAATGAGTCTGATTTAGATATCATTGATGAATCTATTGAACTTTTTCGTGCAAATTGTTTCTTTAGGAATTTTGAAATTAAAGGACCAGCAGATCGTACATTAATATATGGAATACTTTTTATTTCAGATTGTTTAAACAAACTTTCTCGCACAACTTGCACTAAGAATGAAGCAATCAGACTACTTAATATTTTTTCTCTTGAGAATTTCACTATACCTGGTGATTTAGGATTCCCTTTCAATTCTTTATATGCAGCACCTTCAAATGAATCTGAATCAGGTTTACACTATTTGCATTTTTTATTTATATTTATATAAATAGATTTCTTAAGACAATATCTTGCTCAATTTCGCCAAGAATTAGCTTTAAGGCTTATAGATCGTGTTTATATAGATTCTGATAAACCAAATAAATGGTGGTTATGTTTTAGTAAAAGAAAATTTATGAATAAGACATTATCTTGATTGCATTATTATAAGAAACAGTGTTAATTTAAACTTTTATATTTATATAAAAGACATCAAATGTATTATCATTTTTTTTTACTAAAAATATTCTTAAGCAATTTATAAGCAATTTATAAAAATATTTATTTAGCACATTGTTATAAATATTAAATAAGAAAAATGAAAAAAAATGCGTTAAATATATCTATATTTCTATTAGTCTTTAAAATCGGTATAACTATTTTTTTAATTCAATATTTAAAAATATTACAATATATATTTAATAGAAAATCTGCAAGGTGTATTTAATATTCAATATATATATATATAAACTAGCACTATATGACTTAAGGATTTTATTATTTTTAATATATCGTATTTTATTTCGATATTGTCTGCAATAAATCTTGTTTTAATCTTTAAAAAATACAGCTTTTCTGTATATCTTCTTATTAAAATATAGAGCTGTATTTTAGAGAATGTTATCTCAAAATAATGATGAGGAGCAAAGTAATAATAAAGAAGATACAATAGAATATACACTTCAAGGCGTTATTCATTTTTTGCAGGCAGAAGCACATCGCTATCAACGAGATAGAAATAATTGGGAAATTGAATATGCTGAAATGAAAGTATATAAATAGTTTTTAAAAATCTTTTTAAAAGTTTTATTTTTAGACAAGAATTGCAACACTAGAAGGTGAACGAAAGAGTCTTAATAAGTTAAAAGATTTGCATTTAAAAAGAATAAAAATGCTTGAGAACTCTCTTGAAAAAGAAAGGTAATTCTTATATTTTTTAAGTTATTTAAATAAATAGCTAAAACTATATTATTTTATTCAATTTAGCTAAATAATTATTAAAATTGATTATTTAAAAATTTATATTTGATTTTTTTATATGATAAATTTAACAATAATTAGAGCAAAGTTAAAAATTATTTCATCACCTATATCCAGTTTTGCTTTAAATAATACTCTAGATCAAATATCATCTAAAACAAAAAATAACAAATTAGGAACTCAAGAGAAAATAGTTGAATCTAATGAAATAACTACACATACGGATATTGAATCATTTTCTAAATTGTTCTCTGATACTATTGAAGTATCTCAAGAGATTTTACAACAATCGGATAAAAGAGAAAAAAGTTTACAATTTTTAGAGAAGTATGTATTTAATTTCAATAATGTAATATGCTTATTTTTACAGATGTCTTCAAGAAATCACTTATCTCATTAATTCTCAGTCAAATATATCAGAATATGCTCCTACTTTATACCAACCAAATCCTATTCGGTCACATATTTCACTACATAATAATCATGCACTAGCACCAATATTATCATCAATAAATACAGAATTACCGTCCCTATCAAATAAAGATAACTTATGTTCTGAAAATATAAAAATATCATCAGATCAATTACAAGAGTCAAAAAATAAATCATTTAGTGCCTATAGTAAGAATAATATAAATGATTTTATTCAAGATAATTATCTATCTCGAATTCATTCAGAGTCAACTATTTTAAATGAAGAACGTATTTATGATGGAGAAAATAAAAAAAATTTGTCTAATTATAACTCTGAATTGTTACTGCATAATTTAGTATCTACACCTTTAAATAAAGTAGTTGAAAATAATCAAAAAGAGAATATAATATATCAGACAAAGGAAAGTCAAACATTTAATAAATCTAAATCACCTTTTAACTTACCTTTATTCCAAGAACATGTACTTATAAATGCTAAAAATGATGATTGGGATTTTTATGATGATAATGCATTTGATGAAAAAATTAATGAGAATAATCCAGATAAATATACTAGATGGAGAACTAGGTTTGCTTTGAAAAATCATTTAGCTAGTATAAGGTCCGTTTCAGCGTGTAAAAATGAAAATACGGGTTATGCAAGCATGGCAACATGTGGCGACGATGGACTTGTTAAACTTTGGAGATTGCCAGTAAATAATAAAAAAATTCAAAAGTATTATTTTATTGTATTTCTATAAAATATTTATGTTTTTATATTAGTCAAGATATTGTTCCTCAAATTACTTATAGAGGGCATTCGGGAATAGTAACTAATGTTTGTATTGCCACTGAAATTAATAAAATATTCAGTGCAGGAATTGATTCTACCATTAGATGCTGGAAAATACCTGAACCAAAACGTAATATTTATGCACCAATAGGTATTACAAGATATTATAATGATATGACTATAACATATTAAAGATGACTACATTCTTCCAAATATATTTACAGGGCATTCTAATGCTGTTTGGGATTTATCTTTTCAATCTATATTAAATATATTAGCATCAATTTCTGCAGATGGGACTATTAAACTCTGGAATATTAGCTGCATTGATTCGTTTCCTATTCTTTCTACATTAAACTTCTATGGAAATGATTTAGCCAAATCATCTTCTGCTGTCCCAACTAGCATAACTTTTTTAAATAATGATAAAAAAAAACTTGCAGTATCATGGAATAATGCAATAATTAAAATTTATGATACAGAGATAGGCAAAGCTATACTGGAATTAAAAAATGATGAAATTTATGGTAAAATTTTTAATATCTATTACATTTAGTTATAATTACATAGATGGGACCAATAACACTCAAATCAATAAAATCATAGCGCATACTAAAGGAAATATCTTAATTTCTGGTCATGAAAATAAATATATTCGTTTTTATGATATAAATTCAGGTATTGTAATATATTTATCTCATATACCTAATATTATTAAGCACAATGTACATATTCAATGCTTGCACATCTAGATGCAATTTCATCTTTAGATATTTCTCCAGATGGTGAAACTTTGGTTTCAGCAGGTAATAATTTCATT
The DNA here is from genome assembly GCA_018127085.1 of Pneumocystis sp. 'macacae'. Classification (NCBI taxonomy): domain Eukaryota; kingdom Fungi; phylum Ascomycota; class Pneumocystomycetes; order Pneumocystales; family Pneumocystaceae; genus Pneumocystis; species Pneumocystis sp. 'macacae'. The sequence goes on from CM030724.1 coordinate 518,272, forward strand.
TTATCTCATATAAAAATATTCATATATAATAGGTCATGATGCTTCTGTTAGGTTATGGGATATGCAATCACCTCAAACTTGTATTCAAGAAATTTCAAATCATCATATAAAAGCACAAGAAGGAGTTAATGATATTTCATGGTGGTATGGTAATGACAATACTAATCAATTAGAATATATTATAAGTGTTGGTGGAGATGGTGTAATAAAAGTAAATACAAAAAACTGAGGTAATATAAAATAGTGTATCCATAGAACATAGTGAAGTATTATCTTAGAAAATCTTATATTTTAAAAAAGTATATTAACAAATTTATTTCTAATTTAAAAATATATTCATTGTTGTAAATCTTTTATTCATTAATCATATATAACAATAATAACAATAATAACGATATTAAAGAAATTTAAAATAATACCTATGAATATACTAGTATGAGCTTACATCTCGTGTTTTCATATTTAGAATATAATACATCTTTTTTCTTTATGTAAATGTTCGTTTAGCTCTTCGAGAGATCCTGAAGAATTCCTTCTTTTCCAATTCGGCACTATAGTATTACTTGATTTGCTTTTTTTTTGTTTATGTTTATTTGAAGTTTTAGATTTTTTATATTTTTGTGACTTAGAAAGATGATATATCCAATTCTTTTTTTGTTGATCTTCTATCAGCTGCATGTTTAAAGCAAAAGCAAAACTTGAAAAATTAGATATTATTAAAATTGAATTTAGAAAACTACTCATTGTCTATTTCAGATAGATCATTAGACAAAAGATTTTGAGGAATGAATTCTGAGTTAAAATATGAAAATGTTTCTAAAGATTCCCATACAACTTTTTCATAATCTTTATAACAAAAATCTGTTACTAATATATAAAGCTCTCCTGTTTGATAATGCGAATATAATAAAGAAAAATGTAAATTATAAAATAATATTGACAATTTTCCTGGAGATAAAATTGATCGTAAAACTGTTAGACCATGAGGTGTTAAACAATTAGAATATGAACATAGAAAACGATTTAATAGCTGACCCTCAGAAACTTTTTTATCATCAAAAAACTCTGAATTTTTATTCTCTAAAGATTCTTTCATAAAAGCTATTTTTTCTAGAGCATTTTCATATGTCTCTATTTTAGTAACAGCATCATAAACATCTTGTCCATCTTCTTGAATACTAGGAAGCCATCCATGTAAAAGCTGTATTTTTAGAGCAGAAAATATTTTAGATTCTTGACTATCGAATTGTAAAGAATTCTTGAAACAAGGATTTACATTCAAGCCTTCATTCAAATGCAACAAACGAAAAAGAATATAATCCAAATTTTCCTCAGAAACATTTGAAATAACATAATCAGCAATAATACTAAGTAAAGAATTTACAGAAATTTGAGAATTATTTGCAGAAAGATGACCAGATAAAAGATCCTTTGAAGAATTTTGGAGAATAATTAAATTTATTAAAGCAATTATTGGAGATGATCCATTTTCTAAAACAAAAATATTAATTATTATTATTATTTTTAAAAAATTACCATTTTGACAAACAATTGTTCTTTGTAGAGTTAAATCAGTCATTATATCATACCAATTAATTATTTTTGTATAATAATATATATCGTTTAAATTATTTAATTCATTATTACTTTTTTCATTTTTCTCATTTTTAACAGAATATATTTGATTTGAAGTTATTTCTAAATTATTTATTTGATTAAAACTGTTTACTAATTTTTTATTTCTTTTAAAAATTTCTGAGTTTAGATCTTTAGTTTTAAAGTTTTCTATATTTTTATAATCAGTTTGATTATTAGTTTTAGAATGAATATTTTTAGAAATCATCGAAAATTAAACACGATAAAGTGAACTAGAAAGATAAAATACGTTTTAAATATAGAAAATAAAAAATATTTAATAATTATATTTAAATATAATTTTCAGTATACGAATCATTATATTATAAATAATGTTTAAATATGAAAAATACTTTATAGAAATATTACAAAGTTTAATAAAATCCTGTAAAACCCTGTACATAAATCCAAGTTCAAAACTGAAAAATAAACTTTTAGAATAATATACCATTTACGAGAACAAAAAATAAACATGATTACTCATATATATTGAAAACATAAGTTAACACTATTTTATATTTTTCTATTTATTAATTGTTATTCATATAAACCAGAATCACCATATAATAGAAATGAGACTTCTCCAACCGGTAAATCGATAACAGCATCACTTGTTGATTTTATATTCACAGTATTTGAAACTTTGGCATAAGAATCCGTTATACATTCTATTTGATTGAATTTTGGCGTCAACACTTTAGTATTATAGCCTATAAGAGCAAAATAAATATAAATAATAGTAACTATAAAATAAGAAGGAAGAGTTAAAGACCATAACCTTGTTGGTTCAGCTAAGCTTAGTATAAGTGATTTTTCTACCTTTCGGGATAATATGTAATTCCAACAGCATCAAGTACTGACACAGGAAAGTAGCTCCAAATAATATAAATACCTAGTATATGTAAGAACTGTTGAGTCATATAATTAAAAAAATCAATATATGGAATCTTTTGCCATATAACATTATCTACAAACCAAAAATTATAGTACTTCCTAAATACAACACAAATCCGTAATATTCATAAGTCGGCACTTTTGCCGCTAACGGGTATCCATTTGTAAAATTATTTCCTTGTATTCTGTTCAAACTTTCGTTATCTGAAGACTCTGGTGTGGTTGATAGATGTACAGATGTTCGAAAATGATCCCTAGATCATAAATACTTTGAGAAAATAAGAATATACTCTATTTACATAAATGATAGTGGTGTTAATGGCACCTGACGATGTTCATATAGTAACGGATCAAAGATTGAATTTTCAACGACCAATGTTGATTGTAAAATTGAATTATATGAATGTGATCGTTTTAAAAAAGTTCTATATTCTTTTAGAAAATTAAAAATCATCATTATAAATTCTTATTTTAACTGTTTAGAACACTTTTTTCCATCTATCTTTTTCATTTCTTAAATTTAATTATATAATATTATTCAATTTAAAAATATTAAAGTATATTAACTTTTTTTGTTTCTTAATAAGTTTTCTAACTGAAATTATTAAACTTAATCGAAATTTAATAACCTAATCATTAAAATATTTAAATTTCTATAAATTATTAAATATATATTATTTTGAAGAAAGAATTTTGCTGGTATGGCTCCATGGTGTAGAGGTAGCATACATGCTTTGGGTGCATGTGGTCGGGGGTTCGAACCCCCCTGGAGCCCAGTGCTTCTATTTAGAGTAGTTTTATTCTAGAAGATGTACTCTGCTTTTGTATAAAAACTGAGTAGTTCCTTAAAGGTTCTTTCTAGAATAATAGAATTATGAAATTTTGTTAAAAATTCGCTTTTTAATGTTTTAAATTAAAATTATATTCAAAAAAATTAGAATTTTATAAAATCTATTTTTTATTAAAAAATCTTAAAAATAACAAAAATGGGTAGAAGGCAACGCAATAAACAAGGTGTGCCATTATTAGATGAATTTGTTAAAAAACATAAAGAAACTCTGAATAAAGAGAAAAATATATACAATAATAAACGTAAATTTGATGATCAAAAAGATGAGACATCTAAAGAAAAAAGGCGAAAATTTAAAACATCATTAGAATCTGGAAAGGATAGAAGAGAAATAAGTGTTTTAAACAGTAAGAAAACAAAGGAAAAGCAGAAAAAATACTCAAAAGATGAATCATCTCTTAGCGATTTTACTAATGAATCTAATGATTTTGAAAATTCTTCAATTGATTCTAGCGTTCCAGACTTAAAAGAACTAGATGATTTTTCAAATAACAATGACAATAAAGATTCTTATCAGGAAACAACATTTAGCAATTATAAAAATGAAGTGCCGGATTTTTTAGCTACCCAGTCTGTAGATATGATATTAAATACTGAACCAAAACAAGTAGTTTTTATTTATTAAATATATATTTTGTCTTTCTGACGATCATAAGATATTAATGAATGGATTAGTTGATGAAAAACAACATGTTTTTCCTTTAATAGATGACAAAAATAATGAAGTAAAGGAACATTATCATAACCCTCAGTTCTTGCAAGCTAGAATTCAAGAAATTGTTCGTGTCTTAAATAGTTTTAAGGATCTTAGAGAGGAAAACAGAAGTCGATCTGAATATGTAGAACAGCTGCTTGAAGATATATGTAAATATTATGGATATTCAAGATTTTTAGCAGAAAAACTTTTTAATATGTTTAATGCTCAAGAGGTAAATCTCATTATATGGTAATAAGTTATTAATTTTTAGGCCGTTGAATTTTTTGAAGCAAATGAAGTTCCTCGACCTGTCACTATTCGAACTAATACATTAAAAACTACTAGACGTGATCTTATGAATGCGCTAACAAATAGGGGTATGAATTTGGAAGCTATTGACAAATGGTCGAAAGTTGGTATACAAATATTTGAAAGTCAAGTACCTATAGGTATTGATACTTTAAAAAAATTACAACTACTTCATATGTTTAGGTGCAACACCTGAATATCTTTCAGGAAAGTATATGATTCAAGCTGCTTCATCATTTCTTCCTGTTATGGCTTTATCTCCTCAGCTTAATGAGCGAATTCTTGATATATCAGCTGCTCCAGGTGGAAAAACAGCATACATTGCTGCTCTTCAGAAAAATACTGGAATAATATTTGCTAATGATTCTTCAAAAGAGAGAATAAAAAGTCTTGTAGCAAATATTCATCGTTTGGGAATCAAAAACACAATAGTATCTAATCATGATGGAAGAGAGTTTCCAAAAGTTATGGGAGGATTTGATAGAGTTTTATTGGATTCTCCATGTAGTGGTACTGGTATAATTTCAAAAGATCAAAGTATAAAAACAAGAAAAGTATTTTTTTTCTTTTTTGGAAAATTAAATCTAATTATTTAAGACAGAAAAAGATTTTGATATTCTCTCTCACCTTCAGCGCCAGCTTATTATATCTGCGATTGATTCAGTTGATGCAAATAGTAAAACAGGTGGTTATATTGTTTATTCTACTTGTTCTGTAACCATTGATGAAAATGAAATGGTAATTGATTATGCTTTAAAGAAAAGACCAAATATAAGACTAGTTGATACTGGACTAAGTTTTGGAGTTGATGGTTTTACACGTTTTAGAGATAAAATATTCAATTCTAAAATGAATCTATGTAAAAGATATTATCCACATGTTCATAATTTAGATGGGTAAGAACTGTTTATACTTATTTTTATATATTAATAATTTATAGTTTTTTTGTAGCTAAATTAAAGAAAATAAGTAATAAAATACCAGAACCAAGTAAAACTGCAGTTGATTATAATAAGAAGACTTTAAAAAATTTAGATAATGATACCGGATTTGATGAATTTAATGAAGAAGATAAAAAACTAATAGAAAGAAGCAGAATTAGACTGCTTAAAAAAAAAGGAATTAATCCTAAAAGCAGAAAAAAAAATAAACTAAAGTAAAAAAAAAAATATAATAATATTATTTATATTAATGATTTTAATATTTAATAAAAATATTAGTATGTGAAAGAATATTAAAGACAAACATTTTATAAATATAAACATATATAGTATGTTACAAAGATCTAATCATAGTCTATAATATAATTCCCTCTTCATTCATTGTAAGTGGTAAATACACTATATTCCTTCTTAGTGTAGAAGCTAAGCTCAAACCTCAGCCATCTCACGCAATCTTCGAATTGTTGATCTAACACTAGCAGCTGTAGTGGTTCTAAAAACATATAAATATTCTACGTTTTATCTAAAAATACATACGAGACTGTCCATGCACCTCCCGAGATTACCTTAGAGCATCTTAAACACTTCCATATGCCAACACATTGTCTTTTTACACTTGTTTTTCCACAAAAAGTACATAAATATTTAGCATGTTGTTGAATTTCCATTTTTTTAATATCTTTTCGTAATGATGACCCATATCGGGTTCCATACTTTCCAGTAACCCCTACCTATGTTAAAAGTCAAAAAAGAGCTCTTCATAAATGTTATTTATATAAAACTATACTTTTTTCGTCCTTTTAGACATTTTTCGAAAAAATATGCCGATAATTTATTTTATAAAATTATGAACAGGGTAAACCCTAATTCAAAGTTTTTATAAAAATAATTTATGAATTATTTTTCTTTGTACAAGTCTTTGGTTATATAAACATTAATTCTAAATCATCATTTAAATTCTAAAAATACATATACTAATTTGCACTTTAAATTTATTTTTTTCCCGAAGGTTTAAAATTTTCAGAACATGGAAGTACTTTTATTGTAGATAATACATATCCCATAAAAGGTCTAGAAGTCATAAGTGGGTGAATTCTATTGCTTAACGTTTGATATTGTCGATGACGAATTTCAGAAATTATAGGAGCAAGAATATCATGTGTATCACGTGAAGAGATATAATGAGAAGTTGTAACAAGTACTTCACGATAAGGTGAATATATTATAATAGGACAAGAGCCTGAAATGGACGGGATTAAATGTGGTAATATACTTGACGGTTCATATGTTGATGCGATAAAAAGTCTAAAACTTTTAAAATTTAAATTCGTAAATAAAAAAACTTACCCATCGAATTCGCCTTTAGTAAATACGCCAATATTGTACATAAGACGTTCATGTGTTTTCTTTTTTCTTAAATATCTTTCAATTTGTTTTACTTTCATTATGTTTATATTTTTATTTTCAAACTCTGATTTTTGATTACGGTCTATAATATCTAACCAATTCAAAGTTAATAAAATATTTTCTTGAATAAGTTTTTCAGGAATATAATTTTGTCCAAAATATTTACAGCTGTCTAAATTTGGATGTTCATTTGTATGAATATACATAATCTGACCCATACGATCCATTCGCTCCAATATTGCCGCTACTAGCAAGCCAGATGTTTCATCTACAACAATGTATCTTCTACTTGGTTGAACATTTCCTAAATTTAAAATATATGCTATTATTTCGGCTCGTAAGTCCATTATTTTTATGAAATCTTTCATTAATATATGTTCAGAAATTTCCCATATTGTTGGAAAAATAACCGTAAATCCTTTTCTGTATTTTTGAATCTTCTTACGTACATATTTGTCTTTTGCATATGCTGTTTTTTGATCGTATGTTTTATGTGAAGAAATAATTTTATTTACAATATCCTGATATTATTTAATAAAAATATAGTGGAAATCCTATCAATACATGTGAACTTAAACACTTATCTTTCTTTAAAAGCATTATTTCGTTATAGGTGAGCTGCTGATTAAAAGAATCATCTATTATTTCTTTATTGTTCGTTATTTCATCTTCTAAAAAAAGTATTAAAAAAATAAAAAATAAAAAATTGAAATAACCAATTTCATGGACTTCATCACTCTTCATAATTTTTAATTTCTGATTACATATTTCATATGTAAATCCATATGGATGTCCAATAATATCATTAGTAGAAAATACACCAAATTTGCCTAAATTAATTGTTCTAAAGTTATATTAGAATATGTTTTAAAAATATAATATGCTATTTTTACGTATTCGGTTTCACGATGATAAATTTCAATAATTTTGAAGGAAGTCTTAAAAAAATACATGAATTTGGTTGAATCACTTCTCTTCCGGGATTTTCTTTATTAATAACTGTTTCTAAATTTTGGGCATTTTCAGAAATAATCATATATGTAAACAAATAATTAGCGTTTTAATATCCTTATAAAATTAATTGGATCAAAAATTTGATTTTATAAGAATGCTTTTTTTGAAAGTTGATCGAAAATATGTAAATTAAACATTTATTAAAAAAACTCTTTTATAAGATTATATATTTGAAATAAATAACATTATAAATCAAATGATATGTCTGGTTTAGATAAATCAGCTAATACTTTTTTCTCTGCAGATACGTTAGATACTTCAAATAAATTACTTACACCTGAACAAATAAAACGTATGGTATGTATATATATTTGACAAAGCTACTGTTTATTTTTATAGATGTATGTATAGCCTTTTAATTCATATTATTAATAAAAAATAGCTTCATCTTATACATATTTATAGGAAACAAATAAATTAAATGCTAAAAGAATTTTAATAGAACGACAAAAAAAAATTGAAAGTAAGGTTAAGTAATGTAAATTTTAGGAGTTTGAAAAATAAAAAGAATTTCTTTAGGAGAATCAAGAAGTAATAATGAATTTTCATTTTCAAAAACGTTGGAGAACTGTATAGAATATGGTATTTTACTACTAATTAGTTTGAATTATAGTTGAGTATTTATAGATTTAACAAAAATAAAAGATTATAAAGGAGGATATATTGTTGAAGAGAAGCCATTTAATGAGGCTCAAAATTCAAAATTTACTCAAATTATAAAACATAATGTTATATTTGATCCACGTATATAGAGCTGTTTTTACTTCCTTTATATTAATCATTATTAGCCATTAGTATTAATCCTTCTGAAAATATTAAATGTAAAGAGTGTGGAAGTGTTGAGTTAGATTTTCAATTTCTGAGAATTTTTAATGCAAGAGTATGTTTTAAGTGTAAAAAAGCGTTACCAGATAAATACAGTCTTTTAACAAAAACTGAATGCAAAAATGTATATTTATGATTTCTACTATTTTATATTAATTTATTTAGGATTATCTTCTTACTGATTGTAAGTTTTAAAAATCTAATATTAAACATACTAGATAACTTACAAGCTGAGCTTGGTGATAGAGAAATACTTCCTCACATGAAAAAAACTAATCCTAAAAAACCTGAATGGGGTCCGATGATGCTTTTTTTACGATACCAGGTAGAAGAATTTGCATGGAAAAAATGGGGAGGGCCTGAAAAATTAGATATGGAATGGGAACGAAGAATTAAAGAAAAAAAAATGAAAAAAGCTTTAAAATTACAAAAAAAGATAGAAGGTATGATAAAAAATTGGGAAAATTTAAACTAAAAATTCAGATCTTAGGAAACGCACTAGAACTACTCAGTATATTGAGAAAATTAAAGGTAAACAAGGAAAACATATACATGATTTTTCGTTACCTACTATGAATTCTATGGGATTAATGATAAAAAAATGCTCTTGTGGATTTGAAATAGAAGAAATATTTATGTAATTTATTATAACATTTTATTTATAGATAATTTTGTAATCTTTAGCTTTTTATACAGTTAAATATTTTATCTTTAGAACTATACTTATCGTTCAATTTTTAAAATATTTTTAATTAGAAATTCTATCATTTTCAATGTTTTCGAGACAATCATTTTTAGATATTATTCATAAGTAGTGTAGTTGAAAAACTTTAGCTTTATACTTGGATTCTAAAGGCTCAAGCTCTTTATTCTGAATTTAAAGGCTTTAAATTATGAATAATGATCTCCAATCTATGATTATTGATAATAATATTTTAACTCAAAACACATACAAAAATAAAATATTAACATCCGATACTAAACATGATGGTAATACGCTTCCATGGTCCATGAAAATCCCTAAATATTTTGTATAACTGACTTTTGAGTAGGGTTGAAAAGTATAGACCAGAAGATCTAAAAGAAATAGTTTCTCATCAAGATATTATTCTTACTAGTAATTATAAATGTGATTTATATAGGATTGTTTATTTTGATTAGTTGATGAATTTATTAAGAAGAATAGAATTCCTCATTTACTGTTCTATGGACCTCCTGGAACAGGAAAAACATCTACAATTTTAGCATGTGCTAAAAAAATCTATGGTCCGAAATTTCGAAATCAACTTTTAGAAGTTCATTATTATAAAACATTGTATTATGGATTAACGTATTTTAGCTTAATGCATCTGACGAAAGGGGGATTGATGTAGTTAGAGAACAAATTAAAAATTTTGCAAGCACAAAACAAATATTCAAGTCTCATTTACAATTTTTAACTAGGATTTTTTTAACATAAACAGTTCTGGATTTAAACTTGTTATTCTTGATGAAGCTGATGCTATGACTTTAGCAGCACAAAATGCTTTAAGAAGAGGTAAAGTTATTTTTTTATGAATTTATATTAAAAAATAAAGTTATTGAAAAATATACAAAAAACGTACGATTTTGCATTATATGTAATTATGTTAATAAGATTTCTCCGGCAATTCAATCACGTTGTACTCGGTTTAGATTTCAACCTCTTCCTTCAAAGGAAATTTATCTTAAACTTGATTATGTTATTGAAAATGAAAATGTTAATATTAATGAAAAAGGGAAAGCAGCATTAATAAAGCTTGCAGATGGGGACATGAGAAAGGGGTTAAATATTTTACAATCATGTTATGCAGCATATGATTTTATTGATGAAGATGCAATATATAACAGTGTTGGGAATCCTCATCCTGAGGTTATTGAATTAATAGTAAAAAGTTTATTGAATGATGAATTTTTAACATGTTTAAATAGTATATGTGTTTTTTATTTGCAGTTTTACTAATAGTTAGTAGCTATTATAAAAGTAAAAACTGAAAGAGGATTAGCTTTGTTAGACATAATAACAGGAGTACATGAAGCTCTTGACGGGCTTGAACTACCTGTAAATTTGCAATGTCATGTGCTGGACAATCTTGCTACGATAGAGTAAAACTAAATATATTATATTATGTTTCTCTAATTAAGATAGATATAGATTATCAAGTGGAGCATCTGAAAAAATTCAATTGTCAGCTATGATAGGAACTATTAAGACAGGAATAGATTTGGTTGAAAAAATAAAAAAATAAACTCCAATATAAAAGTCCTCTGCAATAGTAGGGTCTATATTATATTATATTTCCTTAATATATTTAATATTCTACATCAATAAATAATATGCAGAGATCAATGTATTTAATAACCATAAAACTTATTCTTCTTTTGCACTAACTCTAGCTTTTTCAGCCTGATCAATACTTTTCTTATCCGTTTTAACATCATCACCCATAGAAACACCGAAAAGTCCAGATGGCTTTTTAAAAGGTCTCTTAAGTTCACCAGTTGCTGGTCTTTTCCATATATGCAACTGCACAATCTTTCCCTCTAATGCAGTCTTAAGAGGAAGAATAGATTGAACAAGAAGAGGTTGGGAAAATTTAAAGTATAAATGCATTACTAGTATCATACCTTTAAAATTAATTATTATGTAAAAAAATACAATTTAACTTACAAAATCCTATAAGAGACTGTTTAATTGCTTTCTTTAGCTCACTAATATCATAATCTTTAATTGTAGTCACAACAAGTTGTTCCTCAGAATGGCCACTCATAGGATTAGCTGGTTTAATGTATTTCAAAGTAGTAAGATCTGTTGTTATTAAAAAATATAATAATAGAGTAATATTTACCATTTTTCCTTTTTATAGACATATAACATATGTAATAAGTCAATGCAATAACTATATTTGATGTAATGCAAAGACATCTGATGTAAAATAGAATTTCAGGGTCATCAAAATTAATTCTTTTTGAAATTTGCATTGCACCCAGAATTATCATAAGATTTGTAATTTGAGGACCTAGAATTCTCGAATAAGCACACATTTTTAAGACAATAAAATCGAATGACATACTCATTTTTCATAAAGTTAATCCTGATACAAAATTGTTAAATCTCGTTTGTTGATACAACCCTAACCTAACCTATATTTAGAAATTTTATTTTTTTATAATAGATCACGTTCGTTTTTTTATATATTTATAATTATAAATATATTTACTTCATTATAAACCGGATATTTACATATAAATATGTTTTTTCTGAAATTTACTACCTTCTATTTTCATAAAAAAGTACAAACTTTATAAGTATTTTTTATCTATTTTTTCTTAATTTTTTAATTTTTTCTAAATTTTTGTTTAACTTTATTACTACAGTAGCATTTTTGAAAAATCTTGATATACTTTTTTGATATTTTAACTTTAGTATTATAGATTTATTTTAACTTTAATTTTCACAGTAAAAGATTATTTTTATTTAATTTGTATTTCATTTTATATATTATATTAAAATTATGTCAAAACATTTATAATTAGTAAATTTTTGTTATTTTAGTAAATTATTTTTAAAAATAATTTGTATATTCATTTTTAATTTTGGTATTTATCCTGTTTTCAATAATTAACGTTACAAACCAGTAAATTTAGTTATAGTCAATGATATTACTAATTGCTTTTCCTTATGCTTTACTAATCTTATATGTGAAGTTTTTAGTTTATTTGTCTAGAAAATATATTTCTCAAGAAATTAATATTAATCTAACTAATTTGAGTGACTTATCGAACAGATATTGAGTTATTATATAAAACATGGTTTAATAATTTTTTCAATTAAAAAAAAAAGATAATTATAGATTTATATAGTTTGTCTTAGAAAAAATATTATATTGATTTATTTTGGTTTTTATTATTTATTATTTTATTTTATAAATTTATCGTTTCGATTTAATATTATTTTTATAAAACGTTAAAAATTTAGCTCTTCGATTAAGTTTATATAAAAGACTACATTAAATAATATATTAAATCTTATAATTTGCTCTTTAAAATACTTTTTATATTAAATACAAGATATTTATTAAATACAGGATATTGAAAAATAATAGATATGTTTACTTTACTTCGTAGATCTGATGAACATTCATATTATGGTGATCATGATCACCATTATTATCATCGTATTGTTTGTGGAGTTAAGGAAGATTATGATGGAAATATGGGACTTAGGATATCATCAATATTTGTGATTATGCTCTTTTCATCACTTGGTAAATAAAATTAACATAAGATATTTTTTAAATAATTAGGTGTTTTTTTTCCATTGATTGTAACAAAAGTTAAACATTTGAAAATATCTCAATCATTAACACATTTTATAAAATTTTTTGGTACTGGTATTATAGTAGGAACAGCATTTGTTCATGTAATTGACTATATTTTATATTTGTTATTTATTTTTTTCTAGTTACTTCTACCTGCTTTCATGGAATTAAGCTCTTCTCCTTGTCTTTATGGTATATGGAAGGCTTATAATTTTGCTCCGATATTGATTATGCTTGGAATGCTTACTATATTTTTGTTGGAATTATTTTCTTTAAGATATATTTCTTCAAAGTGTGCTACAAAATCTATAGGTGCTACATCAGTTCCTCAAACAAATATTTCTACAGATGGTAAAAATCCTTTAGAGATTCAAAAATCTTTATTACTTGATACAAAGAATGACCTTGAAAAACAAAATTTAATTAAGAAATATATGTTAAAAAAAGATTTGTTGACAGTTATTATACTTGAATTTGGGATTATTTTTCATTCTATTATTATTGGTTTTACTTTAGCAGTTACAGGAAATAAAGAATTTATAACTCTTTATATTGTAATAACTTTTCATCGTAAGTATTTTGTTAAAATTATTTCATTTATTTTATTCTATTAGAAATGTTTGAAGGTCTGGGTCTTGGTGCTCGACTCTTCAATTCTACTCAGTATATTAATTTAATTTATAATCTACTTTTTGCATTTATTTATAGTGTAATAACATCTATTTCTATTGCTATTGGCCTTGCAGCTAAAGCTGTCTATAATCCAACTTCTCCTACTGCTGTAATCATTTCTGGGATTTTTGATTCACTTTCTTCTGGAATATTATTGTATGCGGGATTAGTAGAGCTTCTTGCTGAAGACTTCATTATTAATTCAGAACTTCGAAATGGTGATTTAACAAAATTATTATATGCTATTTTTTGTGTTATATTAGGATTTACAACCATGGCTATTATTGGAATATGGGTTTAGAATAAAATTAAATATTAATTTATAAAATCATTCATTTTTAACAATAAGTTAATTTCAATTTAGTTCGTCCTATTAATTTTTAGTACAAGTATAGAAAAATTTGATTAAAAACTAAATACTAAAAATATTATAAAATTATCAGAAGAAATTATATTAATTTTTAAATTAATGCTTTTTAATATTATTTGAAATATTAATTAGAATTTTAAAGAATTATTAAATACTATATTTTTTTGAATTTTAAAAATTTATTTGGATAGCATCGATAATTAGTATTTTAATGATAAAAATCTTAAGTGCTTGAAGTTTAATTGGGCAAAAATTCTTAAAAATACATCAGATATAGAAAAGTACTTCTAGATTTTTTATTTATTTTAAGTTTAGTTTTTTTGATATATTTTTTAATTTTGGTAAAAAGTTTATAAAATTATTGATTTTATTTCTACTTTTTATAATAATTTTAACCTTTTTAATTGTTTTTTATCTTTATATATTTAATATTTTTATTTTTACTATTATATTTTCATTATCATAAATAACATAAATAATTATATGAATTTCATAAACAGAATGAAATTTGATACTATGTATTCCTAGGATGAAAAAATTTTTAACGTTTTAGATTTTAATAAATGAAAAAAATTATAAAATAAATAAAATATGGAAAAAATGAAATATAAAAATGATAAATTCATATCTGAAGTAAAAATTTACTATAAAATCATAAATGTTTTATTTGGGGAAATTAAATTTTTAAGTCGTTTTCATATAAATTTGTATTTTATTAAATAAAAACTAATAAAAAAATAATACGAACATTAAAGTTTATTTTATTCTATAATATTATTTAGGAAACAAGTAAATAAAAAAAATTATAGGGAATATAAAATTTAAGTATTAAGAAATTTTAATGTATTTAAAATGTTATAAATAATTATATTAATAAAAGTATGAATCATGAAATTGTTAAAATTATAATATATTTAAACATAAAAGATTTAGCGAATATACGGAAATTAAAAACTAAATATAATTTTTCGAATTTATAATTAAGTAGATTGAATCAGTAAACTTAAAAGATAATAACCTTGGACTATTGAAATAAAATAGTATTAATAAGATTTCATAACCTATTTTATTTAGATTTACATTTTAGATGCCTATTTTAAGTAAAATAAA
The DNA here is from genome assembly GCA_018127085.1 of Pneumocystis sp. 'macacae'. Taxonomy (NCBI): domain Eukaryota; kingdom Fungi; phylum Ascomycota; class Pneumocystomycetes; order Pneumocystales; family Pneumocystaceae; genus Pneumocystis; species Pneumocystis sp. 'macacae'. The sequence goes on from CM030724.1 coordinate 533,336, forward strand.
ACAAATTTTAGAAAATATATATTTCAATTTAAGATTATTCTAATATTTAAAAATATAAAATTTTAAATACTTGAAATTTTGATTAAAAAATTAAAAAAAAAAATTATGATTTAAGATCAAGTGTTTAGAAAATGGTAAAATAATTTCTATAACATATCGGAATATTACAGGCATTATAAAATAGATAAATATAGATATTTAGCTTTAGCTTTATAAATCACTATTTAAAGTACGGAAATTTAGGAAAGATTTATTAAATAAAAATAATTATAAAAAATTAGATAAAACTAGAAAACTTTAAATTGAATACTTATGTTTTATTTTATTATTACAATTCTTTGGAAAATATAAAAATCACAGAAAGGACTGGAAAATAAAAGATTTATATAATTCAAATGTAAAAAATAAATTTATAGATATAATAATCAAATTAAATAAGAATTGTATTATTTATTCTTAAATATGTTATGTTACATATTATTCATTTAAATAATTATTAAAAAGTTAAATTTGTAATATGTTAATATATATATACCTTATATTTATGTGAATGAAGCGACCAGATAATATATTGTTGATTTTAAAAAATATACAATAAAAAGTACTTTAAATTATAAAAAAACTAGGAAATAATAGAAAAACCACAAGATTTAAAAATGTAAAATGTATTGTTGAAAAATATTTTTAAAATATTTTATGATTATATTTAGAAGTTTTATAAACAAAATAACCTACACGTATATATTTAGTGTATATTATACAAACTAAATGAGAACATATTACTAAATTTTTCTAGTGATAAAAACCAAAATTTAAGCATTAAATATTACTATAAAAAGTACAAATATTAATTTTATATAAAATAAAAATAGAAAGATTTAATACAATGGAAAAAATGTTGAAAATATTTTATAAAAGTAAAATTAAAATGCAAAAATTTACAATTACAAAGTCTGAAGATATATTTAAAATATTATTAAATATATACAAAGATAGAGAGGGATAGATAAGAATAAACTTATATTATTTTCTAATGGTATTGGAATTATTATCAGGAAATGTTGCAAAATTGATTAAAGAAAAAATGATTATCTTTGTAATAATTCTGAATTAAAAATGTTTACAGAAATAGAGAATTAAATTTTTAAATGTAGAATAAAAAAGTTTATAATAGAATTAATAAAAGAAAAATTAGAAAAAGATAGATCATAAAGAGAAGGTACAGTAGAATTTTTATATCTAGATTTAGTAAAAAATAAAAAAGGAATTCTTTATATTAAAATATAATAGATAAAAAGAAAATATTATAAAAAGTATACAGTAATTAAGATTAAATAAATAACTATATTCTAAATAAACAGTTAGATTTTTATACTGAAATTATTATAAACAAAGGAATTAAAATTTTTATATTTAAAAATTATGAATAAAAGAGAAAATATATAAAGCATAAAGTATAATTTAATAAAAAGCTGCAAAATCATATTGTTTAAATTAAATTTGATTTAATATTATTTAATTTTAAACTGAATAAATTTTTATTTAAAACTTACAAAAGAGAGATTTTTCAGTAAGAAAATAAATATAATATAATAATATAAAACAGAAGTTATAAAACATATTTTGAATAAAAGCATATTATTTAAAGTATCATTTTAAAAATATTTTCTATAAAAGTTTAAATAAATTTTTAAAAATATAAACTTAATATGAAATATTAAAACATACAATAATAGAGGAAAATAGTGCTTAAATTTAACTTATTTTTTTATTAATATTATTAATATAGTTTTTTTGATTCTTTCAAAATATGAATAAAATTTTTTATTATAAATGAAAGTGTTTCTATTAACTATTTTGCCATAACAAGTATTTTTTGGAAAACAATAGTATTTTATTTTTTTTTTAATCTTTTTTAGAATTTATTTATAAAAGATCTATCTCATTAACTCAATATGTAAAATATGCTACTAAAATATTTAAAATTAAATCCTTTTGTAGAGTGAAAATAAAATATTGGCTATCATTTAAAAGATAATTTACCACAGCTAATAAAATGTAGAAAAAAATTAACAAATATTCTAAAGCACTAGGAAGTGTAAAAATATAATTAATTCAAATTTATAAGAATTTGAGTGAAATTTCTAAAAAAAATAATGAAAAGCATAAAAATGTAACTAAAATCAATTCAACATGTACCAAGTTATCTCAACAACTAAATAACAATTTATAAACATAATTCGTTCTTTTGCATAAGAGATCAACGACAATTTTTGTTTTCAGAAAGAACGTATCTTACTTTTAAAAGCAAATTTATTATACTAGGACATATATGTTATCAAAATAGGTTTAATAGAGGTAGCAGAAAATGCACTTTTAAGAGTTTTTAAAGAGAATTTTGAAATAAATACGTAAAATAGATTCAAAATCTCTCTAAAACTCGACAGAAGAAGTGATGAATTAATGAATTTATGTCTTGACTCTGAAAAAATGTCTAATGTTCTCAATTAAAAAATTAATTAAATGTTAAAATTTTGTTTTGGAAATGATTCTATTAGAGAAACTGGTAGCTTAAAAATGTTATTCTTTACTTAAAAAATGCCATTTTTAGGGAAAAACTCAAAGGAGTTGCTTATTCCCTATTACAAAAAGTTCCTGAAGAATTGTCGTGAAAATGATATTATTTACATTCCATTATGTTTGGATTTTGATCCTATAAAATCGGGGACTATACTATTAGAACAAATAGGTTTGAAAGAACTTTAGAAAGCCTTCATAACCAAGTGCAATTGCTTTGGTAACATTGTTAATTTAAGATAAAAATATAATTGGAAGTAATAAAAAATATAAGGAATTTTTTAAAAAGGATTATGAAAATTTTAAAAATTATAAAATTTTAATTGCTATATCTAATAATAATCTCAGTAATAATACATATATAGGTAGAGAATCTCAAGAATTATTAAAAAATATAGAAGAAACAGTTGAAGTTGTTAAATTAAAAATAATGGAAAAACTATATATTCAAGATAGTAAACCAAAAAGTTGGAGTGAATTGTGTACATTTATTACTAACAATAACTTTACAAAATTGGAATCAAACTGCTTCTATTTTCATAAAAATTTCTTTGAAAACCTATCTATATTAATATAAAACTGATATATTATAAAAAGGAAACTGAAGTATTAGCAAATAAAGAGTTACAAAGCAGTATTTATAATTTATTTTATGATTCAGATAATGAATGGTTTAAAGAATTGCAAAATAGAGTAACGAAAGAGTATTAGAAGCTTAAGATAACATGTGATATCTTGTTTTTACTATTTATTCAACCAATCAGAATAGTTTAAACGCTCATTGCTAATATTCAAATGAGAGTTATTTCTTTACGCGAAAAGTTGAGCAAAAAGCGGAAGTTTTCAACAGAAAAAGATTACGGAAAATTAAAGGAAAATTGTAAAGATTTAAAAAAGAATTCAAGAAGAATTAGATATCCGTGTTTTTCTTTGAACCAACATTGTAATTGATTAAAAAATTTAAAGAAATTGCAAAGAAAATTATTAAAAGTAAAAAATATTTTAAAGATGAAAATATCTCTAAGGACTGATTCGAAAAAGGTGTGAAAAATGGCCCAAGAAATAGTAATTTTTTTTATATGTGCTATAATTAATATAACATGTGAAATATTTGATTAAAAGCGTAAAATTTAAATGCCATACATTAAAAAAATATATGAAGAATTGTAATATTGTTAATGTTGCGACTCATACAAATAAAATTGGAGAAACAAGTTTTGAATTCTATATTGTAAAAAGTTTTCTCTAAATTATGAAGAATTTCAAAAAATGGGAAAAATGAAGAGGAATTCAGAAAGCTTCAAAAAAACTTTCAATTATTTTTGGAAATGAAAAAATTTAAGAATGTTTTAGTATATAAATTAAAAGGCTGTTTGTTAACTAATACTGAGTTTATGATAGTACTTGATGAATATTGTTCTCGGCGAAGATCAAATAGTGATATGCTTATGAATTTATGGTTAAATATTACTGGTAAAAAGAAAAACATAGAAAAGTTCTTTTAAAAACTGATCGAATGAGTAAATAAAATAAGAAATAAATATTAGAAAGAAATTGGTTTTTTGTATCAGTTTATTACGTCTTTATTAATAAGTTAAATTCAAATATATTTTAAGATATAAATAATAAACATAAATTAATTAAATAATTGACGCTGTAAGTTTTCTGAGAATTTGTTTTATATTTTTTCTATTTATTGCTGATTTCCATAAAGTATTTAATTATATATCCATCATAGAGACAATCATGAAATACCTTTTAAGAATGTCTGAGTTAAAAAAATTATTTCTTGAAATTTTATTATTTTTAAATAAAATTAGTGTTTATTTTAAAATTACTTTTGATTCTATTCTTTCCATTATTTAATATAAAAACTTAAAAGAATAGATCTAGTATTAAAATATATCTAATTCTACATATTTTATTAATTTATTTAATGTTTTTCTTTCATCTAAAAATAAAAATTTGATCTAAAAGATAAATATAATAACAAATTTAGGCAAATTGTTAAAAACAAAATAAATGGAAGAAAATAATTTTTTTAATTTGAAAATCTTTAAGAAATTAATTTTTGAAAAAAAGATAATTGATATTTTAATCGAAATGATTAATAACCAAAATATAATGTTTTACTGATAAAATTAAAAATAAATATTTAATTAAAGAAATATAATTAATTCATTTTATATTATATTTTTAATTGGACATAAAATTAAGTTATTGTTGTAATTAGAATTATATAATTACATAAAAAACTAATTCTTTAAAAAATACATTAATGTTAATTTTTATAGGAAAAAAATGTTAATAATATTTATTATATTAAATATCTTAAAAGAATTAAAATTATAAGATTAATACCTAATAACTATTTGTATAACGTATTTATTGTAGAAAATATTGATATACTTATACAACAATATATTACCTTATATATTTGTTTTAGTTTTCAATATTTTGGTTTTATATAATTTTAAAATTAAAGTTTAATTTTATTTCGTTATGTACTAGATTTGAATTTATAAATATATAAAAAATTAAATTTAGGACTTTTCTTGTTCATATATATAATTAATTAAATACACGTTTTTAGATATTTAAATTTTAAAAGTCAAAATAGTTTTATTATATGAAAAATAATTAATCATAATTTCATTGAAATGTTTAATAAATAAATCGATGTTAAAGATATCGATTATTTTGATAGTTTATAGTAAGTTTTGCATGATATATTTTATAATCAAAAATACTAGCCTTTTAATTAATAAAAATGAATAATTATCAAATAATTATTACGAGAATATTTATAAATTTATAAGCCTAAAAATCTTATTTCTACATAAAATATAAAAAAATTCAAATAGATCTTAAAAATTTAAATAATTTTTTTTTTAAATAACTAAATGAAGAATTTTTACATTAAAAATCTAAATATTTAACTATAAAATTGAATTCTAAAACTGAATTCCATCTTCAATTTTATTAACAACCTTACGTAACAATACTAATTTAAATTGAAATTTAAATATAAAATTTTAATTATACTTTTAAAAATAATTTTTTTAAAAATATATACATTTTTAATAGAAAATTATAAATTTTATTTTTAATTTTAATATATGCCTTTGAATTTTTCTATAATTTCGATAAAATGTTTTGGAAATGTTTTAAAAATCAGAATCATTAATTTTAAAATTAATATTAATAATAAAAAATGCCAATTAAAATTTAAATAATTTATTGTATAAGATACTAATTCCGATTAAAAATATCATTTAAGCAAATCATTCAATGAAAAATTTAATGTATTAATACTTTTTTTATATATATTTAGAATAAGATAAACTATAAAAATTTTTATTTCATGAATTTACACGTCTAAAAAATAAAAGTTAAAAAAATTAATAAAAATCAATTAAAATTTATAAAGATTTTAATGTAAAACAAAAGACAAATTTATTATTTATAAACGTCAATAATACACGCAAAAATAATACAATATTTTAAAAAACATAATTGAATTACATTAAAATTCATCAAAATTTTATCTAGCAATTTCAATTCTCTATAAAACATAGAGATGTATCATCTTGGTGTTTATTTATAAGACTTCATAAGGTCAATAAAATTATTCTCACGTTATAAATTTAATATTAAATATAATAATTGCTGCCCTCTGCATCAATATCACAACACGGAATTTATCAGAAATTTACTAATTAAAATTTTATCAACTATAACAGGCTTATTAACTATATAAAACTCAATTATATCCTTATTATCTATATTTTCATTTACTAGATGATCATTCATATCTACACATTCATCAAACCTTAAATACGTCATTTAATGCCATACAGAAAACTATGTAAGCAGAGTAATAAAATTCTAAAGAATAAATATTTCCTGGATAATTACGAAAATAGTAAAAGGATTATGAATAATTATTTAATATCAAAATAATAAGAAATTTATTCAAATACTTTCGAAAAATGAATTAAAAATTTATCAAATTATAGATCACAAAGTGGTTAGTAAACTATGATTTCTAAGACTCTAATATTTCATGATTGATTAGAATTTAAAAAATAATTTGTTTCCAGATTTTCAATTAAATTATAAAAAATGTAAATATAAATAAATGTATTAAATGAATATCTTTAATTGCTATTGAGAATTATTTCTTTCTAAAAAACAGTAAAATTTTTTACAAATTAAACATGTTTTTCTAAAAAAATTAAATTTTAAGACAAACTATTGACCTTTTTTATATACCAAAAATATTTCAATTAGAAGTACTTAACAATTTTACAAATATTATTAAATTAATATAGAAAAATTATCTAAGAAATAATTTCAAAACATAAAAAAAATATATTATAAAAAACTAAAAAGCTTTTACTGAACCAAGAAATATATTTAAGTCTCCAAAATAAAATAGTTTATAAATATACCAATTTAAAAACAAAATATTAAAAAACAATTGTTTTTTAAATAATTAGAAATAAATAAAAATATAGGTTTTTTGAAAAAGTATATTTAATATATTATAAAAAATAAAACAAATTAAATATTGAAAAAAACTGAATAGAATAAAATTCATTTGAAGATATTTAAAAAATATCTTGAAAAATACGATTTTACAAACTGAAATGGAGGTAGGATTCTTCAACATTAATTAAAACAATATAAATTTATCAATGCAAGAGATCTGCGAAAGATCTACGAAAAACTATAAAAAATACATAAATATTAATAACTTTCAAATAACTATCATTATTCAGAAATATTTTTATAACTTTAACTTGGATTGTATTAAAACAAGAAAAATAAAGAAAAAATTTGAAAAGAAATACAAAAAAATTCATATACGTAGCTCTAAACTTTCATTAACTCAATAAAACTAACTACAAAAAATAAATAAAAATCAATAAATCTTTGAAATAGTTTTAAATAAAAAACAAATAATGGAAAATTTAAATTGTATTTCCAAAAAAAAACCGTAAAAAAATAAAAGTTTAGAAAAACTTAAAATAAAAAACTAAGATAATAATATCTTTGTATGTAAAAATACAATAAAATATAAGAAGAAGTACTAAAGAAGTGCTAAAAAATAAAAATTATAAGTATTGTTAATAAAACAGCATCATTTAAAACTTTTATTATATTTTAAAAATAGTTTTTTATAAAAGTTTACATGGCTAAAAATAAAAACTCAATAGAAAATTAAAATTTCTGGATTTGATATAAAGCAATATTTATTTATCTTTATTATATATCGATTAATTTGTTATCGTTTATCAATATTTTTTGAGAACCATTTTCGATACTTTCCAATGTCAAATATGAAGCATTTTTTATAAAAATTATTCTTTATTGCCATCATAAATGAAAGTGTTTGTGTTAACCAGATTTCTTGGCATAGCATACGCTTTTTCAAAAAATATTGGTATGGTGTTTTTCCTTTTTCTCTTTTTTAATTTTTTAGAATTTGTTCACAAAAGATCTATTTCATTAAATCCATCTAGAATTACAGCATTATATATAGAGTATAAAAGCCTCTGAATAACTCTGTAATACATAAAGTTGATTTTTTTTGTAGTGAAGGAAAAGCTTTTGCTTTAATATTGAAAGAAAATGCAATAGATAATCAATGTAAAATAAAATTACAAGAATATTGCGAAAATGTAGAAAATAAGAGTCAAACATTAAAAAAAGTTTTCCCACAACTTATAATGACATGTCAAAAAGATAAATTGGGTGAAAGATGCAGTGAAATAAAAGAAAACCTTATGGGACAATGTGAAATATTTAACCAGAGTTTACAAATTATCCCAGCTAAAACATCAGTAACTGCCTTTGACTGTTTGATTCAGGATAGCTGTATATTTTTAGAAAGAGTATATCCGGAAGAATTTAAAAAAAAATGCAATTATTTAAGAACGCTATGCAGACAAAAAACGCGAGATAGTTTGAAAACAGAATTTCTTTTAAAAATCTTTACTAAGGATTTAAAAAGTAAAGAAGTCTGTGAACAAGTAATTAATAAAAAATGTTCTATGTTTATGAAAGAAAGTGATGAACTAATGAAATTTTGTTTAGCTTCTTTTGATAGATGTGAGGAACTTATGAAATTAAAAAAAGATAAATGCAATAGTTTAAAACTTGATATTGAATTATATATAAAAGATTCTAAGAAATTAAAAGAACTATGTAATTCATTACTTGAAGAATGTTATTTTCACAAGTCAGATTGCAATGATACTCTTGAAAATTTATGTAAAGAAATAGAAAAGAAATGTGAAAAGGAAACAAAAAATGCGTTTCTTAGTCTGATATTTGATCCAATAGGAAAAGAGACCATATTACTGGAGAAAATAATAGTAAAAAAAATATTTGGAGATGAAGTTGGGAAACCAGGAATAAAGGATACAATCGATCTTTTAACATTAATTGCAGATAATAATTTAAAAAATTGTAAGCCCAACCTTGAAAAATGTTACGAGCTTTGTAGTTTGTTACCTCAATTGAAGGATTTGTATGATGATACTAAAAAAATGAGTAAAACTAAAGAGAATCTATGTACTACTTTAGAAGAGGAATTGAAGGTTAAATGCAAGAATTTTAAATCAAGATTGCATGGTTTGTCATTATCAAATACTAACAAAGACAATGAAGATTCTACAATATTAGAATGGACTAAGCAGCCTACTGAGTTTGATGAAAGACTTTGTATAGATTTGGAATCGAAATGTTTTTATTTAGAAAAACCTTGTAATGACACAGGTATTAAAATAGTCAATGCATGTATTAATGTAAGATCAACATGTTTAAAAATTCGTCTTTTTAGAAGAGATTATCAAATATTCCAAAACATGTTAAGAGGAAAGTTGCACAGTTTAACGGCAGAAACGGTTCTTAAAACATGCATAGATGGATTGTTAAATGTATGTAGCAAGATAATTAACATTGACAGCTCCATATCATTAAAATTTTGCTTACAACCGTGGGTGACTTGTCATATGCTTGCAAACGACATTGAAATACAGAGTCAGAAATTCAGAACGGATTTGGATCGAAAAAGGGATTTCCCGGATGAAGAGAACTGTAGAGAATTACAGGAAAAATGTGAAACACTAGGACATGATTCAAGAATGAACGATTTACCATGTGTCACGTTGAAAGAACGATGTAGTCATTTGAAGAATGCAAAGGAATTAGAGATTTTTTTGGAAGGGGAAGCAGGAAATTTGAATGATTTAGAAGGATGTATAAAAAAAGTGGCAGAAATATGCAATAATTTATCTAAAAGAAAAAGAACAAAGTTTATTTTTCCATGTATTCAAGTAAACACTACCTGCCAGATGATTGCTAGAGATATTAAGTTTGAATGTACTACGCTAGAAAAAAACATGGATTTTATGAATGTTTTAGAAAAAACAAATGACGAAAATACAGATAAAGGATCAGAATGTGACTTCTGGGAACCCTATTGTGACAGGTTTGCATTGAAATGCGAGAAATTTGTACAAGATAATGGAAATGATGGAAAGTGCAGAAAATTAAAAGAAAACTGTAAATCATATCGTGAGTTACAGAACAAAGAAAATGAAGTTATGTATAAGTTGCAAGGAAGCCTTAAAAAAGATAAGTGTAAATTGGCTCTTGATGAACACTGTTTAGATTGGACTAAAACGAACAATAATACATTTAAGAACTTTTGCATTGATAGTACTGGTACAGGAAATGATACAGCTAAGACTGAGCTATGTGAAAAACTAACAAAACGAATAGAAGAAAGATGTAAAAAATTATCTACAAAACTAAAGAGTATAGTAGAAGAAATAGAAAAGAGTGTAAAGGCTGTTAAAGAATTGAATGAAATTGCAGAAAAAGCATTAGAAACTACAGAACTTACTTTGACTTCAAATAAACAAAAGACACATATAAATAATGCAGGATTGACTCTACTTTATAATGTAAATGCTGACATAAAGATAAATCTGGATGCAGATGCAGTTCAGAAGAATCAATCCGAATATGTACAACAGAAGGATGCAAATGTAAATATTACTGATAGAGAAGCTATGGCATTTGATGCAGCAACTGAGGCGTTGGAGGTATATACAGAAGTGAAAGCAGAGTGCAAAGATCTATTATTGGAGTGTGGATTCAAAGATGATTGTTCTGAATATAAAGATTCATGCGAGAAAATTGAGGAAGCGTGCAATAAATTGGAACCATTAAAACTTAAGTCTTCAGGGAAAGAAGCAACTAATCAAACTATTATAGAGGCTACTATTACAGAAACAATTATTATCGAAACAAAGTCAGATGGAACGCAAAAGACAGTAACAGTAGAAGGACAATGTCTCTTGGTTCGCACAACGGACAGATGGGTTACAAGTACCTCGACATATACTCGCACATCTACACAGACATCTATCATAACATCAACTATGACATTGACGTCCACAAGAAAATGCAAGCCCACAAAGTGCGCGACGAAGGGTGGAGAGGAAGCAGGGGATGTAAAACCGAGTGAGGGGATCAGAGTGAGTGGGTGGAGCGTGATGAAGGGAGTAATACTGGTAATGATTATTTCGGTCGTGGTTTAGAATGAGTAAAATCGGAAAAAGCATATGCATTTGAAATGAACAGGGTTTAGAGAAAAGCATCTATATTTAGAATAAGCATGGTTTAGGAGGTGGCATGTGTATTTGAAGTAGACGGGATCTAGAAAAGAATATACATTTATATATACTTGAACAAAAAGAACAAAACAAAGGAGAATAAAAAATAAAAACTGGAGAAATGGCATCAACAATTCATCATGCATTTTGAATCACACTCATCTATATTTTTATCCAACCAACTTGTATTTGTTACACTTTTTTATAATTTGTTTTCTATCCATTCACACATATTTAACCTAAGGACCTTTTCAAAAGCACGACCAAGAATTAAAGCAAAAATCATAAAGGATACCCTTTGAAAATATTTGATATGAAAATAACATGGAAAATACAATCGTCAAACATTTTACCAGATTTTACGGGAAACTACTTAGATTTGCTGGATAAAATAATACAAAAATATTTTAAAATGGATTTTACTAACATTGTTTAATGATTTGATAAAGAAAATTTAAAGAGTTCAAAGGAATATTTGCAAGACGAATTAGCATGTATTGAGATATGGGAAATATAGTTATCTATTTAATTTAAAAAGCAGATGTTTTAAAAATATTATCTAGAATTGATATTTATTTTCTTAAAGTAATTTTTATTACGTATTTTTGTTTTTTAAAATATCTTATCAGTTTTTTTAAAAGACCGAAAAACTAGCGTTTTAGAGAAACCTTATTTCTTCATAAATACAACCTGATTCATATTTTCAACTTGTTTTCAGAATTTATAGCAACGTATCATGTATATTAAAGGAACCTCACATTGTTTTAGAAGTCTTTTAAGAACAAAAATTCAATGCATGCTTTTACTGTAAGATTCTTTTAAACCATGTTTTATACTTCAGAAAGGACATACAAAACAATTAATGTGACTAAGAAAAAGTACGCTTCATAAACTCGGCACTGAGCTGCACATGAAATAGAAGCCAAGCACGCGATGTATTCTAAAGAGTTCAGCACGGGCGGTGGCGCGGGCGGTTAAGAGGCAGGCACAGGCAGCACAGAATGTATATGATGATGAAGAGATTCTTTTGGCTTTAATTGTGAAAAATGATTATAAAGATGATAAATGTAAAGAAAGTTTAGAAAAGTATTGTAAAGAATTAAAAAGTGCTGCACTAAAAGAGAAAGAAATACATGAAAAGCTTGAAGATTTATGTGAAGATAAAAAGCGAGAAACAAAATGTACAGGATTGAAAGACAAAATTACCAAAAAATGCACTGATTTTAAAGGAAAGCTTGGAACAGTAGCTGAAAAAGAGATTTCAAAATTAACGGGTGAGGATTGCAAAGGGAATGAGCAACAATGCTTGTTTTTGGAAGCAGCATGTCCAACAGATCTTAGAGACAACTGTAACAAGCTAAGAAATAAATGTTACCAGAAGAAGCGTGATGAGGTAGCAGAAAAAGTTCTTTTAAGGGCGCTTAGCGGGAGTCTTAAGAACGAGCAGTCATGTAAGGAGAAGTTCAACGAAGTTTGCTCTCTACTGAGCGGAGAAAGTGATGAATTAACGGTGCTGTGTTTTGATGAGGAAAAAGTGTGTAAAAGCCTCGTGGATAAAGAAAAATCTATCTGCAATTCGCTCAAGGGCGAAGCTGAAGACCTTCTGAAAAACGAAAACGAGTTGGAAACGAAATGCCCATCATTACTTAAGAAATGCTACTTTTACAGCACAGATTGCACTGGAGATGGACCGAAATGCAAAGACCTAGAGAATAGTTGTCAAGGAAAGGGGGTAGTTTACGAGAGACCGGGTTCAGACTTTGAGCCCACGCGGCCGGGACTTACAGTGGCAGAAGAAATAGAGCTGCAGGAGCTTTATGGGGAGGCAGCAAGGGAAGGGGTCTATATTGGGCGACCGCCCACAAGAGATGCAACTGAACTTTTGCTCCTAGTGAGTCAGAAAAGTACTGAATCGGATATCAAAGAAAAATGTAAAGATGTACTTAACACAAAATGCAAGGATCTTAAAGAATATAAACTTCTGAAGGGTTTATGCAATGATAATGGTAAAGCAAATGATAATGGAACGGAAGAATGCACTAAATTGGAAGAAAAACAAAAAGACAGCGCCAAGGATCTCACTACAAAAATTGGAAATAAATATCTTTTTGGAACTAAGTTGAATACAATTGTTGGATGGCATGGTCTACCAACATTTATTAGTGAGAAGGACTGCAGAACTTTGGAGTCAGACTGTCTTTATTTTGGAGGCCAAGGAGGTACAGACACGCCCTGCAGTAACCTAAGAGCGGCGTGTTACAAAAAGGGACTCGATGCTGTAGCAAATGAGGCGTTGCAAAGCAAATTGCGGGGACTATTACAGGGTTCGAATGGAACGTGGTTTGAAGATCTTCAAAAGGGAGTGGCAAAAGTTTGCAAGAAACTAAAAGGACTGAGCGATGAATTGTTCGTCCTGTGCATGGACCCGAAAAGCACAGCGCTTACGCTTTCAACAGATTTGCGGATGAGGGCAATTTATTTGCAGGAGCTCTTGAATGAAAGACGTGATTTCCCGACAAAGAAGGATTGCAAGGAGTTGGAGAAGAAGTGCGAGGAGCTGGGACCGGATTCAAGGGAAATTGGGTGGCCGTGTCACACACTGAATCAACATTGCGACCGGTTGAGGAGTGCAGAAGAGTTGGAGGAGGTGTTGCTGAAGGAGAAGACAGAAAATTTGGATGACTTTGATTCGTGTCTAAAAAAGCTGAGGGAACGATGCAATGGTTGGAACAGGAGGAATCAGTTTGCTCTTGCATGCCTGGCGCAGAATGTTACGTGCAGGATTATCACGAAGAGCGTCAAGTCCAAGTGTGCAGCATTAGACGGGCATATGAAAGCGGAAGAAGTTGTAAAAAATGCGAAGGATGACAAAAAAGAATCATTATGTAGCTCTTGGTGGCCATATTGCAACAAATATATGTCGAGTTGTAGGAATTTGACAGCCAATGAGGACCATACTTGTAAAAAGCTGGAGGAAAAGTGTAAATCATTCATTGAGCAAGAGGAATTGGAAGTGAAAGCAATTGATGAACTGAAGGGTCATCTAAAGGAAAAGGCAGAATGTAAAGCAGAACTTGACAAGTACTGTGCAATATTGAAGGATGCAACCAACAAACTTAACACTTTGTGCACTGATAGTACTGGAAATAATGATGAAAATGTTAGAAATAAACTTTGTGAAAAACTTATAGAACGAGTAAAGAAGCAGTGCCCTAAGTTGGAAAAAAAACTCATAGAAGCTGAAAAGAAGCTTGAAGAAAGAGCAGACGAATATGAAATTAGCAGAAAAGCAGCAGAAGATGCATTGAAAAAAGCAAACCTTGTTTTAGTTACAACGAGGGCAACAAACGGTTCAGGAAATAAAGCAGCAGCTGGACCTGATGCGGCAAAAAATGCAGCACAGTTTAGACTTGTAAGAAGAAATGTAGCAGCAAAAATAACAGAAGACGAAATAAAGGCATTTGATTTGGTATCGCAGGCGTTGAGTTTATATGTAGAATTAAAAGAGGAGTGTCAAGATCTACTGAAGGGGTGTGGGTTTAAAGAAGAGTGTGAAAAATGCAAAGATGCATGCAACACAATAGAAAATAAATGCAATGGATTGAAACCGTTGGAGGTGACGGAGCACAAAGTACAGATAGAGACAAAGAATATAACAATAACGATAAAAGAGACAGTCGGGCCAGGAGGAGAAAAGACAGGAGACGCAGAGAAATGCACGTCGATCCAGACAACGGACGTCTGGGTCACACACACATCGACACACACAAGCACATCGACGTCCACATCGACGACGACATCGACGGTGACGCTGACGTCGACCCGGCGGTGCAAGCCGACGAGGTGCACGACAGGGGACGAGGCAGGCGAGGTGAAGCCGAGTGGGGGGCTGAAGATGAGTGGGTGGGGAGTCATGAAGGGGGTGTTGTTGGGGATGATGATTTCGGTTATGATTTAGGCTGGGTGGGCATATTTGGGAAGGCATGTATATATATATTTAGGGAATGATGAGTGCATTTTACCGGGACACTCTCCCTGCACCTCGTACTGTGCACGTCAGCCTCCCCCGCACTGTGTAGCCCGCTCTTGCACTGAATGTGTGCTGTGTGCGCGTTGGATGCGCGTTAGATGCGTGTGGGCGTGTTTTGGACGCGCGTGTTTGCCCGAAATTAGTCCGAAATTACCCCGCATTTACCCCGCAAAAAAATAAAATTTGTGTGGGGTAAGCGCAAGCAGCGGGGAGGGGGGCGGCTACCCCGCATTTGTGGCCGAAAACGGAAACGCCCCACCGAAAAAGCAGAATTTGTGTGGGGTAAGTGTGGGGTAAGGCAGAGGAGAGGGTGAGGGTGAGGGGGGGCAGATAAGGAATAATGCGTCGATGTTTGCACGGGATTTGCGTTGATTTCGACTCAATTTTGCAGTAGTATGTTAGAGTTGAAATTTTTCTGGACAAAAAATGAGCACACAGTTGAGGTTGAGGTGGATAGGGGGGGTTGGGCGCAAGAAGGGGACTGGAATTGAGTGGCAGTCTCTGCACAGATCTTGGAACACACAAAGCTGGAAAGTGGTTGGGGTGTGCACGGTGCAGATAAGGCAGGGTAAGAGGTGGAGATGGAGCTGGGTAACAGAGTAAAAGATAAAACAAAAGAAGTAGAAGCAGAATTAAGTGTAGATCAGACTTAGATTAGTTTTGAGAAGAAAAAGAATAGAATTTCCTTGTAAACCAAAAGCAAGAATTGGTAAGCAGAGTTGGAGTGGTGGGTGAAGGGTGAAAATAAAAGAAATAAGAAGTAGATGTGGGAGTGAGTGAGTGTTAGACTCAGATTTAGGCTAGAATTAACTCGTATTTAAGAAATAAAGAACAAAAAGTTTTTTCGAGCAGATCAAAAGTACAAGAGAATTGATGAGGTGGAGTAGATAACGAGTAAAGGGAAAAAATACAAGATAAAAACTAGGAGCAGAGATTAGGTTGAAATTAAGCGTAGAATTAGACTAGATTCAGAAAGGGGAAGAATAGGATAAAAATTTTTTTCAGATCAAAAGTAGAAGAATGAGGTGGAAATGAGACGATAGTGGGTAAAGATAAAATACGAGATAATTAAAAGCAAAAATCAGATTGGATTGCGTTTAGAAGTGGGTTTAGATTGGAGTTGGAGGGAGAAAGAATAGAGTAAAAAGCTTTTTTCTTGTAAACAAAAAACGAAGAACTGATGAGGTGGAGAGGAGTACGAGATGACGAGGCGAGCGTGTGCACCAAGCAGTAAGGTAGAAGGTGTGCACGAAGCACCAAGATAGAGGTAGGGTGGGGAGGGGGGTCGGGTGTGAAAAAAATGTGTACGGTGCAAATAAGGTTGGTGTGCACCAAGCAGCTAGTAGCAGTTAGGAGGGAGGGGAGAGGGGGAGGGGAGAGGGGGAGGGGAGGTGAGGTAGAGGGGTATAAGTGCGTGTGCGCGGTGCTGATAAGGTGAGGTGTGCACTCTGCTGAGATAAGGGGAGGTGGATGAGGTGGAGGTAGAGGTAGAGATGGAGAGTAGGAGTAACAAGATAGAAGAAGTAGAAGTAGAAGTAGAAATTAGATTAGTTCTAAAAATAGATTAAGAATAAAAAGAGTTTTTTTGTAAACCAAAAATAAGAAAATTGGTGGAAGGTAGAGTTAGAGGTGGTGGATGGAAGATAAAAATACAAGTAGGAATGAGTGAATATTAGATTAGACTTGGATTTGAATTAGAATTAAAGAGAAATGAAAAATAAAAATAATTTTTTGTAAATCAAGACTAGGAGAGTTGGAAGGTGTAGATAAGGTAAATAAGAAAATAAGAACAGCAGGAGATAAGGGGTAGAAGTAAAAATTGGATTGAAATTGAGGATAGAATTGGAATAGACTTAAGGAGAGATGAAAAATAAAATAATTTTTTTTTTGTAAATTAAGGATGAATAAGAAATGAGGTGAGTAGGAGAGGGTCTACAGGAGGCAGCGAGGTGAGTGTGTGCGCCAAGCAGCAAGGTATGAGGTGTGCACCAAGCAGTAAGGTAGGAGGTGTGTGCACAAAGTAGCGAGGTAGGGTGGGGGAGGGAGGAGGTACGAGAGGTGTGCGGTAGAGATAGGGTGGGAAGAAGGGGTGCACCAAGTATGAGTAGGGGGAGGTGAGGGGGAGGTAGGAGAGGGGTAGAAGTGGGGGTACAAGTGCGTGTGCGCGCAACATTAAGAGCAGAGGTGGGTGTGCACGGTGTATAGATAAGAGGAGGTAGGGTGGGTGGTGGAAGTAGAGATGGAGAGTAGGAGTAACAAGATAGAAGAAGTAGAAGTAGAAATGGATTAGCTTTAAAATCAGATTAAGAATAAAAAGAGTTTTTTTGTAAACCAAAAATAAGAGAATTGGTGGAAGGTAGAGTTAGAGGTGATGGGTGAAAGGTAAAAATACAAGAGAAGAGAAGTAGAAGTGGATGTTAGATTAGATTTGGATTTGTGTCAGATTTAGGTTGTATTTAAGAAGTAAAGAATAAAAAGTTTTTTTGTAAACCAAGACTAGGAGAATTGGAAGGTGTAGATAAGGTGGGTGAATAAGAAAACAGGAAGCAGAGGAGATAAGGAGTAGAAGTAAAAATTGGATTGAAATTGAGGATAGAATTAGATGAGTTTAAAAAGAGAAAAGAAAAAATAGAATAAAAAGTTTTTTATTGCAGATCAAGAATAAGTGAGAAGGAGTTGACAGGAGATAAAGGTGGTGTGCACCAAGTAGCGAGGTATGAGGTGTGCACCAAGCAGAGCAAGGTATAAGGTGTGCACACGGTAGCATGAGGTAAGGAGGGGGAGGTCGGGTGTGAAAAAAATGTGTACGGTGCAGATGAAGTTGGTGTGCACGAAGCATTAGTAGCAGTTAGTAGGAGGGAGGGGAGAGGGGTAGTGTGGGTGTACATAAGCAAGAGAGGGGGTAGAAGTGGGTGTGTGCGGTGTACAGATAAGCTGAGGTGGGGAAGTGAGAGTAGAGGTGGAGAGTAGAAGAAGAGTATAAAAAGAAAAGAGTAGAAGCAGAGTTAGATTAGCATTAGGTTAGAATTGTATTATTTATGAGAGAAAAGAAAATAGAATTTTTTTTGTTATGGATCAAAAGTGAGCACTTGATAAGCAAAATTGGAGGTGATAGGTGAAAGGTAAAAATATAAAGAGCAGGGAGTGAGAGTGAATGGTAGATTAGACTCAGATTTGAGTCAGATTTAGGTTGTATTTAAGAAATAAAGAATAAAAAGTTTTTTTGTAAACCAGAAGTAGGAAAATTGCAAAGGTTGAGATAAGGTAGATAAGAAAACATGAAGCACGGAAGATAAGAAGTAAAGGCAACAGTTAAATTGAAATTCAGTGTAGAATTGGAATAGACTTAAGGAGAGTAAAAAATAAAATGATTTTTTTTTTGTAAATCAAGGATGAATAAGAAATAAGGTGGAGTTAGGAGAGAGGGTCTACAGGAGGCAGCGAGGTAGATGGTGTACACGAAGTAAAGGTAGAGGAGGTGTGCACAGTAGGGGATGGAGTGAGGAGGGGGGGTCGGGTGTGAAAAAAATGTGTACGGTGCAAATAAGATGGTGTGCACCAAGCACTTAGTAGCAGTTAGTATGAGGTAGGGGAGAGGTGGGATGGGGGTAGGAGAGGGGTACAAGTGAGTGTGCGCGGTGTATAGATAAGAGGAGGGTGTGCAGTGTGCTGATAAAAGGAGGTGAGGTGGGTGGTGGAGATAGAGATAGAGATAGAGAGTAGAAGAAGAGTAACAAGATAGAAGAAGCAGAAGCAGAAGTAGATTAGAATTAGATTAGCTTTAAGAGTAGATTAAGAATAAAAAGAGTTTTTTTGTAAACCAAAAATCAAGAATTGAGCAGAGCAGAGGTGATAAGTGAAGGGTAAAAATAAAAAAGATAAAAAGTAGAAGTGGATGTTAGATTAGATTTGGATTTGAATTAGAATTAAAGAGAAATGAAAAATAAAAATAATTTTTTGTAAGTCAAGAATTGGGTAAGAGTTAACAGAAGTAAAGATAAAGTGTGGTAGATAAAGCAAGAAGCAGAGGAGATAAGAAGTAGAGGTGAAGATTAGATTGAATTGTGTTTAGAAATGGGTTTAGATTAGAGTTAGAGGGGAGTAAAAAATAAAAAGAATTTCTTGTAAACCAAGAGTGACGCGTAGGTGGGCAAGAATTGCTAAGTAGAGGGTGGTGGTGAATAAAACAAGAAGTATAAAAAATAAAAGGTAGACACGAAGATTACATTGAATTGCGTTTAAAAGTGGGTTTAAATTAAAGTTAAAGAAGAGTAAAGAATAATGTATTTTTCGTGAATGAAGAGCGAACGACGCGTAGGTGGGCAGAAGTTAGTAGAAAATGAAGATGAGATGAAGAATAAAACAGGAACACCAAAAAATAAGGAGCAGACACAAAGATTAGATTGAAACTAGAAAGGCAGTGTGGGTGGAAAGCGTGTTGCGTGCAAAGGGGATGGGTCTGAGGCAATTACTTAGACGTGAAGAAGGGCGCAGGCGGAGGCAGCCGGAGAAGGGGAGGCAGAAAATACAGGGGAGAGCGCGCAACACGAGACGTTAGATTGAGCCTCACGTGGGGAACAAAATGCAAGAAGCAGCAGACGCAGAGAGGACTAAGGTGAGGCAGGAGGTGGAGTAGGAAAGGTGTGCGAGGAGGAGGTGTGCACGAAGTAAGGAGATGGGGGAGGTGGGTGTGCACCGTGCTGATAAGGCGAGGAAGAGGTGTGCACAGTGTAGATAAGAGGAGGTGGGGAGGCGAGACTAGAGGTGAAGAGTAGGAGTAACAAGATAGAAGAAGTAAAAGTAGAAGTTAGATTAGCATTAGGTTAGAATTGAATTATTTCAGAGAGAGAGAATAAATTTTTTTGTAAACTAAAAATCAAGAGTTAAACAGAGTTGAAGATAGTGGGTAAGTGAAGGGTAAAATATAAAAAAGATAAGAAGTGGAAGTGAATGAATATTAGATTAGACTTGGATTTGGGTTAGAATTAAAGAGAAATGAAAAATAAAAATAATTTTTTATAAGTCAAGAATTGGCTAAGAGTTGACAAAAGTAAAGATAAGGTAGATAAGAAAACAGGAACCATAAGAAATAAAGAAGAGATACAAAAATTAGATTAAAACGAGTTTAGAAGTGGGTTTAGATTAGAGTTAGAGGGGAGTAAAAAATAAAGCATTTTTTGTAAATGAAGAATAAGTGAGAAGTGAGTAGAAATGAGTAAAGCAGGTGGTGGTGAATAAAAAATAAAAAACAAAAGAGATAAGAAATAAAGGCGAAAATTAGATTGAATTGCGCTTAGAAGTGGGTTTAAATTAGAGTTAAAAAAAAATAAAGAATAACGTATTTTTCGTAAATGAAGAATAGGTGACGAGTGAGCAAGAATGAGTAGAGAGGATGGTAGTGGATAAAAAACAAAAAACAAAAGAGATAAAAAGCAGAAGTAAAAGTTAGATTGAATTACGTTTAGAAGTGGGTTTAAATTGGAGTTAGAAAAGAGTAAAAAATAAAAAGAATTTCTTGAATTTCTTGTAAACTAAGAGTAAACGAAAAGTAAAAATTGCCAAGTAGAGAGTGGTGGTGAATAAAACAAGAAGTATAAAAAATAAAAGGTAGACACGAAGATTACATTGAATTGCGTTTAAAAGTAGATTTAGATTAGAGTTAGAGGAGAGTAAAAAATAAAAAGAATTTCTTGTAAACCAAGAGTAAACGAAAAGAATTGCTAAGTAGAGAGGGCAATGGTGAATAAAAAATAAAAAACACCAAAAAATAAGAAGTAAAGGCGAATGTTAGATTGAATTGCGTTTAGAAGTAGATTTAGATTAGAGTTAGAGGGGAGTAAAAAATAAAAAGAATTTCTTGAATTTCTTGTAAACTAAGAGTAAGCGAAAAGTAAAAATTGCCAAGTAGAGGGTGGTGGTGAATAAAACAAGAAGTATAAAAAATAAAAAGTAGACACGAAGATTACATTGAAATTGAAGTTAAAATTGAATCTGTTTTAAAAGTCAATGAATAAAAGATTTTTTGTAAATGGAGAATAAGTGACGAGTGAGCAGAAATGACTAAGTAGAGAGGGTGGTGGTGAATAAAAAATAAAAAACAAGAGATAAGAAATAAAAGTGAAGATTAGATTGAATTACATTTAAAAGTGAGTTTAGATTAGAGTTAAAAAAGAGTAAAGAATAAAAAGTATTTTTTATAAATGAAGAATAAGTGACGAGTGAGCAGAAATGACTAAGTAGAGCAGGTGGTGGTGAATAAAAAATAAAAACACAAAGAAAAAAGAAATAGAGGTGAAGATTACATTCAGATTGACGAGGCAGTGTGGGTGGAAAGCGTGTTGCATGCAAACGAGGTGGAGGTGAGCAAGAGTTGGTGGAAGTGGAGATAGGGTGGATAAAAAACAGGAACACCAAAAAATAAGAAGTAAAAGTAAAGATTAGATTGAATTGCGTTTAGAAGTGGGTTTAAATTAGAGTTAAAAAAAAATAAAGAATAACGTATTTTTCGTGAATGAACAAGTAACGAGTGAGCAATAAATGAGTGGAGAAGGGGGTGGTGAATAAAAAATAAAAAGCACAACAGATAAGAAACAAAGGTGAAAATTAGATTGAATTGCGTTTAGAAGCGGGTTTAGATTAGAGTTAGAGGGGAGCAAAGAATAAAGTATTTTTCGTGAATGAAGAGCGAACGACAAGTAGGTGGGCAAGAATTGCTAAGTAGAGAGTGGTGGTGAATAAAAAACAAAAAACAAAAGAGATAAGAAGTAAAGGTGAAGATTAGATTGAACTACGTTTAGAAGTGGGTTTAAATTAGAGTTAAAGAAGAATAAAGAATAACGTATTTTTCGTGAATGAAGAATAAGTAACGAGTGAGCAAGAATTGCCAAGTAGAGGGTGGTGGTGAAGAAAAAATAAAAACACAAAGAAAAAAGAAGCAAACACGAAAATTACATTGAAACAGGAGAGGCAGTGTGGATGGAAAGCGTGTTGCATGCAAACGAGGTGTAGGTGAGGGAATTACTTAGACGTGAAGAAGGGCGCAGGCGGAGGCAGGCAGAGGCAGCGGGAGAAGGGGAGGCAAGAATACAGGGGAGAGCGCGCAAACCGGGACATTACATTGAGCCTCACGTGAAGAACAAAATGCAAGAAGCAACGGACGCAGAGAGGGCGGAGACGAGGCAATTGCTTGGAAGGCTCGGTGGAGAGGGATGCGGCGAAATACAGGAGAGAGCGCGCAAACCGAGACATTAGATTGAAGCGCAGAGGCAGGGCAAAGCAGAGGGCAGGACACAGGCAAACGAGGGGGGGTGAGGCAATTGGTTGGAAGGCGGGGTGGACATGCAGTAGAGGAGGATGCAGCGAAATACAGCAAAGAGCATGCAAAAC